>CM057822.1:71191573-71751573 GCA_030067965.1 Latrodectus elegans
TACTTGTTAGAAATGAATGTTTTCATACGTTCACATCACGCGCTAATTTACTATATATATAATTCTTTTTCTCTTGGAATTATTTCTTCCCCGGAAATAAACCTTCGTGTGCAAAAGTTGACTAATAAAGTTGATAAATATAGAAAACGAAATCTTCTTAAGAAGGAAAAGCCTAAATGCTAAAATGTTTATTGGTATGGTATTTTAAATTCTGGGAAGCATTTTTCGATAAGGCAGTATTCAGACGTCGAAGTAGGGGGAACCTAAAAGAAAGCAAACGTTTTTTCCAGCGATATGTTTCCCGTTAAACTTGTGAAAATTTCTTATTGAACTATAACAAAAGTGCTGAATATTGAAGAATTTTGTTGTTTCAGAGAGCATAAAGTATGTTTTACTATAGGCTCAGATTTTTGGTTCTATTTGGTTTAAGACTCAAAATACTTTTTCACGGTATTATAATTCCTAAAAAGTGTAATTTTCAAAATATGCGAGAGAGAGAGAGAGAACTAACTTATATAGTTTCAGGTGTTCAGCATTACTCATTAAAAATTCGTCAAAAATAATTTTATTAACAATCTGTGTTCAAAGAAATTGTACTACCCTTAAAATTGTAATTGTTTGATTTAAAAGTTAACTGTTTTAATTAAACAAATTTAAAATAAGTTTTATAAAAATGTTAAACCTATTTTAAAATATTATGCTTTAAAAAGCAATTATATTATTTTTTAAATTTAAAATATAAACCGAAGTGTTTTTTTTTCATACTCAATTTATAAAGAAAATTATTCACTCAATACCAGCCTATAAACATTAAGGCTATAAAAAGAATCATATGCAAACGAATTTAAAAGCTTTTTGGATAAAAAGGTTTTCCATTAATTATTTAAGATAAACCTTAACGATTATTTTACACAAATAATTAGACTAATTAATCCTTCTGTTCCAGGATTAATTAGTCTAATTATTTGTGTAAAATAATCGTTAAGGTTCTGTTCCAAATATACTCCATGGGTTGTTCATTAAATAACGTATGTCCCATGTTTGATAAGTGTCTATTTATAAATTTTTGAGCTTTAACAAGTAATTTATTTATGTTCCGTATAGGTATAGAAAATTTAAAAGGATAAAGTTTATATAGTTCTCTAAATCTTTTACTTTAAAAAATATACGTTTTATCATCACATTCTGGAGATAAAATAATATTACAGCATATGCTCTTAAATTTTGACAGATATATCTCTTCATTTGTCGGAATGATTTTGTAATATAAGGAATGATATAATAAAATCAAATGACTTGTGTATAATATAAATATTAGGTTTATTCTTGAAATTTTATTATTATTTGTCAAATTTTTTAATCATGTTTTTACCTCATATTTTTCAAATTAAATTTGCTGATCCTTCGATTTTTCCAGGTAAAAACATTTATAGAAAAAAAGAAAGAAATTCAACAAACTTTTGGTGCCCATATTTTACAAATTTGCTTTTTATTATTTTAGAAATATTAATTAAAAGAAAATTTTTAACGTTGGTGTAAGCAAGGCAGCATCTTTAGATTGAAAAGGGATTGCTTACACACAAATATCACAATTATTAATTTTAAATTTTATTAAATATTTAAATTTTTGAAAATTTAAATCGTTTTTGCCGATTTAAACTAATTATAAAGTTTATGTTTTGTCATTTTATTTTCCTATTGCTTTTCCTACTGTTTTATTGTCAATGTATTAATAACTTGAATCAGCAAAAAATGGCTTCTAAAACCGATACTTTGCTACTTATGTAAGAAATCGTTTTATTAACAAAACGTACTTCGACACTATTGTCATATATTCGATAATAAATTTCGCCCCTTGTTTGCTGCCTCTTTTAGAATGTGATTTAGAAGACAGGCAGCAAATTCATCTGCAAAATCGGATGTACAACGCTGTTTCAATACGATGTGACGCGGATGAAATTTTATCTGGCGTATATTTTAAACCAATGAAAATCGTAATAAAGTGGTCTACTCAGGATCTCAACTGTAACAAAAGAAACAACCACTTTATGGTTAAAAAAAAATTATAAATAAACTTAAAAATATCTAAAAAATTTAATCGTCTTTGTCAATTTAAACCAATTATAAATTAGATGTTTTGTCTTTTTCATTTTGTTTTTCTTCTGTTCTATTTTCAAAATATTCCATTTTGGAAGCAATATCGCTAAAGATTTCAAAAGAACTAATTACTCAGAGCAACAGATAGTTTTTATAATTTTTACGATTTTACAAAGGGAAAAAATTATAATCAAAACATACTTCTTTATTACTAATAAAAATCATGAAGGGATTTTTTCTCATCGCCGACGACAGTCAGACATTCGATGTTTAACTTCTCCTTGTTTGTTGCCTTTCGAAGAATGCGATTTGAAGACAAGCAGCAAATTTGTTGACAAATCGGATTTACGACACCGTCTCAATACGACGTTACGTAGATGAAACTTATCTGATGCCATGGATATTTTAAGCCAATGAAAATTGTATTAAAGTGGCGTAATCTGATTTGATTGTAACGAACGAAACAGCTTTAAGCTTGAAAAGAAATTATTGTGTCTTTGAATCTACACCTTTCAATCAAAATAAAGCAATTAGTAAAATTAGTTCTGATTTTTCTCTTCTTACCTGTGGTTTTCACATTATAGAGAAAAATAATTTTCTCCCTATAAAAATATGAATGCAATTTTTATCTTTCGAATAAAAAGAATAAAATAGTTGAAATATGTGATTCATGTATTATCTCAATGAATAATAAATAGACTTCACTTTAAGGATAAAATGTCTTTTGCTTATTTCTGTTTATTTAATGAGTGTTTATCAATTTTATATTTGGTTCGTATGTTTAATTTCTAACAATTTAAATTTATTAATATGTTTTGCTTCTTTTGAATTGTTCTTCGGGAAATGATTTTTCAATGGAAGACTGGAAACAAAGTGTTTATTTTAAAACATTTTGGTTTAGAGTAAAGGATTTACTTTTTCTTATTTTATCACAATTTATTTAATAATGAATTACAATAAATCATTATTTGAGAGACAACATCACTCTGCAACTCTCTAGCGCAGCTAAAACTAATAGTAATGATAAATAGACGGTCATACAAAATTACTAATAGTTACTATCAAATCAAATACTTCATTGATAATAAATGGTTGATACCTAAAAGTAATCAACTTAAATAAGAAAAGAATTATAATTTAAAGAAAATTCTTCCTAACTTATATAATTAAAAACATAATTTCAATGTGACAATTTTCACGCGAATGAAAATTCTTAGTAAAGTATATTTTTAATATTTTTTAATATAGAGATTGAAATTATTAATTATAAAAAATGCTTAAAATATTTTCAAATTAAGTATTATTTTAAAATTTTATCAGCATTAATTAAATGTCTTATTTACGTGTGTTTAACACCACTAGGAAAATTTTATGTTGAAAAAAATATTTTTCTTAAATATTTTTACTAATATACTTTCAAACCCAAAACTTAAATTACTTTTAATCTTAACAAGAATTTTTAACATTAAACTGTGAGGTGAAAATTTTTTTTCCATAGGGATATAGCATTATAATTCTTTCCATTTGGTGGGGAAATAGATATTTTGAGACAATTGTTGTAAATCTGAACTAGCTTATTTAGGAAATCTATTTGTATATATTTTTTTATCATGTTATAAGTAACTTTGCCAGCACCTGGGGACTTTTCGGTTTTAAGCCTTTTATTTATTGAGGTTATTTCTTCAATGTTAGTTTTTTATTTGAACTAAGAACATTGTTTTCCATAAAATGTTTTAAATTTTCTTCTACTTTGGTGAATATTTTATTTATATCAGCATTTGGTTGGAATTCATTACATAACATTGTAGAGAGGATTTCCAGTTTTTCTCCATTTGTATAGGATTGACCATTTTGACTTTGGAGCTAGTGATTTACATTTGGTTTCTGTTTAAATTGTTCAGCTAAAGTAATTGTTCTTGTTTTAAAATATTTTATCAAACTTTCAAAGTTGTAAAACAAAAATGGTAGTTAGATTAAAATTCCTTTTATTTTATTTTTTTTAATTTGTAAACTTTGCATTATTTTTTAAAAATTTTTTTTTATCGAAATCAATTTATAGAATCTAATATTTTAAATTCATTTGAAGGTTATTAGTAATTTAAAAATTTAATTTCTTTTGATATATTAAATGATTTTTCTCAGTATTAGATAGTAAATATGGAAGACCACAAATCAATGTTAAAATCTCTTATGCTTGCAGGAAACATAAAAATAAAGATGATTTCTAGAGGACTTGAGAGAGACTATTATTTACATTTTAATGGATGTTATTTTTTGTAGATCCGGTTTTCAGCAGATCAAAATTTATTTCGAAACCCTGAAATTTCAGTTTGGTTCAAAACTTCTTGAACAGAAAATTATTCCCGTGAGAAAAAAATACGAAATATTTTATGCATTTTGTATGTCAGGTAGAATTTACAAAAATATAAAAGAGTTAAAAAACAATTTTAAAAATACTCATGAAATGCTTCGAAGAAAAAATTTTCTGAGTAAGGAGAATAATATGATACTTTTTCCATATAAGCTATCCTAGAAAGTTCCACAATACTCATAATTTTTCAACTTTTCGTGAGAGAAGTATATTTTTCCCTGGAAACTGTTTTAAATTATGTGTTTAAATTTTTTAAATGATATTGTAATTCCAAATTGAGAAAAGATTTTTTTTTAAGAAATAGAAAGCTTAGAATTCTTATAAAGTTTACGTCTCGTAAATACTTATTGATATTTTCGCTATAGTAAGCATGATATGTTACATTTAAAAAAAATAGAATTTTATTTTTGTAACTACAAAAATTCACAGATAAGCAAAGTTTTAATTTTGGGAAAGTAGTTCTGAGATTTTTTCACTCATTTCTAAGCTTTCAGCATGAATTTTTAAACACCAGTAAAAATTAAATATATAAGAATTTCTGTGTAATATTATTTTCTTAGTGATAGTGTTACAACATATACTCTAATGAAAGAAATGTTTGCACATAGAAAAAAAGTGAGACAGCTACAAGAATGGTTATGAAATGATTTAGTAAGTTTTTAATAATATTTCAATGCTGGTGATCAAAAAAAGATGATTTGAGCAAACAAAAATTTAAATTGCACTGCAAATGAAATTTACGTAAATCCTGATTCTATAAAATGTCTCCCCCCCTCGTTTTGGTACTATACGCAAACCCAAACAAACCCTAAAGAAACTCTCACATTTCATTTTTCGCCACAAAACGCCAAGAAGACTATATTATGAAATGTTTCATACAGAGTAATTTGTTTTAAACTAATGTTATTTAAAAAACCCTGAAGCTCATTTTAACAAGGGAAATATCGTCAAATCTTGATATGGTGACAAATAATGGCATGATAAATGGGATAACGCAAGCGAAAAAGATTTGCTTTAAAATTAGCTATAAGAATGTATATAACACTGTTAGAGTTTTTAAATCTAGACTTAGTATGAAACTCTAGTTTTAAAGCAAAATGTAAATTTATGTTTTCAAGTCAAACTACAATATCAGTAATTTGGACTATAAAAACATGCAGATAAATCTAAAATGTTTTTTCAGCTTAACTTAGGCGGTTCAAATGAATATGTGACTAAATTTACAAGAGATCACACATCTTTAATAAAACTTTATTATCTTAATCAGTGCAATATATCCACGGATCTACTCCTAAATTTAGATAGCAACTGAAAGTAGTTTTCGTCTCTTAATGCTTCGAATGAAATTATTAAGCAGTTTGAGGGAACAAAGTCACTAACAAATTTCATAAGTAGAAGACGTATCTTGTGCCAAATGAGATAACATCATATGTTGCTACTACAGTTGTCAATGGTTCAATGAAATTATTGCTGGTAGTAGCAGAAAGGGCGTTTGAGAGTGAATTGTTTCACCTTATGTAAAGATTTATAACGAATTATCTTCTACTATGCATAAAAAATAAATTTTTTCAGAGAATTTAAATACAATGATGTAATAATCGACAGACATTTACTTTATCATTTTTGATAGGTAAAAATTTGCGATGTTTTCTCATGACATATCATATGGAGAGATAAGATTCATTTTTACTTGAATGCATTTGCTGACGCACAGAACTATCAAATTTAGGCCTCTAAATTGTGCAAGAGATTTCCACGCGTTTCATTGTTTGGCTTGATTTCACAGCTTAAAATACACTACTGGCCATTAAAATTGTTACGCCAAGAAGGCGACATGCTACAGACGTGAAATTTATACGAAAGGAAGAAGGTGCTGTGGTATGCAAATGATTAGCTTTTCAGCGCATCCAGACAAAGCAGGTGCCAGTAGCGACACCTATATTGTGTTTAAATAAGGAAATTGTTCAGCCGATTCCTCATACACAAATTGCATTTGAACGTTGTTGCCTGGTGAAAAGTTGTTGTGATACCTCGTGTAAGAAGGAGAAATGCGTACCAGCACATTTCTGACTTTGATAAAGGTCGAATTGTAGCGTACCGGGATTGCGGTTTATCTTATCGCAGTATTGCTGCTCGCGTCGGTCGAGATCCAATGACTGTTAGCAGAATATGGAATCGATGGGTTCAGGACGGTAATACGGAACGCCATGCGGGATCTCAACAGCCACCTGTCACTAGCAGCCGAGAAGACAGGCATATTATCCGCATGGCTGTAATGGATCGTGCAACCACGTCATGAGCCGTGAATCAAGAAACGGTGTCGTTTGGAAGACAACAAGTGTCTGCACGAACAGTTCGACGACGTTTGCAGTAGCATGGACTCTCAGCTCGGAGACCATGGCTGCGGCTTCCCTTGACGTTGCGTCATAGGCAAGAGCGCCTTCAATGGTGTGATCAACGACGAACCTGGGCGCACGAATGGCGAGACTTCATCTTTTCAGATGAATCCAGGTTCTGTGTACAGCATCATGATGGTCGCATCCGTGTTTGACGGCATCGTGGCGAACGCACACTGGCAGCGTGCGAAACCCTACATTTCAGCAGGATAATGCCCGACCGCATGTTGCTGGTATTGTACGGACCTTCCTTGATACGGAACATGTTCGGCTGTTACCCTGGCCAGTACGTTCTCCAGATCTTTCACCAATAGAAAACGTCTGGTCAAATGGTTGCCGAGCGACTGGCTCGTCACCAAATGCCAGTCACTACGGTTGATGAACTGTGGCATCGTGTTGAATCTGCATGGGCATCTGTACCTGTACATGCAATCCAATCTCTGTTTGACTCAATGCCCACGCGTATAATTGCTGTTATTACTGCCACAGAGGTGGTTGTTCTGGGTATTGATTTCTCAGGATCTATCCAGCCAAAAAAAAAAAAAATTAATAAAATAAAATAAAAAAATAAAAAAAAAACATTTTTGCAAATTTAATCATTTGTTATTTCTAGTATAATATATTTGTCCAAAAAATATCATTTTGTTATTTATATTTCTTCCTGGTGTAGCAATTTTAATGGCCAGTAGTGTATTAGTGGGTCATTTTTTTTGAGGCCATCATTCCGGGAAGACTATTATGTATATTATAAATGCAGAAAGATAGCATGATAAGCTTATTAAATATATAATTATGCTGCTTCGACAAAAGGAATGTTTCAATCAGATAATTTTTATACAAGATGTCGCCCACAGAACATTGATATTAAGTTATAATCAATGTCCTTGCTGTTCTTATATAAGTAGATTCCTAGTATAAGAAAGTTCTTGCTGTTACGACATTGCCATTGAATGTATTTTTGGCATTTTTGGACAAATATATTATACCATAAGTAGAGAAAATGAGTACACAAATAAGAGTATGACTTGTTGAGAGACCGATCAGTCGGAAGTAGGAATATCAATAGTTATAAAAGCAGGTCCACTGCGCATATTCATCTATTATAACTTGTAAAGTTGCGAAGAGAAATTGACCTATTGAAGTAGCTCGTTCGGTGTTGTTTGCTTTGCGACTTCAAAGTCAGCTTATAAACTCTGCATTAAATCACTGAATATCTCTAGTGTTTGGTTATAGTATTTTGAATGAATAAAACCAAGGCATTGGTTTCACATACTCAGGTCAAGAGATTTGTCTCCGTGTGATGAATGAAGCTCGCAGTGGATGACCTCAAGCATTGGATGAGGAAGTTCTGAAGGTGGCCATAGTGAAACGAAACACGAAAAATGAAGGTCGTAACATTACGTAGCTTTGTGTATTTACAATTGCTGTTAAAACATGAAAATGTTTGAATTTGTGATGCTTTAATTCAGAAAAGAGAGTTACTGTATAGCAGTCTGTATGCGATTGTACTTTAATATTTCTATGAGAGAATTAAAAATTAGATAATATTTTAGGGTTTGATTACGTAATGACACTGTATAGATATTTTGTAATGTAGTATAATTATCATCCATTCACAAATAGAGAAAACCTATAAAAATCCTTGAATCTGTAAAAAATTTTGGTTCCTCATTAAAGCAGACAGATATGCAATTAAATGATAATATTAATACTTTTTTTTTTAATCATTGATTTTCTAAGTTACCACTAGATTAAATAAAACATTAAATGTCAACCAAATGCAAATATATATCCAATCTGATAGTCTAATTAAAAGAATGATATATATTTGTGAATTGCCTATATTATGATTGAACGTCACAGGTTCCTATCCCAAGATGAAGTTTAGGTACAAAATTTATTTAAAAAGATACAAAAAATACCAGAAAGCAATGAGTAAAAATGAAAATTTACAATTTAATTATGCGTTCGATTCTGAACTACCACGTTGAAAAGTAAGCATGGTTTTAAATTAACAAGTTTAAGATCGGCGTCAATGTACGAAACATTAGAGAATTTTATTTTACTAAGTTGAAATTTTCTTATTTTTCCAACAACATTGGCCAAAATGTGATATTGTAAATTTATGGCTAATGGAACCAATAGCGTTAGTAAAAAAATGTCAGTTTGGCCTTATTTCTGATATGGTAATACTGAGAAACTATATGCACCAGAAATGCACTATTATCGTTTCCCTGGTGGTATATTTAAAGATTATAACATATTTCATTTATGATAACATTGTGAAATCCGACTTCCTCAATTAAGCTTTTCTATGGAGGAAAATTTTCATGAACCAAGTGACATAATATATATTTCTTTTTTTCCAGGTGAAACACCGTTTGCATTTTAGTTTTATCTGAGCAGATACATCCTCTTTCATTTTAATTACTAGAGAAAAATTAAAGAAAAACTTAGAAAAAATGTAAATATTCGGAGTGTGATGATTATCTATGTTTTTATATAATTTTAAGTTATGTAGTTTCCTGAGTATTTAAAGGTGTTATAGAATTTTCATATTTAAAATTTCTTATTTAGTCACTAAGAAAATATAACAATGAAATAATTTTATTTTTCTAACAAAATTATTTCATTAATACTGCAAAGACATTATAGTTTTCGATAATGATCTTTTTTATTAACTTATATTTAAAAATACATTTGAAAAATCTTTCTTATAAAATGCATTTACACTCGTGTTCATAAACTAAGGATAATGCAAGTGCCGGCAAAGAAAGAGACAGAAGAGCAAAACTAATGTTACTTGTTTGTAAAGTCTATTTATTAAACAAAAGATAAAGAGCAAAAAGATGCTATATGTTTGACATCATTAATAAAAATTGTGGTTTTTACTCCCTAGAGCAATTTTTTTAAAAAAGAACCTATTTACAAAAACCAATATAACATGGTTGGTATGATGCTTAATACATAGTTTTCCCTCTTAGATGGTGTAATACAGGCCATACAACGCCTAGGCATGCTGAGTATCAAATTATCGATCTGATCTTGGGGAATATAACACCACTCATCAAGCAATGCTCTTCAAAGTTCTGGTAGACGTGTGGGAAGGCGTTGATGGGCTGCAATTCGTCGGCCAAGCATGTTCCTCACATGCTCTATTGGATTCAAATCTGGTGAATATGCTGTCCAGTCCGTTCGGGTAATATCCTCCGATTGAAAGCATTCGTCTACCACGTTTGCATGGTGAGGATGGGCGTTGTTATCCATAAACAGAAATTCTGAACCCATGGTGCCCCGAAACAAACGTATATGTTGTTCCAGAATAACATCCCTATGGATGTGGCCTGTCATGGTTACATTCTGAACATGAAGGTTAGTTATGGAACCCTGAATAATTCATCCCTAAACGAGCAATCATGCACCACTATAACGGTATCGTTCAGTGGTGTTCTCTTGGTGGCAACGGGTACTTGGCTCTCTCCAAATGAAAGACCGGCGAGAATCAGATGAAAGCTAAACTTGGACTCGTCAGAAAACATTACACAAGACCACTGTTACGGTGTCCACAATGCATGTTCTCTACTCCATGCTAACTGCGGGTGACAGTGAGTTGCGGTAAGTGTAACACATCTGACAAGCCTACGAGCATTATAGACCAATGTGTTTTAAGCGTCTGTACTCTGTCTACTTTGAAACTGTCATACTGGTAGCT
Source organism: Latrodectus elegans (assembly GCA_030067965.1). Taxonomy (NCBI): domain Eukaryota; kingdom Metazoa; phylum Arthropoda; class Arachnida; order Araneae; family Theridiidae; genus Latrodectus; species Latrodectus elegans. Next base: position 71,202,150 of record CM057822.1, read on the forward strand.
TAAGAGAGCTGACGAGACATGTCTGATGATATGCTCCGCCTGTTTCTTTTTGCAGTAACTGCCAAGTACCGGTCCTCATTCAGCGTTGTAACTGGAGAGCGACTTGTGCTGTGATGTCTACTCACATCACCATCGTCTTGGAACCGTTGCCAAAACCTGAAAATGACACTCTGGGCGATTCCAAGTTTCTTGGATACTTTCAGCTTGGTACGTCCACATTCCTAACGGCCGATCATTCTACCACGTAAAACATCATCCAAATGCTTCCTTTGTGCCACAACTATACTATTATTGCACTGAAAGTTCTATGTTCTGAAAGTACTATTATTGCACAATCTTATTTCTTTTCAACCATTCCCTATACATCCCTCTCTCACAGTCTTGTAATTGTGACGTACAATCGGCGCCATCTAGGGGTTTCTTGTAATTTGAATATTATTCTTCAAGATGTGTGTGATAATTCTATACGAGAAATTTTTATTTTAAAGTTCAATTTCTGTACGATTCTGAACTATCCTTAATTTATGGATATGAGTGTGGAAAATGGTGAAAATATAAGAATATTTTAAAATTTCGAGATGAAGTCACAGTGACCTGTAAAAACAGGCTTCATTCTCATTACTGAAAGGCAATGGCTTCTATATCAAATGCAACAGAAGATCTGTCATTTCTACTAATGGGGACTGGATATCTTAAAATAGATTGCAATATTGTTCGAGTAAAATGATATCTGTGGAGATGGCAAGCCAAGTTCTGAATCTTTTATTTTTTTTCCACTTTGTTATTTGTTTTGAGTCTTTTATTTAAAAACAAATAATAGACTCTTCTGAATTATGAGAACCCATTAATAATCGTGGCTGTGATGAGATTTCCACTAGTATCTTTCAATATAAAATGCCACAAACTTTGCTCATGACAAAATTAAAAGGTGAGAACTATTCTTAGTGCAAACAAGTATAAAAAAAACTATTCTGACGGCATTTTTTGTGTATCTAAAAGTTCTATTTTTAGAATTTTTCCTTTAGGATTCTAATTTAAAAAATACACATTCAACAAGTATTATTTTTTTAAATTATCAATTAAAAGTGCAATATCTGATAGCATTAAAGGGTAATTTTAAATGAGAGAAATTTATTAAGATAAATAAAAGCGTTTTTTTTAATTGATAAATGAAAAAGTCTTGAATTTGAATAGAAAATTAACTTTAAAAGTATCTTGAGTATTAAAATGAATTTAATGGACATTGAGAGTAAATATTACAAAATTTATCTCATATCTCTTTAATGAAAAAATAAATAAAACATAAGAATAATATCCTAGAACTGTGAATATTTTTTATTTCCGTTCGTCTGTGTAATACTGCAATAGAATAGAGAAACATCAATCATGTAAATGTAAAGGCAATTACAGGTAAGACATACAATTCAAAAAATGGACGAGAAAAAAAAAAGAGAAAAACCTGAAATATAAAACATAATTTTTATTCTTGAAAAATGAATAAAAAGATGAAATCTAGCTTAAAGGCATTGACCTCTTGTATTTAATTAAAGTGAAAGCTATAGAATGAGAGACTCGTGGGAAAGTACCTCGAATTCAGAGATAAACAATTTCTTTGTATTTGGAAATAGTGTAATAGTACCACAATATTTATTTCACTGCGTTTGTGAAAAGCATGAATATGTTTTTATAATTATTTGAAATTTTAAAATAACAAAGGATTAAATTTGTTTTACAAAGCAACAGTTAAATTTTTCTAAAGGATAATATCTAGACATTTGGTTATTTTGAATAAATTTTCCTAATACTTCAGGAAGTTTTATTAATAGAAAAAATTTTAATGCAGCAAAAGTCTAATGAACTTTTATAATTAGGTTGTCAATGATTAATCTAAAATACGTATACCATTGAAATAAATATGTATACCATTGAAATATGAATTTAAAATGTCAAAAAAAATCTGAAATCTAATTTTATGCAAAACATTTGTTCGAAAATATATATTATGCTTTGTTTAAATTATTCTAAAATTAACAAAGCTAAAAAAATTTTAGTTTTGGAAAGCAATTATTGATTTTAATTATTCTTAAAATAAATTTGAAATTTGAAATGAATGCACCTTGATTTTATAAACAATGCTTTTCAAAAAATTTTGTATATATATATATATATATACAAAATTTTATCATATAATGTATAATAAGTAAAATTATTTCTACGATCAACAACAAGCTTTGATCGAAGTAGACTAGTGGTTAGGGCATCGACCTTCTGTTCGGAAGGGCTGGGTTTGAATCCCTTTACCGCCAGACCTACCGAATGCATGCAACATACGTATTCGTTAAATGTGTGGAATTGTAAGTCTTGTGGCCGTTGAACAGTTACCATGGGTGTAATGGTCTAGAGAAGGTTTCCTCCTCCTCCATATCAATGTAAAATTTGAGGGAGTGTATTCTCTGGTGATGTCATCAATCGGAGTCGCTTAGAGTAAAATCATACTTTCACGTTTGTGGTGCTCTAGTTAAACGAAAGCTGCACCCTTCTGACTTAATTTCATATAGCTGCCGGCTATCAAGCATGGCTTATCTAAATGTCATAAATAACAACAACAAATGTTTCCTTTAGAACTATTTTCTACTTATTTTTATTCCTTTCTCATTCTTAATTTATCAAATTAAAATTTTTTGAAACAATATGTACTAAATTCAATTCATAAGTTTCATTATATATGGTCCTGTTCACCTTTAATGATATTGTAAAAATATTGAACAAGAAAAGAACAAGATAATCTTTCAGAAGTTTTATGTTATTATAAGAAATCATTGAACTATAAATTTGCTGGAAGCAAAAAATATCTATAAAAGAAAAAAATAATTATTAATATTTTATTACCATAAAAAGTAAGAATCACTCATTTTTCTTTCATAAATTATTTATTGTCACGCAAATCTGGATCATTCACATTATGCCCAATAAACTACGATGGTAGGAGGTTTTAGTATGTATAAAGTGTAAGTCAAAAAATGGTGAGACAGAAACTTTATCAGTTAATACAAGAAAGTGCTTAAAATTCTATTATTTTTATAAATTACAAACTCTTTTTGCAATAAAATAAAAATATTGCATTAAATTACAAAATAATTCTTCAGAATTTTGACGATCAAATATTTACGATTTTCATGTTACTGTACTTAAATTTATATAATAGCCCCAATACATTTATTATTTTATTTTTAAACGTGATCCTATAAATCTAAGACATTGCATGGCAAAAAATCCGTAAACAGTAAAAGTAATAAAATACATGAAATATATACAATATTATCTTGTTATTACAGATACTTTTAATGAAATATAATTTTTTTTTTTGCTTTAGTTTTATTAGTTTTTTTCATGAAAAAAGTTTCTTTACGGACGTATTTTGATTGAATTAAAGGTTTTTATTTTTTATAAACTATTCGGTTTTATTCAGACTTAAAAACAATAATTCCTCAATTTCTAATCCTTAAGTTCTACAGTAAACTAATTCAAATCGTGTTGCCTTTATGATGATTATTTTGCATTCAAACGTTTTGAAATTTTTACTTCTGTTAGTTGAAAATGTTTTTAAAAAATTAATTCTTATTGGCTGTTTGTTGGAGTAATTTTATTAAAATTCACAATTTAATGTTTAAAATTTAGTTTAAGAAAGAAGGTTTTATTTATTTTCGTAATTATTTCATACAGGTATTAATATAAAGTATACCTTTATTGTGTTTCTTTAGAGTTTGGGAGACTTTTTAAGATTTTCTTTAAAACATTCTTGGAAAAAAATATGCGAAAATGATTGGTTGTTGAACAAATTACGACATTTAACCTCCGTGAATTTTTTAATTTATTTGAATCTATGTTAATTGAAATAAGACACATCAATTGTATCTTTATCATCTAAAAAGATAAAATTAAATTATACTTTATAATTTTTTTTCCATAGATAAATAATTTTATTATATAACATCAATATACATACATATTTATATATTTACATTCATAAAATAGTACACATTTTTGATTTCTTGTTTTTTTTGCTTTTTTTTGGAGTGCCATTTATTTTTAGGAACTTTGGTGTTTCTGGAGCCGGAATAACTGATTGGACATCTTCTATTTGAGATAAATTCCGGTGGAGTAAAATTCTGTATGTTCCAATAACACTACTCCTAGAGCCTTTCTTCTTTGCGTCTTCCACCATTTCTTCCGTTATACCCAGTTCCGTCAGAGTCTGTTTGACAAACAGTTCAACAGACGCCATGATGGTCCCATTTCCATTGCAGTCTTTTGTCGCCAGCTGTAAGTTATCTTTGGGAAGTGCTGATGGCATGGTTTGGCCCGCTAGCCAGTTCGATCGTTTAATCTGATCTAAGGTAATTCTCGTTTTTGGGTCTTGTTTTAAAATACCAATGATCAGGAAGTGACAGTCTGAACTCAGATATTCGGGTATGATATATTCACCTTCGAGAATCTGTTTCTTCAAGCCAGCAACTGTTTGTGCTTTGAAAGGCATTCCGGCAGTCAGCATGAAGTACAGTAACACACCCAGTGCCCACACGTCTACCATTGGGCCCACGTAGCTATCATCTCGGAAAAGTTCTGGAGCAGCATACGGAGGAGAGCCGCAGAAAGTCTTCAGTGGTTCCAGTTCATCGCGTATTTGAGTGCTGAAACCAAAATCTCCAACTTTCACAGTGTTTGGCCCAGAAAAAAACACATTTTCTGCTTTTAAATCACGGTGAACAATATTGTGAATGTGCTGTAAGAAAAAAATATCATTTTTATTATTTTAATTACAAATGTAAATTAAAAAAAAATTTTTGCTTTGAAAGTGCCCTTGATATTTTTTAAAGTTGCATCTGTAAAATATAAAAACACAGAGATTTTCAGGGATTTATTTTTTTCCAAAATATTTTTTTTTTAAATTTCAATTTTATGTTTTCAATTTTGAGTTGTAACTTCATGTTGAAATGTCAAATTACCTTTGATTGCTGTCAATAAATGGTATAATTTATTAAATTTTAGCTTATTTACTCGTAAATGAAGAAAAATTATATCAAAAATAAACTGAACTTAATTCTGTTAATGAATGATAGAATATATTCAGTAATGAAAACTTCAGTTATGAATATTGCACAGTACTAAAGATACCTCTAGAAATGGGTATAGTTTCTAATTACCTGAAAACAGCTTTAAGTCCTTCCAAAGATTTTATAATAACTGAAAATCAAATTAAATTCATACATTATTCCAATCGTGTATCACGTTTGTTTAACAATGGAAACATCTCAAGTTGGAAGATTGGTAAGACATTCATTTGAGATTTTTTAATGTTTTCCACCTGGCAGCCAAACAGTTAGCTCTCAGGGCTTTGGTTCAACATTTTGTGAGTGGCAATACTATTTGATGCCTGGGTATTTATAATGATTCTGAATCAACTTTATAAATTGCTGGTCTAGGTAAAATTAGTCCTCTTGTGCAAAAATTGACCTTAAACTGCTAACCAAATGCTACACTAAAATTAGGCTTCACATTCATTGTGTTTTCTGTATGAGTAAGAAAATTGAGAAATTTCCTTTTGAATTACTGTAAGGCAATTTAAGTTATTATATAGTTAAAAAAATGAATAAAAAATATCTGATAACTAGAGAAGCAAATGTTTACTCATTTAATTGCTCACAATATATAAATGGTGTACTTAATTCTTCGTAGTGGTACTAGATGGCAGCATCATAGGAATTAATAAATATTTTATCGATTTTTTTTTTCTCGTCCAAAATATTTTTACGAAAAATAAAATGTTTTCAAAATGTAACTGTTAACTATGATGTTGAACAACATGTCATACAAGAATTATGTTATCTTTCTCACAGTAAAAAAAAAAAAAAAAAAAAAAAAAATTTGAAAAACTATTTTCAAAATAGTGTTTTTTTTTTTTTTTTTTTTTTTTTAAATTACAAAGCAGTGTGATTTAATTTTATTATCAGCAGCTTTTTATAATCATATTTTCGATTGGATTTCAAAATAGAAATTCTATAATGTAGTAATATTGAATGTTCTTAATTTTTTTTTTACTAAACATTCTTAAAATATTGAATTTTTAAAATAAAATAATTGAAAGAGAATTATATGTGTAAATTTTGTGTCATACATAAAGTAATTTGTACATGTAGGCCACAATGTAATTAGTACTTTTTATTGAAATAACGTAATAAGATTGTTCATATTATTCAGTTCCTTTTGAAAAAGTATAAGCATTAAGGAATAAAATTGATGTGCTTAAAGCTTTGTGATAAATTTAAACGACTGTTTATGAATAAATCATAACTATAATAATTTTTTTTTGTGAATTGCACTGTCAGTTTATTAATTGACATCCAGTTTCCATAGTAACAAATCAAGATATTATAGTTGCGATACATTTCCTTAAGCATTTGAATTATAGAGAGAACTCATAATCGTAGTCAATAAATGTTAACATCTTCAGCATTAATAATTTTTTAAAAAAAGTAAAAAAATATAGGGAAATATATAGCATTTATAGTATATACATTGAACTTAAAGGTATACATTACATCCACATATTCTATGTAAAACATAAGATAAATTACAGTGCATTACTTCGATTACTATACAGTTGTTGTATTTCCATACCCACTCACCATGTGATCGACAGCTGCGATTATCTGTGCAAAAAGTGGCCTGGCTGCTTTCTCAGTGAAACGTCCATTTTGAGAAATTCTGTGAAACAGTTCGCCACCATTTGCGTGTTCCATCACCAGATAAATCTTGGACAAAGTTTCTAATACTTCGTACAAGCGGATGATGTGAGGATGGTGGAGATTCTCCATGGATGATATTTCTCGAGCCAACATCATCTGCGTTTTATTGTCCAACTTTGATTTGTCCAAGATCTTCACAGCCACGCGTTCTGTGAAAAAATATGGAATTAGCTTCATGGGAAATAACAGGATTTATGTCTTTAATATTTCATTGCAATATTTAAATAAGTCTTCTTCAAAAAATAAATATTAAATACTTATATTCCTTATATATTGAATATATGATTGAATTTTTCTAATATATTAAATTATTAATGAATTTATGAAGTGTTAATTTTCTTAAGTTTATAAAAGATTCACCATAAAATATGCTTTAAGCTCTGTTTATTTGTTTCCTTCAAAGTTGTGTTCTTAATAAATTCTTTCTACAAATTCTTTTATAAAATATGGAAGGGCACATAGAACGTTATAAGATTATCTGAAAATTTAGTTTTCAGGTTCATTCACAGGAAATAAACAAAAAATAAATTTTTCTTATGTGCATGCGTGTTAGTTTCATTCTTAACTCCAATTATATTTTACCATTAATAAAGTAAGTAACGTTGCAGATGGAGTGTATATTTTTGCATTGAAATAGTTTTGTATTGTATACTGGATCGCTTAGTTTGATATAATTTTTCCTGGTTTTTATTTTAAATCAAAGAATTACTTATCTTTTCTTACTTTATTAATTCTAATTTCATTTCGTAAAAATTCTCAATATAGGAAAAACTTTATCAATATTTACCAATTGAAGACTATATTAAATTAATATTTAATTGTGAATAATACTATGAAAAAAATGAGTATATTTCATTAATGATGCATTTATTGATACTGTTTTTCATTTCATGAGCTAAGAACACATTAAAATATATGTGATTTTTATTCGCATTCTTTAATTAAAGTACAGAGTAACTCTTGTTTATTCAAGTTCTTGACTGTAAAAGTACAAAATATGAGCACGAGGTTTCAGTCAGTAAAGTCTGACTCAAAATCGTTGAACAATAGGAATTTAAAACATTAAAGGTAAAGTTCATTGTGAAATTTTAATTATTTACTTATATGAATACAAAATCTAAGGTATCAAATTTAGTTAAAATTATCTAAACATTAATAATATATACAAAAGAAAATAGGTTATAATTTGCACATCATTTTAATTTTAATTGAAATAGAATGATAATAAATCTAAGCATTATAATGGCGGAAAGATTTTTATTGAGTTGCAAAAGATTATATATTGGATAACACTATCATTTGTTTATCAAATACTCCTTATTTAGAAAATATTCACTAATTTTCTTGGATACGAAATGTATTTTTTAAAGTAAATTAAAGTTTACTTTTAGTGTAAAAATATACATGAAATTTATTTCATACTCATAAAAATAAAACTATATCGTATTTTGTAAAAATACTAAATGCATTAAATTTTAGTTAATGGATCTCTAAGCATTGTTATGGTGTGAACCTAAATTTAATGAGTAAACTACAATTCTTTTCCTTGATATATAGAAGAAACCTAATTTTAATTTACAAGTCAGTTTCTGATCTTATATTAGCGCATTTACATTAGTTATATTAAGTGTTTATCATTTTTGAGTAGTTGACAATTATAACATTTAGTACATCAATTCGTCAGGAAATGTAGGATTTTTATCTGACCTCATTTCAGCTTCATGTAAGCTTATAAGCATTAAAAAATTATTAGTTTTAGCTTCAAGTACATAAAATCTATTTAACATGTAATTCCTTATATTCAACAATAATTTATTCCTGTCATTGTATAACAATTGTTTCATATTCATCTCTTTGAATAAAAAATTAGCTGTTTTTACTAAAAAAAATTGCTTCTTATCTTAATATGTTTTTTCCTGTTTTCCCTACTTATTTCAATATTTCTGCTGTAAATAGTAATTAGTTTTCGTAATGTAACTCTGCTGAACTCGTGCTTCTATTGTTATATAACTTTTCGAGCAACATCGAATCATTAATCTAGAATAATGTTATCTCAAATAGAAATATTTACCTATTGACTGTAATATAACGGATAAGGTGTCAAATAAACAAAGGGTGATTGCAAAATAATACCTCAAATTTGAAAAGTTATGTTCTCTAAACATTGCAAAATAACATTTCATTTCATTTGAACTTTTGAGCTAGAACTTAAGAAGATTCAATTATTTTAATTATCATTTTTAGGAGTTGCACACACACGCACTATATTACAAGTTATTACTTTTGTGATATAACATACTAAAAAATTTGTCTTTATATGGCAATATGAAAATTCAAGTTTTGTTAACCCTCATCTCTCGAACGATGTCATGTGATGAAGTAGAAGGTATCATTGATATCAAGTATTTGAATAACATTAAATTGGTAGGGATTTCGTTTTCGAAATCATCACAATCATTCCTAAATCGAGTGGAAAAGTATTGAATTAATTAAAGAAATTATTGAAGTTTCATGGCACTGGTAAAATGAAGTTTAACGGCATAAACACAAATAACATTCAGCTAATGATTAAAAAACTGGATTTGAAGAAATTTTACTTTTGGTTGATTTGGAATCACTCTTTTTTGCATAGAGAAACTCTATTTCTTAATATTCCGTTCTTGCTTTGATCTTTAAGGCGCAAACTTTTCAATTATTCAGTATGTATTTCAAATTTTAGAAAATTTTGTTATTGTAGTATTTGGAATTATACATTTTTACATAAATATACATGTCAGATATATTGAACTTAAAACAATAAAAATAATGCTTTAAAAAAATCATGAGAAGCAATTTACCCTGCTGGCCACCGAAAATGCAACATTCTGAAGGCAGCATACAAATAACATGAAATTTACTACATGCATTTGCGGAGGTGACATATACAAATGGTTAGAATTTCAGCGCAGACGCACAACACGCGGGCGCCTGTAGCACCACTTCAAGGAGTTATTTAAGGTTTGGTGGTTTCGAGTATTTCAAATTCGGCAATTGTGTTTTCTTGTGGTTTTTTCAAATAAAAAAAACAATCAATTATTTCTTGTAGAAAACAACGATCAATTTTTGATCAAGAATCTGAATTCGACAGAGGAAGGATAATGGCCTACCGAGAGTGTGGATTATCTTTCAGGGAAATTGGTAGCCGTGTTGGACGAAACCAATAAACTGTAATGCGGATATGTGATCGCAGGAGGGTATGACGAACCGACGTCCTCGATCGCATTCACCTCAGTGCGCCACTTCACGTGATGACGGGCAAACTGTGCGAATGGCAGTGGCGGATCACTCAGTCACATCACGAACCATAGTACAGCACATTCAATGTGTAACGCATCATACAGTCTGAGAGTATCATTCGACGCCGTTTACAGCAGAGTGGTCTGTCCGCAGGACGTCCATTGCTTCGTCTACCTTTGACGCAGACCACAGACGTTTCCGCCGTCAATGGTGCGATGAAAGAAGGATGTGGACGGCAGAATGGAATGAAATTGTCTTTAGTGACGAGTCATGCTTCTGTCTACAACACATGTTTCTGTATACAACCTGGTCTATAACTTAGGTTATTCTGTCTGCAACACCACAATAGTCGCATTCGAGTCTGGAGACATCGTGGAGAGAGGATACTGAGCAGCTGCGTCATGAACCGCCGCACTGGTCCTGCACAGTGGGTATTATGGTACAGATCGGTATTGAATATCATTCATGCACTCCTATATTATGCATTGCGAGTAATTTAAACAACCAGAACTACATCTCCCAGGTGTTGGTGCCCGTTGTCCTTCCTTACCTTCAGGACTTTCCCACAGCCATATTTCATTAGGATAATGAGTGACCATACATGCCACGCATTGTCTGATTGTTCTTCGTCAATCGTCAGATTAAAATGCTTCCATGGCCGGCTCTCTCTCCGAATTTTTCGACGATAAAAAAACATATCTTCCATGCTTGCTTAACGATTGACCCAGATTACATTCCCAGCTGCCACACTAGATCAGCTTTGGCAACGTGCTGAAGTTGCTCGGTCTGCTGTACCTCAGAACAATCAAAATCTCTTTGAATCAATGCCGAGACGTGTGGCAGCGGTGATCTCCAACAATGGAGGTTACTTTGGCTATTGATTTTGGCAGGAGCTACACTTCACAGAAGTCTATAAATTTAATCCTTTGGTACTTGGTCAACATGTTATTTACAAAATAAATTTTTTTGTGATATTTCTTGTCTTTCTTGGTGTTACAATATGGATGGACAACAGTACTTATAATCTTTCTATATCTCTAAAATAAAAGCTTGATTTCTCAAACAAAGAGATCGGGCAAACTTTTAAAAACAACTGACAGATTATGAACAAAACTAATAAAAATAATAAGTAAGCAATAGTAATTTACCATTTCATTAAAAAAAGTAGATAAATTTTATATTTTTCATGAATGTGACTTTGTCTCATATTTTTGTTGAGTTAAAAGTCATGTTTTATTTTTAAAAAAATGGAAATCGTATAAAGCATATTATTAGTTACGATCACTTAATTAATCCTTTTGTTTTCTTAATTTAGTTTATTAATTTTAGTTCATGTTTTATGTATTTAATGCTATCTAATGCATACAATAAAACATGTAATAGGTAAAATTTGTATCTTCTCATTATATCTTACGTATTTAATATTTTATACATAATACATTATTTTGTTTATTTAATGTAACATAAAAAATATAACATTAAAAAATACTATATCATATAACGCATAACATTAAATACACAGAATAAGTAACATGATACAATAGTTTTTAAGATAATGATAAAATTAAAGAAATGGAGTTACATATTTCCTGTGAATAAATAACATTCTTAAGATTTATAAATATAACAATATTTTTGATTTTGTTAAATAACAGATTTAAGGATGAGTTCTAAGGAATATTATTCAATCTTTGTGACACAATATTTGCATAAAATCTTTCCAATTTTTTGATGGATCCTTGATTGAATGTAATATTTGTATATCCAATGAATGCATTAAAAATTCTATTTGATAAAAAGTATAAATCAAGGTTTTACTTCAATTGGGAAATAACGACTAAAAGAAATTTCTACAGAAGGTGCTTTAAATAGCATTTTTATCTAGAGTTTTGAGTTGATTGATAGAACTCTGTTCTTTCTTTTGTGGTTGCATTATTTAGATTAGATACTCTTTATGCCTTCTAAAACGAATTTTCATACAAAAATATTTTTGCTGCGTAATATAAAGGAAACAGCAGAAGCCATCTGAAAATGTTTAAAATTTTCAAACATCAAACATGATATTCAAAAATTTATATTCTTAATTTATGTGAGCCCTATTTTTAATTTATGCAATGTTTAATAATAAACATTTATTTAAAATATGTTTTTTTCAAGATTATAACAAATTTAGTTGGAAAATTCACTTGTTTAACAATTCAGATTGAAAAAGTTAGAAAAACGAATATTGAAATTACATATATTACAATATTTTGATTTAAATTTTTAATCTCTAGAACAAAAAAGTTAGGAAAGTTTGAGATTGAACAGTAAAATACAAAATTTTAAAATGTTAGGATAATGCATATTGCAATTGCATTTATTATCATCTTTTGATAGATTTAAATTTTTTAAGCTTAGTCTCTTGAACAGAAAAGTACTATCTCTCTCTTTATATATATATGTATAATGATAGTTATATTGTTAGTTAAATTACATTTAAGCAAATGAAATTATGCAAGCTAATAGATTCAACAATATTGTCTCAGTTTAGAAAAAAATAAAAATTCAAAATCTGCCAGGTATATAAATACAACTTACAATATATGAATATTTTACTGGAACAAACTGTGAATGTTAGAAAAGCCTACAACATTCTATAACTGTTAGAATATTTAAATAAATCTTATCATTAATATCAGTAAAAAATATATACCAAAATCAATATAAGTAATTAAATCTAATTAATTAAACTAAATACATTTATTTTTAATTACAATTTTTTAGATATTTATTAATCAATCAGAAAATCGGAAAATGTTGTAATGTAGGAAATATTAAAAATTAATCAAAAATTAAATTAATTTGTAATACTTACCACACACACACAGTAATTTTAAAGTATAAAATGATTTTTTAATATAAAGGAATTTTCACATTAAATTTGAAGGATTCAATAATAATACATGAATATTTCTGAATACATAAATAGTTATAAATAATATTAATAAAATAAATATATATGCTCAATTAAACAAAAGAGAATTTATGAAATCAATATGTACCTATATTTTCTACAGCTACATACTATTTTAATATATAATAAGGATAACATTAAAATATGATCATTAAAAATGAATTAATTAATTATGTATTACTATGCTTCCAATATATATGTTAAAATGAGTTCTTTTAATTAAACTTTTCTAATTTATAAATAAATTTTGTAATAATTACATATTATATTTTTTCCAACTTATAGATTATAGTGACTTGTTTTAGTAGGTAGATAAAAGCAGTTTATATATCTGCTAATATTGCATTAATTCAATAATTACCTTTCGTAAGTGTATGTATAGCTGCTCTAACTTGGGAAAAGTTCCCAGTCCCAAGCTCTTCTTTGATCCTGTAAAAACCGATGCGTCTGCCTAAGGCAATATCTTTGTGCCATCTTTCATCAAATTGCAACTTTTTCAGGACTCTTTGGTACGGTGATAATGAATAATTTTGGTCCTCTTTTTCATGCTCATTTGAATCCTGAAAACTTCTTATTATAAATCTTAAAACAGTACATAAAAAAAGACAGTTTTCATAAATAAATTACATGAACTATTGCTTCTTTCTATAAAATTTAACGGAGAAGCTTATGTGGGAAAATCCGTTTTGAAAATATGCATACAAAAGGATACTAGTTAAAGTGAAAAAAATGTTATTTCACTTGAACTTTGCTGTTTATAAGGTACAGGTATTAAAAGCAGGTGACCTTTAGTAATTGTACACAAGTGAAAATGTATCAGCTTAAAAATATGGGAAAATAAATATCAGAAGCATTTTTATCTTATAACTATCTCTAATGGTTGGGTTTCTATTTTGCTCAATGATCAACTTTCACTCTACAATATTTATTTAAATCAACTGATATTAATAAACAAATTAATATTATCAAATACTAATGTTGGACATGATAAACAACATTTTTCATTCATGTTTTAATCAAAACATCGCCACATTTCTTCAAAATAGCAGCTATAATTCATAAAGACTGACAAAGATTTGTAATTTCATTGTTTATTCTTATTTCATCCTTTCATTATATCCATTGAAAATCCAAACAAAAGATTTTTATACATTCTTTTACCTATGATTTTTTTAAGAATACTTTGCATATAATTAATTAATGTATAATATATTCCCATTTAATTATCGTGATCTCTATCAAGATTCATTATGTAACTTGTTAATCTCTGATAAGCGTGTGGCTATTTGAAAATTAAATAGAGGTATATTTAAAAACTGTTCCCATCAATAATTTGCATTATTGATTATTATAATATAAATGCATCTATATATGTATATAGATTCTATAGTGGTCATGATAAATAAATAAATTGTTTACATGAATTTTGGTATTTGCTCAAAATTTTTTAATAGATATCAGTTTTAAATTATAGAACAAAATTAATATCACATAAATTATTCTACTGTTTGAATTGTTCTTTTAAAAAAATATTTTCTCTCAAAATGTGCATTTTATACAGAATAATTAAATTTAGATATTGTTATTATTTATTTTAATATACTTATAAAATAAGAAATAGTTTAAATTATGGTCTCTTTTTATAATAGTAATAAGTATTTTATCGGAAGACATTTTGAATAAAACATTTTATTCATGTTAATTATAAATATAGTTTGCAAGATCAATTTTACAATAAAATATTAATATAACATTAACAAAATAATAAATTTGGATATTTGTAAATATTATTTTGTCAAAAAATTCAAGGTAGTATCAAATAGAATAAATACTATAGACAGTTAGTAGTAGTTTATAGAAAAATACAAAATATAGAAACAAGTGTACCATTATAATATCAGAAGGAACGTATTTCGGTATGAGGAACATGGTTTCTTTCAAAATCATTAAAGTCAGGCAATAACAAATATAAGATCGAATTGCTATTCACAACATTTAAGATAATATTTATCTACTGAGCAAAGATTGTTTACGAGGAAATCTTGAAAGAAGCATTGACTTGAAAAATAAGGAATTCCCCTCAAAAGAAAACAATAGGCGTAATAAAGATAGCTAAGATAAATAAAAGTAATATTTGATAAGACAATTAAGAGTTTTATTTTCCATCACACACGGATTGCAGAATAATATAAGATATTTAGATAAGTAATAAGAAGATAATATTTTTAAGAGTCAGAAATTATATGAGATAATTAGCAAATTTATTAGTATTTTTTTTAAAAAAATTGTAAACCCTATTTTGTATAACTTTACAATCCCCATTAAAAACTGGATTTTTTAACCATTTAATTGAAGAATGATGATTAGTTAAAATATCATTGGATTAATTCAAAATAATTCATTAAGAAACAATTTTAATAAAATATTTTTCAAGAATCCAAGAATGATAAACATACAAACAAAGATACACATACTGGATTGGATACTTAAAATTGTGTTGAAATTCCACATTAATTCATTATTTCATGTAGCTATCCTGAAATAATCTCTTTAGATATTGCAAGTTATTTTGACAATAAAAAGGAAGCTATGAAATTTTTTATTTTAATTTATATTTTTAGTTTATTTTGTTTCAAATCAGAAAAATAATTTAAGAAAGACCTACTTGTAAAGAAGGGCATTCTGAACCAAAACTATGGTTGGAATTTTTCAAAGCTGGAAGAGATTCTGGATGGTTGAAGTCAGCAGGAGAGACACGGGCAGCAGGCATGGTGAAAATGGCTTATTGGATGCCAATGTAAGGCGATTGCACGGCCAAATGCCATCTAAGAAAATAAAAAGTAATTTACCAACAAAACTAGTAAAACGATTTCATAACATGCCTATCAACTATATAACTATCAAAACAAATAAACATAGAACAAGTAGTTAAATAACGAATAAAACTAGCAAGCGATTTAATAGCATACTTTACAAACAAACACATAGTGTACAGACCAGTTAATAAATTTTTGCTGTTCTTTTCGACATTTGTTTTGAATAATTCTTAAGACGACAAATGTTTTTAAATTGCTTCCAATTTCTACTTGGAGAAACTAATTACATTTCTTAAAATTTTGTGGATCTTAAAATTTTTAAATTTTATTAATTTCAAACTTATGCAGATTATACTAATAAATAGAGTAATTTACATAAATTTAAACGTTCATCCTTATTAATAGTATACAATTGTAAATGAAATCATATACCAAATGAAATTTTAAAAAAATATTTTTTTAAATACAATTTTAGGTAATAACAGAATATTTACTGTGATACAAAACTTGAGCTTTTACAAGATTTAAAGTTAGAAATATTATTTGATTATCTTTCATGACACTGGATTTACAAAAATAATAAAATGTTAAATACTTCATGTATTTTTTAATGCTTCTAAACTCTTTTCCTATGCATAATTAAAAATAAATTGGCTTTGATGATTAATTTTCTTTGCCTCATGTAATATAAAGATTTAATGAATATTATTATACCAATAGATGAATTTATATTGATATATATTATCCATATTCTCTCAGAAAAATTTCTCACTTTAATTAAAAATTCCTTTATAAAATATATAAATTTAACATAGAATGAAAACAAAAATATTCATGAAAATTTTAAGTGAGGTTATCATTTAATATTACACTGAACTACCTTTAAAGCCATTAAACTAAGATTTAACTTAATATGCTCAAAGTAATTGTTATTTTGAGATAGTAAAATTTTAATTTTTTTTTCAAATTTAAAACAATAGTTTCATGGAACAAATTGTTATAATTTAAAAAATAAAAGAAAATAGTTTAAAGTATTTTCCCTCAAAACATTTTCTAATATATTAAATTGATGAGGACCAATATAGAAACAGATGAAAGTTATTTATCCCAAGAAAATTGTTTTCATAATTAAGAAAGAAACGATATTAAGCCTTGACGACACGTTGGAAAACACGAAGCTTAACAAATTAAATTCAGAATATGAAAATTTTTTATTTTATGCAAATTAGTGATTATTAAAAGACATTTTTAAGATTATTTTTCATATAATAAATATGTTCAGTATTACACTTTTATTATTTAAAAGTTTATATGATTTAATGGTCAATTTTAAAAACCATAAAATAAGATCTGTATAAAGTTTTTATGATTTCCTTTTTTATGTAAATAATCACCTAAAAATTTTTATAAATGAAATTAACTATGATTTCACGAAACTTCATAGCATAATTCTGCTTTATAAGAAAGAGAATGCTAAGAAAAGTATTTTAAGTAAGCTCTTTTTATAAGCTTAAAACTTTTTGATAGGTTAACTTCTTTATAAATGTAGAATAAAAGCTTAGTATTGTAATGTATCTATGTATTATATAACTTTAATATCAAAATAAACAAACATGTTTTCTGGTTTTTCTATTATTTATAAACTACAAAACAATTATTAAAATTTTAAGGCAGAAAATAAAATTTTATTGTCTTATGTCAGTTTTTTTTATTTATTTCAAATGTTACAAAATTGGAAGAAGAACAGAATGCCAGCCGACCACCCTGTCTAGTGGTCAGAGTGCCTGACTGCGGATAGGGATGTCCTAAGTTCGAATCCCGGTTCGGGCATGGGTGTACTTTCTCTCTCTATTTATCCTGTCTTTGTCCTTTCTGTGTATGAATGAAGTGTGAATGGTTGCCTACCCTATAAACGGGTTCCTATGGCATGTGTGTACTGAAGCAGTCGGACTCCACACCAAATATGGTTTAGTATGGAAAAGTGGAGCAGCGCACCCCATATTGTCAGCCTAAGTTGGCACAAGGCAAAAAAAAATTGGTAGAATGGAGTTAAGATTTAATAATTGCCCTGATAATTACAATATTTTGTAATCTTGATCAACTCTTCATCAAAATCTGTTTTATTTATTACTGTAAATTGAAATAAATGGTTAAATATATTATTTGATATTCAAGATTATATCTTTTATAGTTATTATTAAAAGCTACTGATATTTCGCCTGATTGTTAAACAAAATATTTTCTATTCAAATAAAATGAAAATTTTGAGCATTACTACAAACATTAGGTAAATTAATAGTAATACTGTTAATTGCAACTATATAATTTGCATGAATGCGTTTTTTAATAAGAAATGCAATGAAGCATTGTAAAATGAAATCAGTTTTTACATGTTTCATTAAAGATTTATCGATACGTTTCGCTTTCTTATCACTTATGTATAATCCCAGTGGGAAATTTAAGCTTGAAATTCTAATTTGTGGAAAATGTAACTGTCACCAAAGATTGCATAATTTAGGCAAGGTTAATTACTTCATAAATATGGAATATTTGTAAATCAATTGCAGAAGTTGCTTAATCAGTTGAGTGTTAGGTTGTAATTAGCAATCACACTCTGATTTAAAATTTGTGATGTGTTTATTTCATAAGGTGTTTACACAAATGTTACAAATACAACTATAAAATTTATGATATCAGAAAAGTTTACAAATGTATTAAATCAATGAGAGTGAAGTTTAGTGAAATATATACGAATTTATTTAAAGTAATCATACATAGTTTTTAAACAATTTAAGATTTTATTAGAAATAATTTTAAAAGTATGATGAATGGCAACTGTTATTCACTTGTAATGTGAATATTTAATCCTTTCGATTTGATTATATGTTTAGTTAATGAAAATTTTAACATGTAATAAAAATTAAAGTCCTTTTTTGTACTGAAATGGTTAATGTGCATGCATTTTTAGAATATAGAGGGAAAAGATATAGCTTATAGTTGCTTAGTTGAATAATTAAATTTCAATTCTTGTTTCTTATAGAATTAACATAAAAGAGGTGAAGATTATAGAACACTTATAATAGAAGTATACGCCGCCCAATTTGTCTAGTGGTCAGTTAGCCTAACTGCGGATAGGGAGATCCTGGGTTCGAATCCCAGGTCGGGCTTGGATGTACTTTCTTTATATATCTATCTTCTCTTTGTTCTTTCCTTTTATGAATGGGTTGTGAATGGTTGCTTACTCCATAAATGGATACCGATGGCATGTGTGTACTCAAGAAGTCGGACTGCACATCAAATTGAATGGCTCAACTGGAAAAGTGGAGCAGCGCACCCCATATTGTTTCACCATTTCACCATGAAGTCTTATCTGATGTTGAATAGTAAATGGTTGTTTGGTAATGAGTAAAAACTATATCAGGAAGTCGGTTTCTCTGGTAAAAATAATTAAGTTCAGATTAATACTTTTCTTATTTAAGAATTAAAGTCAAAATATTCGTTTCACAAAAAGCCCTGTGAATTTATTTTATAGTGATTTAAATGATTTAAAAATGTTTTCTTTATCAACATAAAAGATTGAACAGATAAATTACTGTAGCTGATAAATTTTTGCTTCGATTTGGTTCATATTCCATAATAAATTATTTTGAAATATTTATTCAGTGTCATCTTTCTTTTCAGTTCTTTAAAATCTTACGAATTATTAATCAAAGTTTGTTTTTTAACTCAGGTTTCACATTAAACCTTTATCATTTTTTTTTCAATATGCAGTCTATTTTTATCAGATTTGTAAATTGACTCTAAGAAAAAATTTATTTATTTTTTTTATTGAAATGTTAGAAAAATTTCCTATGAAAACAATTGAAATCTATGTTATAGAAATTTAACAATTCAATAAAATAATCTCAACGAAAGATTTTTGTTCGAAAATCTATAAAAACTGACTAAGGTTTCGTGTTACGATGAAGCCATCTTGCTGAAATTCATCAATTTGGCATCCATTTAAGGACTGTCTTCTTTTCTCTGAAACATAATTGAGGATTTATTGTCTCATAAAGACTAGGATGTCTAAGAGTCACGCAAGTTGCTTTTGATGATCCCTAACAACAAATTTTCAAATGAAACTGTAACAAGGGTGTGTGAGCATATATTATCCTAAAATGAATTTTATTTTTTCCTCTTCGATAACATATATCGTTATAGTTTCGCACAGGTTTTTGACAAATGTATAACAGCGTTTATAATGTGATTTTCGTTTATTTAAAGCATTATATCCTTCCTATTATCCTGTTATAAAGTAACAAAAATCACATTCTGTTTCTTTTCTTTTCTTTTTTTTTTCTGTATTTCTGAAAGTTATTTACTTTACATAGTTCTATTCTTTTTTGTCAGTTTCTCGAAAACAAGTTTACAATTATTTCTGGATTAAATAATTGGATTGCGTAGAAAAGCCAATAAAAAAAATAAGCAACATTTATTGGAAGAAAGATTCTATAAATATTATTTAAAATTAGTAGTCATTTTAAAACTTTGTATAAATAAAATATCAAACATATATTCCAATTTTTTTTTTCAATCAAGATCACGATGTTATTTTTGCATACATTACACAAACACTATGAAAAAAATTTTGGTCATGCTTCTTTAAAAGGATAAAAAAAAATTGCATGATTTTACTATAAAATGCTGCCTAAAAGAAGGAAATTTTAGAAAATATTTATTATTATAAGAGTTTGTGAATATTAACTCTATCAAAACTTTTCTCTTTTTACTATGTATTTTGGTGAAAATCTAATGAGTTTTGTGTTGAGTTTGTTCTCATCTTGATCGCACAATGTAATATAAGGGATAAACTTCCAATTACGATAAAGCAGAAACAAAACAGTACTTTAAGTTTTTTATTTATGCATTTTTGTAATTCATAAATTTGTATAAGATCGCATATTTACTTTAATATAACAAACGAGTGATCTAGAATACTTTACAAGCAGTTTATTTATTTTTAGATTTTCATGCTAATGACCATAGATATTACCAAATTAATGGTTTGGGAGCTATCATATGTGTGTGCATCTGTAATAAAAACAACTCATTTAATAGCGAAAAGTGAGTTTTATTAATTGTAATAGATAAGATTTTAATTCTAATCGGTATGCGTACTGGAGGTAAATTAGAATAAAAACTTATTTAATATTGACCACTTAATTTCTCTAATACTATTATGAGATGACTCTTTTAACATAAGACTTTTTTTTCTCTATGTATAAATAAATCATCCTTGATCTATTTCACCATGAAGTCTTATCGGATGTTGAATAGTATATGGTTGTTAGATAATGAGTAAAATCTATACCAGGATGTTGGTTTTTCTGGTAATTTAAAATAAAAAATAAATTTCCTTCCTAAAACGTTTTTAATTAATTATTAGCGTTACGTTTTTAAAACATGATTAATTCTGATTTGATCTCTCTGTAAAATTATTTAAGTCTGGGTACAATAAAAACTCTAGTGATGTAACATTACTATTATATAACTCCAAAATGTGTGTTTCAAAATTATGATTTTATTATTAATACTGTTTGGACTAACAGAAAATATTTCTTTTGCTTTCTTCAGTGAATGCAAATACGTAACCACTCTGAAAAACATTAGAATGCAGAGGAAAAGAATTCTAATTTTATTTGATATCTTCATAACTAAAATGTTTCTATGTATTATCCATAATCATTCGGTTGTTTTTAGCTAGTATAGACATAGATTTTTATATTGAGATGAACAATATCGTTTAATTGAAAAAATTCATTTTTTCACGTCTAATCTGAAACATTTGTCATTTTTTTATTTCTTTGAATTTTTGTTTATTTTAATATGATATATATAACATATAAGTTCTCCTTTGCTTTCACTACACGAATTTCATGCTTGCCTGTAATACGTATACATTCACAATAAGAGTTATCTAAATCAATAGATATTCAAAAAAGAAGTAATTTGTTCCTAATTTGGTATGGGTGGACAAAGAAAAGTGTCAAATTTTCCTTTGAATGGACATATATAAGTTCTGTATGGCAATAAGTGGGATTATGTATCATAGATCATGGAGAAACTGCTTTGGTTTCCTGAGATACGTAGAAGGAGTATAACGGGATCCTACTCTTTCTTACAAAACTGACTTCTAGAGTTTTCTGATGTTTAAGTTCCTTGAACGGGAACAAAGCTATGTAATTGAGTCTTCATGTTTCCAAAGCATGCTTGAACAGTTCATTACATTGAATAAGAGAATTATCATCCTGATAGGAACAACCTTTAGACAGAAGCAATGGGTTCCGTAGAATACCATTAATTGGTCAAAAAAGTGATACAGTTCATATTAGGGATCAATCTATGCGTAGTGTTATGAAGTTCAACTCCATATCACGAGATGATGCTTCGATCCATTATCGAACCATCATTTGCTTTACTCTAGGAAGGAAACAATTCTAGGATATAGACTTTTGATGAAAATTTCGTCACAAGTAAACCTTTGTCACGATGGGGAATACAAAAAAACTGGATTCATTGAAAAGCAAGATATTTTTCCATTGATCCACAGTTGAAATTTTGAAGTCCTTGCTCCATTGTACTCAGGATTTACAATTTTCATCGGCTCCAATTGAAGTCACACTTTTGCTCCAAATATGTTTATGCAATTCCCTTCGAACAGAACGGGAAAAATACTAGGTTCTATACATGTTGATTTGACTTAGCAGTCGTTTTTATTTCTGTGGTCTTCCTTCTTGTCGCCACAATTTTTGTTAATGCTGAGCTTTCTCACTGAGTTTGATTTTCCTTAAATAGTTCTGTCACATAGATCTTGTTTTACCATATTCAGCACTGTGTCTACTGATACCCTCAACAGGTGTGCCACTGTGCACTGACCAAATGGATTTCCACTTTTTGCCCTCTTAAGAAATCTGAATAGGAGCTTTTTTAAGCTTCAATCGAAATGAAACAGAGCAAATAATGATGTATAATACACTCTCACACCCGTGAGACTATAAGAAACTATATATTAATAAAAACCGGTAGTTACATATTTAATTTAATTAAATACTCTAACATGTGGAAATCACTGTTTCAAATGAAATTTTCTCATTATTTTGAATATCCCCTGGAGTTAATAACTATTTTTAAACTAGTATAAAGATAATAACAATTTTAGTATAAATATTCCGTATAAAAATTAGGTACTTTTATATTCTTTTAAGAAATTAAAATGCGAAAGGTAAAAGAGAAAACCTGTTTATATTTGAAATACATATACGTTTTTTGTATTTAAATTGAATAATTTGTTTGCTTCAGGTATAATTACATAAACGTACATGCTGGTTAAAATATATCCTTGAATGTTTAGAATCTGTTTATTTTATGCTTAACTTTTTACCAATGTAATAAAGCTCAATAAAATGATTTCATTTTTAATTTAAGTTAAATTACATAATTTGAATTACTAAATTTTTAACTATTGTTATAATCAAAAACGTTTTAAATCGATTATAAAAATAACATCAAAAATATTTAAAAATTATGCTGGCTTAAAAATTTAATTTGTCCTGCTTTGTAGCACAATATTTTGAAATTTTTTTGATTTGATTATATTTGACAATATCCTAAAAGATCGTGCAAAATGATAAGCTATTATTGAAGTAAATTTTAAGGGCAACAAAAATAAATTATTTTAGTACTGAAAACCATCCATTTATTTATCGACATAAGTAGTGAAAATAGTGGGTATATTTGGATAACGATTAAATACTTGTTATATAAAAATTCGAGTAGTATTCCAGTGGCAGATCAAGAATTGGAAACAATACTTTACAGAATAAAAATATTTTAAAACTAAAATGATATTTATTTATAGTTAATTATTTATACGATGTTTAGTTATAAGCTGAAATCAGGATAATATGTAGTCGCATTATTATTTTAATCAAAAACTTTTAATTGAAAATAAGGGACACAAAACAACTGAAAGAAGAAGTTGTCAATGTATGGCAACAAAATTAAATTTCTTCAAAAAGAAGATGATGTTTTTAAAATTAACATACTCGGAGGATATAAAAAGAACGATCGGAGCTAACAAATGAAGTGTTAACGTTCTGAATTCTAGCTCAGAATCACACGGGAGTTCAGGTTTGGTCCAAGATACTTATAGTGATTCAAAACACTTTAAGCTGTGGATTCCAATTTAATCAGATCAAAAAAATTACCACTGAATGACAGAAAACCAAATCAAAATTAGTTAGGAATTTAATCATATTTATAGAACGATAGTTTTAAACATGTTGAATTGCTGCCTTTAGTATATTACGAACAAAAGTGAAAAGTGTTAGTTCTAGGCCTTCATTGAGAGCTTTATACATTTTATTAGCGTGGCCAAAGTACAGATTTTTCACATGGTCTTAAACTTATTTTAAAAATACATTTCAAATGACAAGATAGTTTACCGAAAATTCCTTGATGGTTTACTAATAAGCAACCATATTTTACCATAGATTACAAACAGCTTAATGAACAAATAACAGGTTTGATTAAGATACCCATAAAAATATGGAAACATTCATCTGTTTTTGTGAAGATATACTTACTAATTTGTTATGATTACAAACTTGTTGCTCGATCAGATACATTTCATTCGTACTCTTCAGATTCTTAAATTCACTTTCGAATTTAGAAAGGAAAATTTATATTTCCCTTCCTCATCAAAGTACTTCAGTATTCGGTTTTAATTTTAAATACATTAAGAAGTGAAAATTTTAGCAGAGTTCATCAACACATTAAATTTAATAAATTTCGATTAATTCTTGATACTCAATAAACTGTGCGAAGTTTTTTCGACCATATATTTATCATTTGAGTATTAATAAAAATGACTGTAAAATTAGTTGCCTTAAATAAAATGTTTTCGGAATACAAAATTAAGAAATTATCTAACAGTAGTGCCTATGGTCATGTTTATGGCAAGGTTTTATTTATAAAATATTTTTATGAAAATATACCCTTCAAAAAATAGTAATATTTATATTTTTTCAGATTACGAATTGAAGCAAAAATAATGTCTTATTTCGACTACATATCTTAGGTTAGAAGTTAGCAAAAACATTCATTATATATCAATTAAGAGGCACCTTATTTTTCATTTTGACTTTTTCTTATCTATGTAACTAATGAATAAAAATCCAGGTTAAGAAAAAAGAATGTTACTTATTAGTTATTATTTTCTACAATATAACATTAATTAATTTTGTTTATATTAAGAGAAATTCAAAATTTTAATTCAAAATTAAAATATCAATGCATTAAATTATTTTAACAAATAAAATAAAAATGATACAATATCATATTATATTAAATAATTTTATTTTTTTGCATAAAATGTTATTTCTTATGTATCATACAAATACTAGAGTGCCTAATATTACCTTTCTTGTAAAGTACACTGAATAACGTTATTTGAAGAAAAAGGTTATGTTTCAGTTTATTCCTATTATTGAATGACTATAATGTTAATCGAAGAGTTTTAAGAACTACACTTGATTTAAATGCATCAAAAACATTGCGTTTTGGCATGTTTGTCATGTTAATATCCCCATTTTTTTCCTTGCAATGTAAAACTGTAGTATTATTTCGTTTCAGTGGTGCGGTTTTACAAAAATCGATAGTGTTCTGTTATTTTTTTTCTTCTTTTTGTGTCGTCTGGGGAACATCGATGGAACAAAACTTCGCTTTTCAATGCCGCTCCGAATATTATTTGGAGCGAATAATTTTTTTTCTTCTCTTTTTCACTAAAGTCACGGAACTCTAAGCAAGGAAAGTCACTTACCTTGCTATTTTAAATGCTTAAGTTGATGGTTTTAAGTGAAATGTAAAATAAAAGATATATGGTTTGTGCGAAAAGAAACTAACTCACTTAAAAGCTTATTTTCCATCATTTCATTCAAAAGTGACTCACGATATTTCTTCAGAATTGATTTGCCATGGTTAACTCTGTTATAAAATTTGCTATTGTTTATGTTACTTAACACTTAAAATATATATCTATGACTTGATTGTTATTATACAATGCAGTTAAATACTTGCATGAATTCTATTTCATACTTTTCTAAACAGAAACCTCATGCTTCATGCATTATTATTAATAATTTTAACAATAAAATTATTCACATATTTAAGAATTGATGTATATTGTTAATCTATTTTAAAACTGATTCGAGAACTACATAAACTGAGAATATTTTTAGCTTAAGGTTGAATTTACTGCTAATTTCTTTAAAACATCTGTTAACAACATCTAATTTCTTTGAAACATCTGGTTTCATACCTACAATGCTAAGCATGCTAAGAGAATACCAGCTAATACAGAAGCAACGGTATTTGCATCTGAGAAACAGTACAGTAACGGATATTTCATGTCTAAAGCACAACAAATTTAATATTTGACTTTGTTGAAGATTGACATTTCGATAGCAAGGTAACTAGTGAAATTTTAGTTCACATAATATCTACTTTCAACATGAGGTTAGAATTTGCCACCGGGATATAAGAGCAGAGAGCAAACTTTATCACAAATTTTAGGTTAATATAACAAGATTTTTTTTTCCAAAAATAAAAACTATTTGAAGAAAAACCTATCTATCTTAAATTATAATTCCTTATCACATACACACATACTGAATAAGCATATAACCAGAAAAAATATTTAAGAACACTTCAAAGAAATTTTATCGAAAAAAAAAATGTAAAAATCTGCGTTATGTTTTTTTTGGTATGATTTCATTACTTTTTTTTTCATTACTATAAAAGTTTTTTTTTTAATAAGTTAATGAATTTAACAAAAGCGTAAAACCAACAATAATTTCAAAATTATTTCTAATATTTTTTAATTATTGGAAATGTTTAATATATCATATAACAATTTTACTAAAATGTTTTCCAATAATTATTAATCAAAATGGGAATAAATTTTCTTTGTTTGAATCCCACATGAAATATTTTTGGATTTTATTGTAAATTTTAAATTTAGAAGATACTTCTCTGTTCTTCTAAATTTAAAAATATACAATTTCTTTGATAAATAATAAATTATATTTGTATCTCCTATTTGGAATGCACAAATAAGTCGTTGGTGATGTTATAAGACATGCTAAAAGGTATCATTTTAAATAGCTGATCATAATTTTTAATCATGGCCAATTGATGAATGTATATTGCAAATTAAAGAATATGCTAAATTTTTCAACTATTTTAACCCTCATTAATAAAGAATAAACTTTTCTATAAGTTTAAAACTAAAAATAAAAACTTCATGTATAGAATTATTTTTGTCTAATTCTCAATGAAAGCTGTTGTTTTTCGTGCATGAGAATGCTCTTACCCTTACTTCAATCAATAAATTGGAAAATATGAAATATTTTTTGATAAGACTTTATTGATTTAAATCAAATATTACATTCAAACAAGAATTTTAAATACAAAATATTTTAAGTAAAATTGTTCTCAAGTTCTCTGAAAATTTAAACAAGTTTTTGATAATAATAATACATGGTTTACCATTGTTAAAAACTTTGAATATATTATTGGTAATGGTAAATCATGACATTTTGAGTACATTGTTAAAAATAATACTAATAAAATGCAAAATAATAGCAAAAAAAAATTATTTTCATTCAAAAAAAAAGTAATGGTCTGCATTTCAAAAGCTGGAAAAATATCGTAATTTTTGGAAAAATACCTGGAAAATTGAACTATAAATTTAGAAAACGATAAGAATAAAGTGATCTTATATTCCATGATCGATAATCCTGTTCTAAAAGCATATCATCTTCTTGATCAACTCTGTAAACACAATCCTAACACACAGAGGACAAATGAAACATTCCTCAAGCAGACCTTCTATTGCATTGTCAACGTTACTTACTCAAGTGTGTATCCTGAGGTAATTAAAAGCTTTCCTCTTTAATATCCAGTGAACGAAAGAGGGAAGAGTCCATAACCATGCCATTTGTAAGTGCTTTTAATTCAAGGAGAAAAGAGATTAGAGATCTAGTGAACCGTTTCACGCCTCCCCCATACATTTGTTTCAAAGAAAAAAAAGAATCCATCAAAAACATTTTTTTTCAAAGTGTTCGGCGAATTCAGTCACGTCCTCCTGGCAGACTTAAACCACCGGGACAAGCCATCGATTTTTGGAAGGCAGAACGCTAAGCCCTCAAATGACGATGATGAGTTCGTTGTTGTAATTTCATTGTCCTAGTTGTGGAGATGAAAAGAGGTCGGGTTTTATAGGACGCGCTAGTTTTCAAATGGTAGTAAAATAAAGTGTTTCCTTGGAATTTTGGACATGGTTACACGGTTGATTCATTTGAAAATATGAAATGTTCAATTACTGACATCGATGAATTGAAGAATGTGAAGGTTAAAGAAATTGATGGCCATGGACGATGGCTTGGATTTTTAATTTACTGGAAAGAATGAGAAATAATGGACACTGAATTGATGAAATAGTATTCCTGCACTGAATATTTAAGCGTATACAAGTTTTTTTGGATAAATTAAAAAAGATTGAAAAATTTAATTGATATTTAAGCATATGCTTTTTTAATTTTCCGAGAAAATGTTCTTATTTTCTAGGAACATCGAAAATTAATTTTTTATTTTAACCAATTTAAAATCCCAATTTTTCATCAAATTATAATAGGGTCATAATTATAATTTTTAAATTTGCTAATTATTAATGTCGTATGTAATGAGTGTACTTATTAAATTGATGAAATTGTCATATTATTTGTGATTGTGTATTTATTTGTTATCTTGCAGATCTATTAGTATATAAATATTTACAACATTTTTGTTCAATTGTTCTTTACAAGCCTGGAAATAAAGTATGGGAAAGAAATCTAAGAAGTTGTTAAAGTAATAAGATTCAAGACAAAATAATTTGGTTAAAATAAAGTTACTGACAGAAATATGGTAATGGAGTCGGGAAAAATATTTTTGTTATCACCCTTTTTACAATAAATTAAAAAAAAATTGAAAACGATTAAAAAATTAAAAGGCCGAATTCCGAGGAGAACAATATTTTGTATATAAATAATTTCTAAGAATATATGTATGTATATATATATATATATATATATATATATATATATATATATATATATATATATATATATATATATATATATATATATATATATATATATATATATATATATATATATATATATAATTGCTTAAACATCACAAAAGTATTTTACGACTCAATTTTTCATCTAATAGATTAAATACTCTTAGAATTGACCAAAAAATACTTCTTGCTGCCATAATACAGTTTCAATTCTCTTTCAAATACATTCCAATAAGATTTATGTAAAAATTGTATATTATATATAATATCAGTTATATATATAATGAAATAAAAATGTGGGTGTGCGTAATCTTGGAAAATTAATAATATAAAAATATCTACACATATTTTTTTAACTATTGTAACATCTACACATACTTTTATCATTATTGTGGATGATATAAATAAGAATTTTAATCTCTCAAAACAGTTAATTCTTTCTTGAACTTTTGTATTCGGTATCAATTTACAATTACCGTTATGCAAAGACTGATTGATTGTACATATTAATCATACAGTCATTTGTTATGATTAATTTTGATTGTTTGTATAAATTAGTACAATGTTTTTTGATGTTGATTTTTATATTTTGATAGATATTATACTTATTGTTGTTTGAAAAAACAATCCTAATATATATTTATTTTTTTAAAAATTACAACCAAACAATTTTGGTACGCGTTTTGTGGTCTAAACATGATATCGTATTTTAATGATATAAAAACCACTATATTATAAATCATAGACATAATTTATAAATATGTGTTGTCGATGTTTATTCTTTAAATTTTCATTTGAGACTGATTGAACAGCATATTAAACCATTTGGGAAAAATGTTTTCAGAAAAAAATGTTAGTTTTCATCTCACCTAGAAAAACGTTTGTTCAAGCTATTTTGATTTTTATGAAGTAAATATTATATCGAATGTTTTAAAATTAATTTGACGTTTATAATCAAGTGACTAGTATAAGGAATCTAAATCCCTCAATCTAAAATATTTTAGTTTGCATTATCACTTATCTTAAGTTTCAGGAAATATTAACGGAGGTTAAAAAATTTATGTTTATTTTAAAATTAGTAATCTTTGAATAATTAATTTTCACAAAGAAATTATCTGTAGCAATAGAAGCATTATTCCGACAATTTATCCATCAGAAAGTAATTTTTGGACTCATACATTTTTTTTAATTTTAAAAATTCTGAAAGAAATGAAAAATTTATACCTTAGATACGGCAACAACATAAAGGATAGATTATTTTCATGTCCAGATTGACTAACTTCTGCATCAAAATTCTGTTCATTAGTTGCATTTTTTTAATATTCATTTTAATTCAGAATATAAAATGGAATTCCAAATATATATGTTTAAAAGCAGTTTGAGATATTCTTTAAATAAATAAGTAAATTTCCTGTTTATTTTACATTTTACTAAAAAAACTTATTTACTTTAAGAAAAATATTCATGCATAATATTTTTCCAAATTTGCTTTGCAAATTTTGCGCAGTGTTTTTAAAAATACCTTAATGTAATGCTAGAAGTATAAAATAAAATTTTAATCAGATAAATTTTGATTTCAAGTTTTAAAGTTGGCTTACATTCTTTGTGTAATGCTAAATATGGAATGCTAGATATTTCCCATACATGTGCAAGGTACACAATGAAGTTCTTGTTATTTTCAAAGACACAAAAGGACATTATTTTCAGAAAGTATTGTTAGACCTTGAAGTAATTGCCATCGTCATCTAGAACTTTTTGCTAACAGGCCTGTGGCAATCCCCTTTGCAGTAAAACTCGGGAGTTTCGGATGCAAAGAATTTCATCTATGCTTGGCGCAAGTCTGCCTCATTGGTTGTCCAGAAAATAGAAGAGATGGTAATCTTGATGAAAGGTCATGTAAGTAAGAAGAATTGCATAAAGTCTCCCAAATAAATGACTATATGGCAGTGTTTTTCAATCTTTTAGTATTTACGGCCCAATTTTCAATCATAATTTACTTCCCGCGCCCCCCCTTCCCACCGCATACAATAACATGTATACAATAATAATTATTTTGAGTATTTTGGCGCTAAACCTACACTACAACCTTAATTTTAAACTTTACAAATTACCAAGAATACGTAAATTTATTGATATTTTGCAACACCTCAGAATAGAAAAAACAAGAATCCAATGCCTTTTTATTGCTCTTGCGTCCCGCCATGTTGGGCATTCTCACGGTTTGGCGAGAAGTTTCGATTTGTCTGGAATTTGTTTGGTAAGCTTAAAAGTTAAGTTAAGAGCGTGCGCAGATGTGAACAAATGTTTTTCATAGGGAAAAGGAGAAAGTTCTATGACGCCAATTTCAATTCCACGCAATCTCATTCGAGTCTATCCATCTATCGCTATTGAATCTGTCCTGAATGTGTATGTTGTATATATTTTTTGGCATAATTGCAATTCACCATATTAAATATTCACGGCAGCAAGCTTATGCAGAATCATGGATAAATTTTTAAGCGGGCGTAAGTGATCATTAGACGATAGACAAGCATCAACAAGCACACAGACAAGCGTGGTTCTGAAAATAAAATCAAGAAAATATTCTCAAGAATACTTAAATTTTGGGTTCACTAGTACTCAAGTAAATGAAGAAGTAAGACCCCTGTGTATTATTTGCTCTAAAATGTTGTCGGCTGACAGCATGAAACCTAATAAACTTAAACGACCTTTAGAAACGCTTCATAGTGAGTACGTAAACAAACCCAGAGAATTATTTGAATTAAAATTAAAATCATATGAAAAGCAAATGTCATGGTTTAAAAGAACTTTGTCTGTGAATGAAAAAACTTCAATTGCCTCTTACAAAGTTTCATATAAAATAGCCACAGATGTAAAAAACCTCACACAATTGGTGAAGAGCTTATTTTGTCAGACGCAATTGAGATTGTAGAAATTATGTTTGGAGATAATTTTGCAAAGCAATTGCAGTCTATATCTCTTTCAAATGATTCTGTGGCCCATCGAATTGCTGATATGGCTGAAGATGTAGAGTATCAGCTTTTGTAGAAGTTGCGTGACAAATTGTTTTCAATATAACTCAATGAGTCAACAGATAGTAATAAAGATGCTCATTTCATTGTCTATGTTAGATTTTGTGATGATTTGTCAGTAGTAAAAGAATTACTTTTCTGAAAACCAATAGAACTCAAAGCAACAGCACTCACATTATTTGCTATCTTAAATGATTTTATGAATGAGGGAAACATAGAATGGAAAAATTGCGTCGGAATACGCACCGATGGTGCTCGTTCTATGTCAGGAAGATTCCAAAGTATTGAAGCACTTGTGAAACAAAAATCGGTACAGTGCGTCTGGGCACATTGCTTGATCCCCAGAGAAGCTTTGGCTTGCAAAAAATGTGTCCTGGTTTCAATATTGTGTTAACTACGGTTGTAATCGTAAAAAATTATATAACAATGAGACCCCTAAAATCAAGAATCTTTTCCGCACTTTGTAAAGACATGGGTGCAGTACATTCAGCGTTACTATTTTATTGCGAGGCAAGATGGTTATCACCAGAAAAATTTTTGCAACGTGTTTATGAATTAAGAGAAGAAATGACTGTGTTCCTAGGAGAGGAAAACAAACCGAAAGACGAGATTTTTTGCGATAGTTTATTTATGATGAAATTGAGCTGCATGTGTGTGTGGTCGACATATTCGAGAAATTAAATAACTTAAATCTTCAAGTGCAAGGAACAAATACACATATATTGGATACGAGCGATAAAATGAATGCTTTTTGTAGGAAATCGGAATTGTGGAGCTGAAATTTAAAGCAAGAAAACTTGACATTTACAAATTTGAATGATTGTATTCAAACTTACAAGGCTGAAGAACAACATATGAAAGTTGTTTTTATAACCATTGAAAATCATTTAGCAATGCTAGCAAAGAATTTTAAAAAGTACTTTCTTGCTGACGACAAACTGATATCAAGTTCCAAGTGGGTGAGGTATCCATTTTAAAATACTCCCAAAGGACTCTCAATTGAAGAAGAAGGAGCCTTCATAGACTTCACGACAAGCGGCGAAACCAAAAGACAATTGAATAATAAATCACTTTTTGAATTTTAAGCAGGAGTGGATGATGAGTTTTCTGCTCTAAAAACAAGATCATTTTACATTCTACTTCTATTTTCAATATCTTACCTTTGTGAAAATGGATTTTCTGCGGTGGCTTCTTTGAAAAAAAAAAAAGATAGATCTCAGCTAAATATAGAAAAACAACTGAGAGTGTCTATTTCTAATATTAAACCCTCCTTCGAAAAACTTTGCTCTGAAAGACAAGCCCAAGGAAGTCACTAATAATTATTTATAGTTTTTAATTTAGTAAGTTGCTTTAATTTAATAAGTTAATTATTAAATATGTCGAAATATATTTGGTTTTGTATGTGTGTGTGTTCTTTCCTTTCAGTCACTTAATCAATTTTTTAAATAAAATTTTTTTCTGGATATGCTCGCGCCGCCCTAGGGGGCGCGCCCCACATGTTGAGAATCACTGCTGTATGGTATTCCTGGCTTGACATGGAGCCTCGCGTTATTGGCCAAGAAAAGTACACCCTTGCAATTAACCAGTGCTGGCTATTTCTGTTGCAATACCTATTGGATGCATTCCAATTGCTGTGAGTACAAGTTCAGAAAACCGTTTAGCCCTTTGGTAGCAGCTCATAGTGAACTACTTTACGACTAGACCTTAAGACACATAATTTTGAGTGGGTGCGTAGGTGGTTTTGCGCTGTACGGGACAGTATCCTAAGAGACAACCAACGTTTGGAACGTTTGGGAGTGTCACATAGTACCCACTTTTAGTCTCTAGTCAGCAATCAATTGAATAAGGATGCTCTATGGTTACGAAAAAGCAACGATAAATAGGCTGACCCTCGTTGTTGCTTATGGACTTCAAACCCACTTGCTCAGCCTGTACATTTTACCTAACCGGTGAAGTTGAAGTCTATTTTCCTAGAAATGTTAAATTTTTAAGCGAGTTCACTAAACGTTTGACCACTGTCCTCCTCAATAGTCGCTTGCAGGGTTTCGTCATTCAAGGTTTGTGGTAATCAAGATTGAGCTTAATCACAGAGGGACAAATCTTCCGACCTGAATTTGTGAAACCAATGCCTTGATGTACGTTCATTCACAGCACTATACCCAAATATTTGACATATTCGGTGACTTAATGCAGCAGATTATAAGCCCACTTTGAGGTCGTAAAGCAAACAACACCGAACGGGATCTTCCGTCACGTCCATTTCTCTTCGCTACTGTACGAATTACGATTGATGAATATGTACGGTGGACTTGCTTTTACAAAGACTAACATTCCTCTTTCGACTGACTATTGTGTCAATCACATTATACTCTAACTTTTAAACTTATTTTCACGTTATTCAATGTCAACGTTAAAATAACAAGAACTTTCTTGCCTATATTGCATATTTTCATTAATTAATATTTTGGATTAAGTGAATACATTGACATAATAACATAAGTAACTTTATTAATTATACTGTTTATAACTTATTTAAAAAGGATTTTACTTGTAGCTAATACTTTAATGATGCATTTAAAATCTAAATGGAGTAAAATCATGTAAAGGAAGGAGTGTAATTGATCACGTTAACCTTTTTTGAATGAAACAAATAAGCACTTTCTTAATTTTTTAAAGGAAATATTAAAAGTATTTAATATTAACAACGTTAACATAATACAAACATTTCCTGGTTCTTATTTATCATGTCATTTTCTAAAACATAATATGAATTTTTTTCAGATTTTTTAAAGTTTTTGATGAAACAACAGCAATGTTGTGTAAAATACAAGAACAATTTTAATTATTAGATATTTTTGGGTTTATTTTCAAAATATTATCTATTTTTTATATTTTTTCGAAAATATGATTAGGAAATTTATACAGAGACATACAGCTTTAATTTAAATATAAATTTATTTAAAATTTAAAATCAGAGAAAATATGCGATCTAATCTAAACTTTATGTAACATACTATTTTTTTCCTTGAAAATATGACATGCAGTTAGAATTTTCTGCTGATATCAAAGACAAAAGTGTTTATATATCATTTTCTATTCACTTTACTTTTCAGATTTATCGTCATGTGTATTTTTACTTCCATATTGTGAAATTAATGTTACAAGGACATTTTGAAGCAAAATATTCAAACAAAGGTGAATAATTATCTGAATACCTAGCTGTTAATTTATTTTAAGAGAGATAGTTATAGTTATAAAATAAATTTATTTATTAAATGCTGACAAGTAGTTTTAAATTTTTGATTTTAAATTAATTTTTTGTATGACATAACATTTATGATTTTTTTATGATAAATATTAACATATGAGGTTCAATGATTATAATTTACATTAAAATGAAAAGAACTCTCTCACGAACATTTGAACAGCTTCGCGAATAAAAATATCAAAAATTCTTTTCCATAAAGATTTTTAAAATCTCATGTTCAGTTCACGGGGAATTGCCACTTGATATAATAATTAGAAAACTACCACAGAAGATTTATCTTTGCCACTATAATTGGCAGATAATATGTATCATTTACTAAAGATAATTTCTGTTTAAAAATATTAACTTTAGCAGGAATTCGATTTTGGAAGGAACAAAGTTCAAATTAATGGAGATGAAAGAGAATTTTTTGGATTTTTCATTAATACTTATCGAAAGAAGAAAAGTGAAAATTTTCTTCACAGTTTTTAAAACTATTTTCAATTAAAAAAAAAATAATGAAAGTAATTTCTTATAATAAAATTAAAATTATAAATGACTTAAGGAATAATTTTTCTCCAATATTTTGATATCAGAGGGCAATTCTCTTTTTACAACATAAACAAAAGATTAAAAAATATCACCACTTTTTTTATAAAAAATAAAGAACAAACTAGAATATATTAATTTCGAATAATTTTAAAAGAAACAATTCGAAATGAAACCATATGTAAAATTTTGATGAAAAAGTTAAGAACGTAAGTGAAATAATTTTTTTTTAGGTAGAAAAGAGAGGAGTTATAATTCAGATGAAAGTAATTAATAAAGATGAAGCTTTAATGATGAAAGCAGCATAACATATTAGGTAATATAAAGAAATCAAATTTTGAAAAAAATTTAAAAACATAATCTTACGAATATTATTCCATTTAATGATAAGAAAATTTTTTTATACCAGATGATTTACAAAAACAACCCTCTGACAAAATAAAATCGTAAGCATTCTGGGAAAACATATTATAATGACTTCTATTTCAAGAATTCGTTGTGTTTCGAAACGTAACTTTATAATCTGATTTGTAACATTTCTGTATTAAATTTATGAATGAGATTTATAAGCAACAAATGTACCTATGAATGACTTTCCGAAGTATATTGTTAATAAAGAAGCAGATTATGATGATTTGATTTAGAAGACGCTGATAACTAAATTCCAAATTACCAATTCGTTAACTTAAATAAATATTTTCGCTTCCGGCGAATACAATGATTTTTGGCTAAGTTATTTTGATCATCAAGTTTTCATCATCAATCACTGCAATTAATTTTATATTTTGGTAATTAACAACTTATTTATAGAAAATTTTAAATTCAGTTAAAAGTGATGATTAAAGTATACCTTTAATGTTGATTGGTGATACATCCCAAAATAAAATTTTGTTATCATAATTTTTTATAGGAAAACTACCATTAAACATTAATAACAATAGAATTTGTAAAAAGGAAACTATATATGACTGAAAAACTATTTAAAAGAAAAACAAATTAATATTGATGATATTTTTCATATGCTTCAAGATAAAACTAAGTTGTTTTAATTTCAATAATTTGAGTAATATATAAGTAGAATTTTGTTGTATCATCATGAAAGAAAAACCAAGTTTAGACCAATATATATATATATAATAGTGAAAAAATTTCAATCAATTTACTAAGAATGTTAAAATAGAATATGTCATTCATTTGTAAAAAGATTTAGTTAGTTTACCTCTAATGTGTAAAAACCTCTAATGTGAAACCTATTACCTCTAATGTATAAATGTAAAAACAGTTTAAAATTTGCAGATTTTTGCATAGTTTTACTTATCTAATAGGAGAATCTCCCTATTTATTTCATCAAGGAAAAGTGAAAAAAAGGAATAAATATTTTTTTAACTAAGGAAAACATTATTCATTTCCTTAAAATTTATACAAAATTAAGAAAATGTTAAAAGAAAAAAAAAAGTTTTGCATTGAAAGTTACAAAAATAAGGAAATATCACAAATAACATTTGCTTATTTACTTGAATTTTAACCCAATCGTTTTGACTTTTGAATGAATTTTTTATCACTGAAGAATTCAAAATTTCTGCATCGAAATGATGGTTATCTAATAATAACTGCCTTGTGATGTTAAATTTAGATTTTATATTAGCATTGCTTACGTAATAGCTTTAAAGTAGTAGACGTTCAACTTGTCTAGTGGTCATCATGCCTAACTACGGATAGGGACGTCCTGGGTTCGAATCCCGGTTCAGGCATGGATGTTCTTTCTTTTCCTCTATCCTGTCTTTGTCCTTTCCTTGTGTGTGTGAATGAAGTATGAATGATGCCTACCCTATAAACGGGTCCTTATGGTAAGTATATGAGTGTGCGAAGGTGACCTACCGCCTGCGGTGCACCCGGGGCAACGCCTCGGCGGCTAGGAGGTCGCTGTGTCTGGCCGGTTCCTTGGTATCAGGGAACAATAGATTAATAGACTCTATTGCAGTTGTGTAACTGTCTACAATCTGCCATTGGAAAAAAATAGCTTTAAAGTACTATGTTATTTCCAATTATTGTATTTTTATTACATTATTGTCCTGCAATAAGTAGATAACAATAAAATTTCAATTAACGATTTTAAATAACCTTTTGATTTATTAAAGTCAAAAAATTGAAGGAAATGAATTTAAAATTAAAAATATTTTGAATTTTTTAATCAAATACATCAAAAGTAAAATCTTAATTTCTAATTTTAGTTATTTTATAAGAAAATAATGAATTCTTTTCATTGTTACATTTTTGCCTGATTCCAAACTGGAATATACTTTCTTCAACTTGCTTTATAATCATATATTTATTTTAAATTCCAAGATATTTTAGCTTATTAACAGTATTTAAAGTTAATGAGACATTTTTAAAAAAGAGAATTAAATTGTTCGTTAGAAATGCAAATTTATGTATGTTAAGATTTAATGAAAATTTGGTTATATTCATTGGTTATATAATTAGATAAAAATGACTGATGTTTCTTTAAATTTTAAACAACTTCAGAATTTTTGTGTTAAGATATGAAAGAGTTCAACTGCCTGTTGCGATATGATAAAATACAGCCAATGAAATATTTCAAATTCTATAATGCTAATTTATCTCTCAATATTTTAGTTAACTTTTTATTGACAGAAGCTTATTTCGTATGACATATTGTACCATATATGTCTGAAATAATCCTAATTTATACTTAATTTCTTTTGAAATGTTTAAAGTGAAATATTTATTTTATGATGAAAAAAAATAGACATTCATATTTAAGTCTTCTGAAAAAACGTTAAAATTTCTATAAAATTCTTTTCCTTTTAATTCTTATGCGTGATCATATTAATTCCTATGTACCTTAGGAAAATAGTGACTATAATAAATTAAGTTATAATTTAAATTCGGATAGAATTGCGAAAAGAAGAGGAATTATTATAATAATCATCGCTTGCTTACCAATACAAAAACATTCATTGTTAATAAATTTAATTAATAATTTCATATGAAAATCAAACTTCAAAAAATCAAAATAAATTCATTTTGTGGAAAGTTTCTGTATTTTACTCCTTATTTGTAGAGCACTTCACATTTCTTATTATACATTAGATGCAATCATTATCATTAAAAATAAAATTCCAATTTAATGTATACTTAAGGTTTGGCACTTCTGTGTATAAAAAGTCTTTTCTCGGTGAATAATTAATTGATCAAATTTTTTATAATTTATTTATTAACTATATTTTTATAATGAAATGTCTCAGACCAATAGAATATTTTATTTTTGTGGTTCATCATTTCTTTGGTGGTTCACCAATCGATAATTAATATGAAAAGTTTCGACGAAGAATTAGTCTGCTAAAAATATCGTACAAGGCAATGACATATGATATATTACATCCTTAAATGTAGGAAATTAAGTTATGCATATTGCATAATCAGTCACAGTCAAAAAGCATATTTTTTATGTAAAAGAAGTGCTATTGCATAGAATTTAGATACCTAAAGGGATTTTATTCGTGGAAAATTTATAAATATTTAATTTAAGTTATTTTTAGATAAGTTTCTCAAGTTTATGACTTCTTGCTTTCTTATAATTTATTTTTTAAATACATGCAAAAACAGGAGCATATGATTAATTATAATCCGAAGCAGCATTTATTAAACTATTTTTATTAATAGATGCATTTTAGTTTTAAAAGAATTTTTATATTTTAACTTAAATTTTCATTTAAATTACTTCTATTTAGAATGGTAAATAGATTCTTATCAATTGAATCAATATTTCGCTAAAAATAAAAGTCTTCTAAAGGTTATTTTTTATAGATTCATAAAAACAATTTTTAATTTCTTCATTACATTTGTTAGTGAAATATATGTTTTATTTGATTGGATTGGCCGGCCAACTTGTCTAGTGGTCAGCGTGCTATGGATGTACTTTCTCTCTCTCTATCCTGTCTTTGTCCTTTCCTTGTGTGTGAAAGGTTGCCTACCCTATAAACGGGTCCCTATGGCATGTGTGTGTTCTGAAGAAGTCGGACTCCTCGCCAAATACGGTTCAGTTGGAAAATAGGAGCAGCGCATCCAATTCGCCAGCCTAGCTGGCACACGAGAACAACAACATTTGACTGGATTTTCATATTATTTACATCACTATAATAGTATTTTTAATATTCAGCTACAATTATTTAATTGCATGACCACCAGTATGGGGCTCTGTAATAGTTTTTACTTGTATTAAAACTACAGAAAATGACATTAAGCAATTTTATTTAAGAAATTACCTTTATAAACTAACGTTTTTTCATTAAACACTTGAAGAAATCGTTATAAAGTTACACCTGAAACATGCTCTGTTCCTTCATTTTGCTGACAATAGGTATAAAGCATTTTGTAAATTTACTATTTTAATGATTTATATTATATTTTCAAGAAAAATTATTAAATGATTTTCAAGTCTTTTTATTTTCACTCTCTTACATTATGAATAAATTTTTCCTTATTTTAATGAAATGGTTTATTATAGATGTAAACGCTAATGATAAAAAGTATTTATTATTCCTTAAATAAATCTCCTGCATTGCGTATTGACAATAAGTTAAATTTTAAAAATCGAATTGTGTTTTAAAGGAAAAACATAAAATCATTAAAACCTTCATTTATTCGGAAAAAATATACTTGCCAGACAATAAATTATATTTACCAGAATAATAATTTTTCAACTTCCAATTATTACTGTCTATTATTTAACTATGAATAGTTACCGTATGTATATTAGTAAGGTAATGGGTTAATGTAAGATGATATTAATGGCGTTTTGCGTTTATATCAGTAGAGGATGAAAGAAGAAGTTATAATTACAATTGGAAGAAGATAAATACTGGTAAACATCTCCTCTATTTCCATGGAATTTAAGTCAAGACTACAAAACAAAAATCACAGCTGTAATTGAAAAATTATGATTATAACCATCAGATTTATAACTTTAAACCATGAAAAAATTAACATTAAGGTAAATCACTTATACATCCGAGTGCTATATCATCACTCTAATGAAAAATTGTTGAATTATGTAGATAGGAAGTATGTAAATTATTTGACATTACAAAGTACGAAAGAATGTTTTTTCCCCCCAAAGGGGTAAAGTATACACATTTAATATTAAAGTATCCAGTAACCAAAATTGTTACTTTTTCTCATGAATATATTCATTACTAACCAAAATATTATTCTTAAAAACAAAATCAAATAAATTGTCTTGTTATCATTATTCCTCCACAAAATATCCTATATTCTATTTTTAAAAAATATAGGAAATTTTCATTATTAAAAAAAACTTAAAATATCAAAATAATGTAATTTTTAATACAGTACCAGGAAAAATGAAGAAATTAAAGATGGTGTTACACAACAGTAGTGATCAAATTATGATGAGGATGTTAATATCTAACAAATACTAACGATTCATGATAAGGAAAACCGAAACAAACCCTTTCGGCTAAGTCTTATCACGAATGAATCATTATTTTTTTTTTCACTCTTCAATACCCTCGGCCTGAGACATATTCACACTGAAACTCACGAGAAATGATTTAATGATTTTTTTTTTACTCGTGTGATAAAACTTGCGTGAAATTTTTTACTGCGCTCTTGTTTAATTTTTTTTTCCTTGATCGTCTTTCAAGAAGCTGATCGGAGTTGTTACCTGCTTCCCAATTTTCGGGCGGAAATTATCTTGAAATTAATTGAGTATTATCGTACTCACACGGTGCATAGACGTGGACAGGAAGTTTTTAACTTAGTTGAAGGAAAAAAGTTGCAAGGAAACGCATCATATTTTTTCCCATAACGTTGTCAGAATAAAAGATGATTTAAGTCATTGCCACTTCCAAATAAAAAAAATGCTGCACAGATGGAAATTTAAAAACCTCATAAGTTGCTGAAAAATAATCCCATCTGGAAATAAGTTCACTTGGGGATTGGAAGTAAATATCTAGGAAAGAATGAGTTAGTTTCTTCTTTTATCTAAATCCATAATGAAACGATGTGTTATAACATATTTATCAATGGTTTTAATGTACCTTTTTAAAAGAATAATTGAAAAATTTCAAAACTTTTACTTCTTGAATAGATACATTTATATAACATAATACTAAGCATTATTGATATCCCAAAAACACATGGTTACGCCCAAGCTAACAGAATTAACCGCCATTTAAACACATTCGCTTCCAAATAAATTTAATCATCCCTCCTCAGAAATCGAATGTACTGCTTGAATTTTTAAAAATTCACATAAAATTTTGAAACACAAAAAATATGAACCATGCATTAAAATAAAAAGAATGTTTTACTAATATGTCTCAAAAACCTTTTCGTTCAATTTCCACACCCGCGTTTAAAAATAAAGCATTTAACTAATCAAAGTCGATTGTTGTCACGAAGCGTTGCCGATATACAAGAT
Source organism: Latrodectus elegans (assembly GCA_030067965.1). Lineage (NCBI taxonomy): Eukaryota > Metazoa > Arthropoda > Arachnida > Araneae > Theridiidae > Latrodectus > Latrodectus elegans. Next base: position 71,244,466 of record CM057822.1, read on the forward strand.
GGCGCCATGCTGACTCTTTGAGTCAACCACTAGCTTTTACACGCAGTTGGGAACATATACTATACATTATGATGCTGAAACTGAAGCAGTCAACACTGCATTGAAATAATTGACTACTTGCTTATCAACTATTTTCATAGCAATTTTATCTTTCGTATTATCTTTCTGCATTACAATGTCTAAAAAATACAAAATATATAGATAATATCCATACTCGTATACAGATGATACATTTTTATAGGTTGGTTTTTAAATCCCGAGAATATTCTAAATCAGCATCAGTAACTTTCAAAGAGATTTCAACACACTTTAATATCATTTGGAACGAGCTACTGTTGGCTAGGAACTGAGGAATATTTTCCAAAAGCTTTAGAAACATGTTTCTTTCTATTCAGTAAAACTTTCAGCCAAGAGAAGGTGTACTTTTGGGATAAAACAGTAAGTATTTTTCGATTCTGCCAGAAGGTCATGGATTTTTCTTCGTCGAAGAGATTGAGAAGAACGCTGACTTCCGCCAAAAACCAATTTGGTGCCTACCACACTGGTTACCAATCATTTGTCTGCTTTCTTATCCATATAGGATAAGAAATAGGATGCATAACTTATCCATATAGGCTAAAACTGTGATTCCATTTGCCATACGAGCATTTGCCGAATTTCATTCAAGCTAGTGCTGTTTGCTCATTTTTAGACAGTACAGAACAAAGGTACTAGAGAACTAAATACTTGATGATGTCATTATCAAATGTTTGGGTTTTCGTGTTGGGAAATAATATCTTTACTGATATTGATTACCATAATTATAAATGTTTTCCAATGATGCGGATAATATCTGATTTGAAATTATCTGCATGAAATATTGATTTAAATATATTGTAAATATAATCGCGTTTTAGAAGACCGCCCTAATTTTTAAAAAATGCTAACTATCTGATAAAGAAATAACATCCTTCGCAATATTCAATAAAAAATATAATGCATTTATCACAATTATTTTCAATTACTTTGCATCAAAATTAAAACTGTACGATTCAATTATGTTGGAATATTAAATGTACTTTGTTATGTTTGACTATGTAAAATATTCTAGTATTTTACAAAATTCTTATATTTGATTGATACAGGCCTATCATTTTTTTTAAATAATAATTCCTCAATAATACAAACCATTTTCGACCATTTAATTTACATAATAATTTTGAAAATCATAATATTGTGAGAGTAATACATAAAAACACAATATTTAATATTTTTCCATGCAAATATGCTTAAAAAATGCTGATGATATCATGTGTGTTAAGTACAATTTGCATGTTTAAATACATCCTTCAATAGTAAGAAATTTCTGAACAAAGTTCAAGGTTACATAATACCATGATATCACGAATCTGCAATTATTTTTCCGTTGCTATTTCGCAAAAAAGTGTATTTTATGCTGGTACATTGAGATATCGAAGTGAATAATTCTAAGTACAAGGTTAAATATAGTGAGATTATTATTTCTTTTGAATTCTTGATTATGTAGGTCTTTTTATTAGAGTACGAGAAATTAACAATTTATTAGATTTCACATAATAAGACTTTATTGTAATGTTTTTATGTGATGAAATAATGTCTAGAACTTAAAATAGTGATTTTAAAAATAGATGATAATGTATATATATTATAATAGATAAAATAGAATAAGTTTTAGTGTAATCGGATTGATAAAATTAGAATGAAACTGTATACATTATTGTTTCCAAACTATTGTCATTTCTAAAAATCGCATAATTTTGAGAAATATTTTTAATTCTATTTTTGTGTGCATGAATTATTACGAAATTGTATAATTGTATTGTTAACAATATATTTATTTGGAACATTATAAATATGTACAAAGAGAAATGAATCAAATTTTGAATCGGTTTAATAAAAAAGCTTACAAATTAATTAGCAAGTAATAGTTCTTGTCAATAGAAACTACGATAGATAACTTTGAAAGCTTTCTATTTCGATACCTTCAGTAACATACCACAAAAAATGTTAAAGACAAAATACAATAAAAATTAGAGGTCATAATTTCCATTACCTTACTTATATGACAGAGTTCACTCACTGTTTGTTGTTCCTTATTCCGCTTGATGGAAACTTACTTCTTGTTGCCACTAGCAGCATGATAATGTAATTTCGTGATAGTAATCACTTTTCTAAACTTAAACTGAAGTGATATTAAGTCATGATTGACCAAAAAGTAAAATTATCCTCTGAAGATATGTAGTTAGACCAAGATAATGTCAGACAATTCTCATCATATAAGCGGTTTCTTTATTGCTAAATTGAAACGACTCTGACCAAAATCTTTAAAAATTATAGGAGATCTAAACTAATAATAAAGACTAAAAGCAATCTTATTTAAAAACTTCAATGATTCCGGATGACAGAAGCCCTTAATAATTTGATTATATGTTCGGTAATTGTAACCAAACTGAAAGCTTCATATATTTGACAAATTTTAGGGCAAAACAAAACTAAAGCTATTGTTCCAGATCATGTAAATTATAAATAATAGCATTTGCTTGAGAAAATTTGACCATGCAGTCAATCAATTCCTTTTATGGTTGATTATTAGTTGTCATTTTAATCCGTCTTACATCATCCGGGAAACACTAGTTGGTAGAAACGTCTTGATAAGTGAAGCGTAACATTTTACTGCATTCGCCTGCAGCAGAAGTCTCTTCACCTAATGACATACATCCCAACGTTTGTGGCAGAAATAGCTTTGAAACTTTTCAAATAAGGAAGTTAAATTTAAGGAACAATTTAAAAGAAGACAAATAGAGAAGGATGTTATCTCTTCTTAAAAAATACCTAAAATAAAACTCCCGTTCATTGCTTTTTATTGTTGGATATTTTTTTAAGAAATACAGAATGAGATACAGCACGATTATGGTGAAAATCTTAAAATAATTCCAGTTGTTGCATTAAAATTAAATTTAAGAAATACTATAGTTTTCGTTTTTCGTTTTTTTTTTTCTTTTTAAATTTTTATTTTACATGAGAAAATAAAAAAATTAAAAAGCAATTTGACTTTTTACAGAAAAATGTATTAAAATACTGTATCACATTTCTTTATGAGAGGTAGTACTGCAAAACATTTTGCTGTTTTATAATCAATGACTGCTAGAATTTACATCTTTCAGCACTACAAAGGGTGGAAGTTCTGGAAACTTACACAATGGGGAACCCAGTAAGTGTGCTATCGTGGCACCAAAATTGGATCTTCGTAAATTTGGTCCCTAAGCAGGGACCAAGCAGAAGACCCCAGACCTGGCTTGCCACTTCCAGAGATATCATTTCAATTGGAAGACACTGCGACTACGACATATTTAACACGTCCGTACCAGCATTGGCAAACATAAATAATGGATTTTCTCTTTGAGATATATTAATTAAAAACGATTCGGTTATATACGTATTAATTTTAAATAGATACATATTGTATACATAAATAGAACACATTTCCCACTTTCACATACAGATAAAGATAAAAAATAATAAATTTAGGTATTTAAAGTATTTAAATTTGCATTTTAATAAAAGCACACCTATAGGTAAATTAAAAAAATATATTTTTACCATATTTGAGTTTTTTCATTTCGGTGCATTCAAAATTTAAAAAAATACTAATTTGTCACAGAAAACAATTTGCATTATAAAAATTACCGATTGGTTTAGTATAAATTTTTATACAATTAATTTTAAAACGACAATTAACAGAATATTTTACAAGTTTTGCTACATTTAATATTACAAGTTATATAAAAATAAATAAAAAATATTAAATTATGTGCTGTTCAAAATTATATGATAAATATTAATTATGAAATATTGCTCAACTATATTTCCAAATATAAAACTAAATGTATTCTTTAAATGTGTTGTAAAATAGGTAGTTAAAATATAATGTAAATGTATTATGAAAGCATAAATATTAGATGCATAAATTTTGATAATAATACAATATTTTTAAGTAATGTAAGTACAATTTAAGCTTTTTATTGATAATTTATTAATTTTAATATTATTGAAACTGATAAATACTTTTAGTTTTAACATTATGTGTTGCTATGTATGATTTTTATTAAAAGATTTATTTAAAAATAATAAAAAATTTGTAGAAATTAAATTTTAATTTAGGAAATAAATAATAATCACATGAAGGAAATGTTTTTCAGTGAATTTTTCTGGGGTAAAGTATAATTTTATACGTTCGTTAACAATTTTTAAATATTTAAGTTGGAATTTTGCAAATAAATTAAAACAATACTTTCAAAAAATGCCATGACGTGGTTTAACAATGTAATTTAGAAAAATACTATTTCGCCTTTATAATTTCTTACATTAAATTTTTTGCGATATAAAATAATAGTTTTCAAAATAAAATAAAAAGTGAAAAATATTTATATTCACGAAATAAAAACATATCTTATTTATTTTTTCATTTACTTATATTTATTTTTAATTATACCTCAAAGTATTGGAAGTGGGCTAATTTGTTCACTACGTTTAAATTTTTTAAATCTTTAAAGTTTTTGTAATAGAACTGATTCTGTAAGAAATATTTTCAATACATCTAGACTAAAAATTCTAAGCAAGTAAATAAAAAATAAAACAAAAAATCTCAGTTTACTTATCTCTTTTCATTTAATAAACATAAAAATTAAATAGAAGTGTAAAAATAAAATAAAAATAATTAAATAATAAATATATTTAAATTATCTGATAAGAAATTAATTCTTTCTGAAGTTAATTATATTCTTTGCAAAGTACATTACTCGTATAACATTAAATTATTCTTTTGGTTTAAAATCCTATATAAATTTTGATACTTATAAACTGGATTAACTTTAGCATTTTGAACCAAGTGCTTTATAATAAAACTATAGTAAAACTTTTTTCATTTTTGAGTAATGAGATTTTCATCACAAAGGAATGAAGTCAAAAGTGAGAATAGTTAAAGAGCATTATTATATAATCTTTTTAAGATATGAATAAAAATGAATTTAAATTTCAATTTTCTCAAAAATTCGAAATTAAATTTGTAATTAATATCAATTTTAGTTAATTATATTTGTTTCTCATTTAACAAGCATATATATATATATATATCGAAAAATATTATCGAAATATTTGAAATTGAAATATGAGAAATAAACAAATAGATAAATTTTATAATTAAAACTTACTATCCTTAATTAAAGTATATTACTTGGAATATGAAGCATAAAATAAAGCAGCCTTCAAAAATTTTGCTTAATTTATTAAAAAAAACTATACTTTTGTTGAAACTAAATGAAAACTTTAACTTTCGATTAAAATTATTGTAAAATATTCTGCAATATAGGTGCTCAAATCATTGTTTTTAAAAACATGCATACATATACACAAAATAGAAAAAATAATTTAAGATTTGGTTTAGATAAGTTGAAATAAAATGCAAAAAGATAGAAAATATCTGCATTTGTATGCACTGTACTGAAAAAATACTGAAAAGTTTTATGAAATTATACTGAAAAATACTATGAAATACTGAAAAATTTGTGAAATTAATTCCTCATTAGAGATTCTTTGTAATTAAAATCAAACTAAAGATCAACGAAATTATAGTTAAATTACTTTATTTCAACAAGTGTCTTCAAATTATAAATGTGAAAGTATTAAGAATGGTATTTTTACTTACCAGGATGAGGAAGCAAAATTTAGTAATGAGATTTCACAAGCAGAGTCACACTGATTTTTACCGACAAATGGTATGCATGTTTGGTATTTTCACTGTATGTTGATAATTCGACTTTCTTCTGTGCTAAGCGACGGAGTCATACATCCTTTCAGGAGAAAATTCACAGGTGAATGAAAATTACATGAGTTGCGCCATCTGTCGAGCAGTGCACTTTTTCTTTTACTCTTTCGTTTTTCCCCTCATTATTCGCATCGATTGTAAATGTTTGTTTTGCTTGGAAGAATAAAGCGTTTTCGCGCGTGAGTTTGGTTTTTCTCTTTTTACTTGAATTTTTTTCCTCAATTTTTGTCAAGATTTTTTATTACACTTATCAATCTTGCAAAGAGATACACAAACAATATCGATAAATAGTTGATATTCTAACAGTTAATGAAGCACATTTTTAATCTAGATTTTGGATTTTATCACAATTAAAAAATTGCGCCTCAAAAAGTATCAAGAAATTATGAATCAAAGTTATTTTCTTGATATTTTTAATGCAAGCAAAATAATATCAAACCTATATTTTCAATTATTATATAAAAAATATTATTTTATTATTATTATTATTATTATATATATATATGGTGAAAAGTTTTATATCTGTTCTTTTTTATGAGAAAACTGACGTCTGTAAGCATACATTTATGGCTTTAATATGTAAATTAAATTTATTTAGATATTTAAAGTGACTGATAAATCCAAAAACAGGAAGGTAATATATTACAATAAGTATGGAATTAAAGTATATATATATATATATATATATATATATATATATATATATATATATGTGTGTGTGTGTGTGTGTGAATTTATGAATTATATCTATATATATACACATACATATATATATATATATATATATATATACATATATATATATATATATATATATATATATATATATATATATATAGCCTTAAAATTTATTTGTATTATCATTTATTTTAAAATAATATATTTTTAGAACCTCAAAAAAATTCTGTCATTGTATTTACTTTAATCTACAAATGTTATGAAATCGAGAAATAAAACTAAAATTGATATTAGGGTTCTCAAAATAAATTCAGTTATTTAATGAAACTGAGAAAAAGAGATCCGTCATTTCCAAGTAGTTCCTCTCATTTTTATTGATTCAATTAAAATTTAATAAGAATTTATGAATTTTTGTACTTTAGTTAACAGAACTAGATTCAAGTAAAAATTATTGAAATTGATAATAAGATCTATCTTTGCTTCATTTTTTTATATTTCCATCAAATTCGATTTTTCCCTTCCAGACAAAAATTTTAATCTTTTCATTAGCAAGATTCACTTTAAAATTTTGTTTTTAAAATAAAAATATGCTATTATTTTTGAGAATGTTCTTTATTATTTGGTACCACGTAAATAACATGTATTTACTTAACAGATGAAAGATGTTGTGAAGACTTTTTGAGTAAATTTTGTTTATTTATTTTCTAGAAATAATTTTCTTACTTGAGGGATGAACATACTCATTGCTTGGGAAACAATCTATTAACTCTATAACAATCACAATTACCGATAAGCATGTGGAAAAGACAAAGCACTTCCCATTATTTTTTGTGCAACTCTATCTAAATCCAATCCTATTAGTTTCTGGACAGTATATAATTCTTTTTAAAGTTATTTGCAATTTTTGTAGTAATAAACCTTAGTAATTATAGCTGTGGTAGCATAGTGGTTAGGGTATTGGCTTTCCATGCGGTAGTGTGTGGGCGTTCGATTCCCAATGCCGCAAAAGATTCACAGAGTACATCCGTTATATAAGCTAGTTAAATATGTGGATTCGAAAATCCTATGGTCGGTCATTGAACAGTTATCATGGTGCAATGATCCGGAGAAAATTTCTTCCCCCTCCAAATCAATGTCAAAATTGAGAGAGTTGATCCTCTGGTGGTTTCATCTATCGGAGGAGTCTTTAACCAAAATCATACTTTCACCTTCCTGATGCTCTGGTTAACTAAAGACTGACTTAATTTCCTCAGATTCACATATTTAACTTTGCTTACTTAACTACTCACTTAAATTTCGCATAGCCGTCTACAGAGCGAGCTTGACTAATCTAATTGTCATAAGTAAAAAAATATAATCACTACTAAAATAATATTTTTTATATATTATTTTACATAATTTGATACTGAACTGCTTATTATTCGTTTTTTTATTAAATTTATTTTAAATCTAATTTGGTTTTTGTTGATTTGATGTGTGAGTTCCACTGTTTATAATTCCTTCACTATTATTTCATTAATGTGTCTAAACTAGCATTCCTAGGCAAGATACAGATAATTATATTTTATTATTCTAAATGACAATTATTGAGCATAATATTTTCGCTTTCCTACAGTTTCATATCTGATACGTTGTTGTTTGTTTCTTTAGTTCTACTTTAGTGAGAATAGGAATGGAAGTAATTAATCGATATAAAAATCGATATAGAAATCGTTGGATGAAAAGTGTTCTGAAGTATAAAGATGGTATTCTATTAAACAATAAAGGATCATTGTGTTACACACTGAAAATTGTACTTTTAACCTAATAATTAGGTTAAAAGTCTGTTAAAGTGAATCTGTCTGTTTATTTGTTGGCCAATAAATGATAGTTTAATTCATTGATGATACTGCATATTTTATCATATATATTAATGTAACTTTATTGTTATAAATTTTATGGTTTTATATAATATTGATTTAGTCAAGATCCCTGTTACATTATAATTCGAGAAATATTTCTTAAATTTAAATTTTTTATTTGTAATAAATTCACTAACAAATTATTCAATTAAAATTATTGGAAAGTATATTGTTTTCACACAAATTTTTAACTAAAAATATATATCCGCATATAAGCAAGATAAAATATTTATTTGAATAATAAAATTTTCTCCGAAATTTTATGTTATCGTATCGTTTTGAGCTGTTTTTATCATATCCTAGTAAATAATTTATTGTTATGCAATTTATTCTATCTGTAATTTAAATAATAGAAAAATGTTTGAAATGCAATCTATATAGCTTGGTCAAGTATAATAATTGTTATTTATTAAATTTTAAGAGTGTAATTCAAAATAATAATAAACAAATACTTTAAATAAATATTCCAGGACATAAAAAAATAATTTAGTATACAAAAATTTGAGGTATCAAAACTGAGACAAAATATGGAGAGGACGACTGAAAACACGAATACATAGCATAACTTTCATTGTGAAAGTATGGTAAAAAGAAACAGGTTCTGCAAAAACTTTTATTTACCGTTTTTATCAGCAATCTCTTCATTCTTAATCTTAGCACGAAAGAATGACATGTACTCGTAAACACTGGGAAATAAGAGGAAAAAGCTGTCCAGAATGGTAACACCTTGAAAACAAGTTCCTCTGCTTGACGTACGAAAGCATAATCATGGTCAAGGAAAAATACCACCTGACCTTGATAAAAACAATTGACTAACTGTTTGACTGACAAAGAGACTGAAACTAATCTAAGACTTTCAAAAATTTTAACTCAAGAATTGCCAAATATGAAAACAATTTAAAATAATGAAAAAATATTTTCATCATTATACGAATTTTTTTTTATTAATATCTAAATTATATATACGATTCCTATCTCCTTTATGAAATGAAAAATAATCAAAATTCACTTTCAACATATTAAAAACTTAGTTTTGCAGTCTTTTTGCTCACATTTTTAGAGAAAATTTAAAATAATATATGAAACACTTTGATAAATTAAGTTTTTTTTTTTGCCTAATTTATTTAGTTTCATAAAAATGAAGGCAAAATTACTTGTGAATGTAAAAATTGTGTGTGTTTATGTTTATAAGTATAAAAATTAATTGTTAAGTATATATGTTGAAAAATTAGTAATAAACTAAATAATTTTCAATTAGCTTTAATGAAAATCTTTACTGAAAATTAGTTTTTAGATTACAGTTTTAGTAAAAATTTTTTGATTTCAGATTTATTGCAGTTAACGTGTTTATTGATAATAGGTTGATTGAAGTTAACAAACTATTATTAAAAAAATGTATTCTTTTCATAATTTTGTTTAAAAATGGATATTCGTGTTTAAATGTTGTAAGAAATTTATTTAAATTTCAAAATTTTCTCTAAAATATTATATTATCACATCATATATTAAATTACAGAATCCATGACTATATAAATAATTTATTGTTATGAATTATTTACTAAATTTATTAAAAGAGTTATTGTAAAAAATTATATATTTGTTTCTTAGAGATAGATTTTAATAATACTTCATCCATATAAATCGAAATATTATTTAATGTGTATAGAATTAAATACTTATGTGTGTTAAATATCTTACTGTTAATTAATTTGAAAGTAAGCTTACTTTGATTTAAAACATAGAGCACACTAATTAGTAATTTGTTTCAGTATATGAAGGTTCGAAATAACCCATTGGAGCATTTGGTTAAAGCATAGTGTTTATAACATCTAAAGATTCTAGAATCAATTTAGTTGGAGAAAGCGCATTTAGTATCCACTATCTCAGTAAGATATTTTTAAAACCATTTTTCACACTATATCTCGTTTCTTCATTTAATATTTTATCATTACGATTGTCAGTTATGCAACTTATAATAAAGATAGCATACAAAAAGGTAGCATAAAGATAGAAACGTAACGATAAAATACTAAATGTGAATGGGTAAATCTACTTATAATTTTAAACTTCTGAGGAGATAATTATGCAAAATATATAAAGATTTTTAAGAACTTTTCAAATAGCTTTAGTTGATGACTGATATGATATTAATAACTACAAAATTAAATTTTATGTACAAAGTTATTTGTCACGTATTCTATCTAAAAAAAGGTTTTTTTTTTTTTAAACCAAAAGAAGGGGAAAGCTATCCATTTTATAGCAATGTTTAAATTAGAGAGAGATGATTTTTATATAGATGATTAATGTCTAAAAATATTAATTTAAAAATAGTCTTAAAAAATGTAAAATAAGTCCTATGTATAATATAAAAATGACTCAGTAATTAACTGATGTTTCTTCTCTTAATATGTTAATAAACTCTAATTAAAGATTAAAAGATCATATTATAATTGTTTTAGCTTGTTTGGTGTCTGTACTCTTTTTTCTTGTATCGTGAACTAATTAGTTCCAGTTTAGACCAGGTTCCAAAGAATAACAGATAACCATAAAATGTGAAATCGGACTTGATAACTACTAAACTAAAGATTAAAATGGTCTATGGAAGTGTATTCAACCAAAATATAATGTTAGTTAACTTAATATAAAATAACAAGCTCTATATTTGCATAATACTTGATTATGAGGAAGCATTTTGGAAGTAAACTTGTTAGGTCTACAATTCCTATATTACAGCTACATAAACTCTAATTTACAATTCCATAAAGTGTGGAAATTAAACCTCGACTGTTGCTGAAGCATGTAAATTTCGTGACCTGAGGTGGAAGAAAAATCAGGCTAAAGAAATGCTACAAAACGTTTTTTTCAAGGAACGTTGGCATTTTGACAAAATGTTATAACTCACGGCAGCTTCGATGAAAAGTCTTATCTTTTAATTCACTTATTCTCATGTGTATTCTTGGGTGTGGCCGAAACATTATTTAAAAGGGTCACAACTTGGCTTCAATTTTGCGAAAAGTGTACTTTTTGTTTTGTTTCTTCTTTTCAAATTGTCGACGACACATTATGCATCATAATACAATATAATCTTAACCGCCCTGTTAAAATTATTTGCAATCGAAAGAAAGCTTGTTTGTTGAAAAGAAGTTATTCTATTGACTTAAAAAAGTTCCTTAACTTAAAAACTAATTAAATTCCTTAATTTAATTTGATTTCTTAATATATAAATTAACCTAGAAAAGAATTTATTGTTTTCAATCTTTGCAATGTTTTTTTTTAAATATTGGAAATAAAAAAGTAGTAAAAACTTAAAGGCAATCAAAACGTTTCTATGAAATAATACATGTTAATTAAGCAAATAAAGTGAAATATATAAATTATATTTAATTTCCATAAATAGAATTCATTAATCATATTTATTCATTAGAGTATAATTTCTATGACTATAGTTATTTTAGTTAGCATATCAATTTCGTTCATAACATTCACATAAATTACTGATATTGTCTTAGTATTTCTATAACTGATGATTATTCATTTTAATTTTCTTTTGTTAAAAAACTAATTTTTATATAATTATAATTGATCGTTTTTTCCAAAACAGATTTTTTATGTTTTGATTCTATAATTGATGATCGTTCCTATTTTAATACATTATGTTTCATAAAAATATATCTAAATAACATATTTAAATTACACAGTGAGTAATAGTAAGTAATATAATTAAAATTATATAAGATTATAATAATAATTAGAATAATATATGAATAAATATATTATTAGCATGTTTATGTTACAATTTATACAAATCTTAAAGTATCAAAATCAATCCACTTCTGATATGTTAATTTCGTTAAGTTAAATTTCTTTATTTCAAACTCTCTTTCCGTACTTTTCATCAATTTTAAGAAATCCATCAAAATTCCTCGGAAACACAAAATTCAGAACTTTATTTTAAATGAGATTTTATTTTTGGACAGAGAAGAAATGCTAAGAATCCATAAGTTCTTTGATCTGTTATATTATTATTTACTTTAGAAATTGAAATCTGCAATAAAAGTTCAGATTTAATGCTCACGTAATCACAGGAATAAGAAACCAATCAAATGAATTTAACTTGTCTAGCAAACAAATTTACAAGATAATTAGTATCCTTATTAGGGAATTAATACATTTATTAAGACTACAAAATAACAACTGATACAGATATAAAAACCAATCATAATCACTGAGTATGTGTGCTAATCAAAATTCTTTTGAGTTATTACAACAATTCGCAATGTTCTTTAGTTTATATTGAAATAACTATTTATTACGACATATGTTTTCAAATTTTTGCGGAAAAAAGAAAATTTAAGAAGCTTTTTGATAAAATATATATTATGTTTATAATTTTAAATCACTTCTGTGTGAGTAGAATAAAGATTTTCCTCTATATTATACTAGTCTATATTTTGTGTTATATATTGTCTCATTAGTAGTATACATTTTGTGTTCTATATCATACTAGTTTGCAGTTATTTTCATATGCGTTGAATGATTACTTTTGTTAAAACTTAAATGTATTCAAAATAAAATTTGTAACACAAAAGCAATTACTGAAATTTCTTGGTTAAATAAAACGTTTGTAACAATGTCAAACACTTACATAGCTCTTTTGCAAAACACACAATTAGAAGTTTTATTTTAAGTTAAGTAATATTAATTTCTTTTATGAAAAATAATTATTTACTCAAAATTTAATTGTTGCAGGTAACTGAACGATTTCTGAATTTTTTAATTGAGTCACAATAATTAAGCAGCAATTTTTTTCTGTTTTAGGTACAAAAAACAATAAAATGCAAAAAATAATATTACTGTACTTTTAATGATTTAATTTTTTTTTTCCATTTTAGATTTTAAAATTGTATTTAATTTGCAGGGTTGATTAACGAAACTAAATCCTCAAATATTTATTTAATATATTAATTTTGCGATGAAATAATTTTTTTCCGGTGATATGCTTTAATGTTCTGATCAAAATTTCAAAACTACTTAAATTGTGTCAGCTTATTTTTGTAAAAAAGTTAATTTTTCAAACTATAGAATAATCCCATCAGAATTTTCAAATTCTAGAGCAAAAATATTTCAGGTTAAACAGGAAACCCCATAACCTAGTAAATTTGAAGATTCACTCAAGCTGCTCATTTTAATAATTTTAGCTCAATCAACTGCGACAAACAGGAAATCCATTTTGTGAATATCTTAAAAGTACCCTAAGCTGTGTAAAGTAAATGTAGTAATAATAACATAGCTTGTGCTTGCTTAAATCGTTTGCTTTTAAAGGTTTTTTAAAAGTACTTAGGGATCATGCACGGAACGCTATATTTATCTATTAAGGTCAGTTCAACCTTAAGGCAATGCAATTATATTTTGATTATGAATCATTTTTATTTACTTAAAAAAATTTAAAATATCTAGAAAATTTTCTTTTAAATATTTTAAATATTTAAAAACATTTTTTTTCTATTTTTCTTGATTATTTAAAATGATAAAACTTATTCTTTTTTTAAAAAAATGAAGATAAGATAGTATGTTTAAAAAGGTAAACAAAAAATTAATAAATCTAGTAGAGTGTTTGTATGGAAAAATCATTTTGTTATAAGTTGAGTGTATTTAATTTTGATTGTTAATTGATTCGAAAGCAAAAATATTTGTAACTATAGCAAATTTATTTCTTCACATTTGATCCAATCACCAAATAATTCTCTGTTGCATTAATCACTCATAAAACTCAAAAGTTTCATATAAAATGAGTAATATATTTAAAAGAAATTTTATGAGTTGTAGAAAAAAGAAAACAAGTCACGTATAATTTTTTTAAAGACACACATTTTAATTAATAACTAATCTAGCTTATAAATCAAATTACCTTTTGCAGAACAGAAATCATATGAGTGTTGAAACATCTTCAAATTACGATATGAATTTAAAATATAACATCATGTGAATTTTGCTTTTTCATTGGAGTGAATTATTTAAAGATTTACAAAACCATTTTTCACATTTTAAACTTCTATCATACCAGAACATGGATTTTTAATACATATTTTAATATGAGACATTAAATGTACTATTTAAAATATAATCTATTAAGAATTTTAAAAAAATCTGTTCTGTGCATTTTTAAAACATTGAAACATCATTTTTAAATTTTTAATAACAGGAATTACCGACGAAAAAGTGTCAAATAATTTTTTTTCATAATTTTAATCAATAAGAAATGATGTAAAAAAGTTGATTTAGAGAGTAAAATTTTAAAAAAAAATCAAATAATTTTTTAAAGCATATGAAAAACAAAAATCGCTTATAAATAATTTTATTATTTTTTCTCTGTGATGAATTTATTTAAAGTTTCTTCTTGCTTTGACAAAGTAAACTTGATTTAAAACTTGATATAAATTCTATATTTATTCACAATTTAACTTAAATTTTACGGATCTTTTTGTCTTTTTTAAATCAACATTGTCGCCATTGGCATAAGAATTTTGTTTAGAAATCTCCTTTCTTAAAAGAAAGGAAAATGTTTTCCAAAGCCTTAATATATGTAAACACAGTATTTGCCAAATTCGAATGTTTCTTAAATTCAAAATAAATTTGATAGTACATGATTAAATTTTAATTTTGTCGTTCTCGTTATCGGAAGGTAGTGAGTTCGAGTCCCAACGCAACCGAAGATCCGTCGTGTTCAGAGATGGCCGTTGCGGTTCATAAAATATATCGTGCTCGTTATGTCCTTTATGTGAAATGATACCATTAAGAATGGCAGGCTAAATCTGGGGTCTTTTTCTTATTCCCGTTTTTAAATTATAAAAACTCTCCCACTTCCCGGGTTTCGATAGCACAACTCTACTATGGTATCTCACTACATAATAGTAATATTACGCTCTTCCCATTTATTTCTGAAAGAAGAAAAAGTCTGTCCTAATAACCAAGCATTAGCAATTCTTTTTAGTTCTTCTTTTTTAAATTATCTTCAACGATTTAAATAATTCATTCCTTATTCATATTTAATTCATTTTACGTAAATATCTTTATTTTATGTATTAAAAAAATAAGTAATTTCATACAATTAGTTAGCAATATTTATATTTAAATACAAAAAATGCAATAGGAAAAAAATATTACTTAAAGATAATACAAGGAAAATTACCTGACTTTTTAAAATAGCGCCAAACACACTTTTTTTTCGTGAGATTCGATAGTTATAATTGGATAATTTCAATCAGTATTTTCCTGTTTAATAATGCTAATTTTATAAAACTAGTATTACTTGACGTTATATATGACAGTTTTTAAATGTAAAATATTATTTGTAAGGAAAATATAATTTGCTTATCAATTTTAGAAATAATGTTCATAATAATAGAAGTTATAATCTTTATTTATTATCGCTTGTGACAGGATATATATGGACCACCGATTTTTAAACATACCACGCGATTTGTTTGCAAAAATACTGTAGCAGCGTACTCAGGCTTTAAGTTTAAAACTAAAAACGATAATTAATCTAATTTATGACAGTAAACTATTTTTAAAAATTAATGAGATTTTTATAACTTATAGCGATTTTTAAAATTTTATTTAAACCAACTTTAGCACCAAAGCTAAATTGCTAATTTCCATTTAAGTTAACCAGAGGGTGCGCATCATTTTTTGATCCAATGCGCTTTTTTTTTCGCATTGATTGTTTCCCGACTCCATTAATTTCAAATCCGAAACTGATAATTTAAATTAAATTAATCATGTGAAGGAGAAAATATACTTAACAATAGGTGCACCATTTGAAGTCACTCACAATAGCAACAGGTATATCCAGTCTAAACAAAAACAGGTTTACTGACTTTTCCTCGTTATCACCAGCGTATTTGCATGAATTCTCATCTTTGTCACCAAGGTTGCCTGCTGTCAATTCATTGAAAAGTCTCGCCCGGATAATCCTCAAGGTCCAATTAGTTTCGAATATAAGAAATAAAACTTAAAGTATTTTATAAAAGTCAATATAGGAATCACATAATAATTCATTACTTAAGAAAATACATTATCACGAAAGAGAAATTCGTTGAGAAATTATTATGGGGAACAGTATTCATTTCTTATAATGTTAAATTAATTACGAATTATATTAAGACACTGGGGAGAGGGGGAGCTTAACGGATGAAAACCTTTTTAAGACGTTTTAGAAGCCATCATCTAAATTGCTTTCGTCAAGGACTTTTTCATAGATAGTGGACCATATTCCCACATTGCAAGGGAGAAAAACTGGAAATTTTCCAAACATACCCCTGACTGAAATGCATATAGATAACAGAAGCGGAACATCTCCCATTGATTAACAGTAGCTGGAATCAAACTTGGGACCCAATACTCTAAAGAGTGCATTCCTACCATTAGACCATGGTGATCCTATATTGGGATTTAAATTCTGAAATTCAGAAATAATAATACTATAGATTTGTCTAGTTGATTTTATAATTTAATAATTAGAAATAATAATCAAAAATCACTGTATAAATATTTAGAGAAATTTAATATAATTTGATAATTGTAGCTACTTCATATTTTATCTCAAATAATTTTAGTATATTTCTAAATAGTAATTGTATGAAAATTGCTTTTGCTGCATCATTTTATTTTTAACATCGAAAAATTTATAATATTAATTTTTTATAATTATATAAATTGATAATATGTCTTTCTGTATTTTCCAGATCTTAGCATTTTATTAATGTAAAGTTTATACAAAGCATCATTTTGATCTTTTTTTTTTTTTTTTTTTTTTTAATTTCTATAAAATATTTCTATTTTATAACTTATATTGAAAACGCAATATTCTTATTCTGGAAACGCAAATGTTTTTCAAAAAACTTCTTCGCGTACTATCAAATAATTGACCAATTTGATAAATAAGCGCGAATGGAGGGTAAAATAAATATAATTAGTAGCAAAAATAAAAGATAGCCAATTTGATCTAAGTGATCCGAATGTTTTGAATTCAATTTTCAAGTGAATCTAAAAGAAAAATGATCAATGAATAAATTCAAATTGGTTATGGGAATAAAATGACAATATTAGGCATATAATTTCGACGCTTATAGATAAAAAAAATAATTTATACAGATTATGTAGGAAGAAAAAAACATTTTTATATATTAATTTTTTCTGTTGCAAAGATAAGTTGCTGATAAGTATACTTAGGTTTTGAATCCTCTAATGTCTTCAACTTTAAATGTGTTTGCCCTGATATGTGATCTGGTATTTTGAAAAAGTGATAAGAATAAAGGAATATTTGACAGTAGATAAGAAAGCATGTTTTATGAAACGCACGAAACACAATCCAAAGTTTTACAGGTCAACTGTTAACTGTGGTAACAGATAAAATAATTACTGAGCAGTTTTATAACAATGATTACAAAGAAGCATGCTTTGTTCTTATAATCTAACTTTCAGAGTTCTAATGAGTTTATTATTTTACTATAATCTCTAGAGCTCTATATTATTTCACATATTTTTTTCTTCCTAAAACATACTGTAGGAAGTGTAAAATTCCGGGTTTGATCCCAGCCCTTGATAAACAATGGGAGATGAATGTTGAGTTACTACTTTCAACAAGAACGTCTGTCTTGGTTAGAACTTGAGAGTTTTCATGGTTTTCTCCCTTGTAGCACGTGAGTACGCGCCCAATTTGTAAGGAATTTTAGCAGGAAGCCCTATCTAGTAAAAGGCTTCCTGCTAAAATTCCTTACAATAGACTTAGACCATTAAGTTGTCATGGTGAACAATATGAATTAACATCCCAATTTACAATGTAATTCGTGTCAGTTTGTTTGATGCCCAATTCTTTAGAAATTCAGACTACTCATAATTTCAATGCTCTTTTTATTATTAGTAATGAAAAGAAGAACTGAGAGCAGGTGCAAATTTTGTTAAGGAATTATAAAAGAATTTCATGGAGGACTTTTTAGAGATATCGGGCCGTACTCAATCATTACAAAGGAGAAAACTGAGAAATTTTCAAGGACTTACGTCGACAGACGTTCAGAGCAAAAGGCAGAAGAGCAACATTCATCTCCCGTTGTTCAGTAGTTGTGGAATCCTGGACCATCACTTCGAAGATATTATTTTCTTAATTTAAAGTAAATACAAAATAGACAGTTATGGATTCAAAACATAGATTTTATGAAAAAAAAAACTTGAAAATCACATTTTACCCACAATCTTACTGAGCTACATAAAAAAATATTATAATAAATTTTGCAATTATATTAGATATAAAATCATATTTGTTGTTACTTATGATATTTAGAGAAACCAAGCTTACTATGCCGTTGGCGTTGCGGATTTAAGTCAGTAGGATGTGTCTTTCATTTTAACCAGAGGAGCATGAAGGGGAAAGTACGACTTAGATTTAAATTCCTCCGATAGATGGCATCACCAGAGAATTCCCTTCCTTAATTCTCTTGCAGAAAATCAAATCTGCTATAAATAAAATCTGAATAAGGTTTTGTTTTATTATCAAGTGAATGTTAAATTCTAATTGACCAATGGCTGAGTGCTTAGCAACCAAACTTAGAAGCAGTAGGTCACGAGTTTGAATCCTGATTCAGGAATGGATATTATTTTTCTCTGTGTATTTCTATATTCTTTCACTTTCGGGGCAATGATGGTGCAACCACTGGGTGCCCCACTGTATAAGTTTTCATCCTTTTCACCACTTATTGCTCCTAAAATCTTATTGAGTAAATTAATCCTAAAATCAGGCAGGTACTGGGAAAAAATGTTAAAATTCTATCTCATAATTTCAGTAATTGCTACTATTTGAATAAATCATTTTCGTTCCAGGTATGTTTTGCAATGAATAATTAGAATGAGGAGTATTATTTCTGAAAGGATTTCAATTAAAGCAAAAAGGATAATTAATTTACTGTAATTACTGAGTAATTCATTCAAAAAAATTTGAAGTATTTCATTTACTAAATAAATCTATTTGACAGGAGAAAATATTTTTAATTAAAACATGTTTATATGAATTACTATAGTTAAATAACATGCTTTGAATTCTTATGTTATTCGATTTTATGATGCATAAATAAATGGGAAATTTGAGGGTGGATCAAAAAATTAGTGCTCTTGATTTAAAAAGCAATAGTTGTTGAAGATTTGAAAACTTCTTTCGTAGATAATTTTCTCTACCAACACTTGTATGATTAAGTAATGTAAGTTTATTGATGTCTTAGGGTATCGCACGAATTATTAATGACTTTTAGTAAATGACAGTATGACTTTTTTTTTATTTTCATATTAAATGAAACAAATGATACTGAAGTACATTTTCTATCTGTAGCTTTCACATGTTGTTTTAAAGGCATGCATAGTTATACTTAGTAGTCTTTAAACGGCATTCAGAAACTTCGGACACATCCAGTTTGGCAATCAATTGAGAACTAAAGATCGTGGATTTACTATTTGATAATATGGAATAAATGCATATTTAAGTTTCATATTGAATGATAATATCTTTCTAGATGACATCTTTTCTCATACTGCTCACTAACTTAATAATTTCTGTTTAAAGACTTCTTTACAGTCTATATCCGATTACTTTTTATCAGAATTGAGGGAGACTTTTTTGGGAAAAAGTATTATTTTCAGTGATTGGCCTGAACGGTTTCCAAGAACATACACAGAAGTTGAAAACGTGATTTCCTTATATCTGGTTTAAGGAACTTCATGCATTGTTCAAAAAAGTACCTGAATATACCTTATGATTAGGTAGAAAAACTTATCAGTATTTACGAACTTTAATATTGTTTTGTATTTTCTATTTATTGGTAATAAATAATATGTTTTAAAATATATTTTCTTAAAACTTTTTACTTAATATACGTATTAATTAGATTTTCCCATGTGTGGATAAAGTTCTTAAAAAGAATACTATTTTAAAACAGAAATTAATGAGCAGTATGCTTTTACGATTTATATGGTTTTCTGCTATGTATTGTTTTTAGTTTGAGATACATATTAGTAAAATATAATTAAATGTTACTTTTTTTACCTTTAGGAATGCTAGATATGTAGATGTGTCTAAATGATGGCTTTATAAATTATTATTTTCTAATTATTAGGAATTGTTTTAAATACTCACTCTATATTTTTTGAATCTCCTATTCGTTAAATAATCATATTTATTGTACTTATTAAAATAAATGTTTCTCATTAGGAATAACGCAGTGAGAAATAATCTAAGAAAAGTCAAGTTAAAAATATCTGAAAGCTGTTAAGCAAAAATTGTATACAATGATTAGCTTGCGTGTGAAACAGAACTTTAGAATTCAAAAATTGTTCGTAAACTTGAGTCAAATCTTTGCCTAGTTTTACTGGATATGAATCCTTCTAACTTAATAAAATCAGTAAACAATATTACTTCAAATATCAATATTTTATTTATTTTATTTTATTTTTTTGACATCTAAAAAATTATTAAATTGTTACATGTGTGAAATTTTACATTATTTAATGCTCCATTTGGTATGTGTGATTATGTTGATGTAAATTTTATCCAAATTTTATATTTTTAGTTTTGTATTAGTTCTAAAAATAGGCATATAAAATATTATGGTAATTGTTAAAAAAAATATTTTTTTAATGCTTTATGATACCACGCATTTGTGTGTGTGCGATCGTCTACGTAAAAACCAGATTTTTCAATAACAATTCTCTTTTATAAAATAATAGTAATAATATTTAAGTTGTATTATAAGAAGCGAATCAGATTTTATCTATAAGCAGTTTACATATATTGATTTACAGCAAAAACTTGATTCAAGATAATCTTAAAGTACAATCTAAAATTGAACCTGAGTAAAATAACTGACCTCTAATTACTTCGATACTAGTATGTTAAAACTTTATTTTATTACATTTTCATTCATTAATGAAAAACCTATTTCTCGGTTTCACACATATTCTATGTTTTTAGTTAATAAGAATTGAAAATAACTTAAATAATTTTAATACCTTAAGGAAAATTTAGTGATATTATTTTACGTCTAAATTTTTTTTTCTATTTAAATAACGAAATAATACATTCATGGGAAAATATCTATTCAGTTAACATGAAATTTTATAAACACACACAATGATATTTGAATGATACATGAAAATAATTTAATGTATTTCAAGTAATAAATGTCAGCATTTTTATCTTACAGGAACTGTTCATTTGGCAGGCGTTAATAGGCATGTCTATCGAACTGAAGGGCCAGAATTTTTATAGCTCGGATATTTTACGTTGATTGTAATATCACCGAAAAATCCGTCCTTATTACATGTATATGTTACAGTTTTAATAACATTAGGACATGGGATTTAAAATAAAAAACTGGCTAATGAATTGTAGTGTTGTTCATATTATTGACTGTTGCCCCCCCCCCACTCTGTATTCCTGGATAAGGCAGATTCCAATGTTAGTAAATCAATTATAGATAATGTTAGTAAATCAATAATCAGTCATGGACAATAATCATAATTCACAACAGAATAGAAAATAGATTGATTGTCAGAGCTCTCTTTGTATCACTGGAACTAATGTTACCAACCCCTCAACTGTAAGGGATAATTGTTGGATATGTCTGGCTAAGGCAAAATCTATAATTTACTGATGATTGAGCGGAATTAACGTTCAAACCTATTTACATCTTTAGTACATGCATCGTGTGTACCGAGTCTGGTACCCTTTATTTAGAGCTGTTCTATATTCTACTGACATCTGCGCTAACTGTAAACTTCTTTAGTTTTTAGAGCCAACTCACATTTGAAACTATATAAACATGATGTTATTTATGACATTTGGACAACCCAAGTTCACTATGCTATGCGAATTTAAGTTAGTAGTGAGACGTTTTTCGCTTAACTAGATACCTCGAAGGTGAAATTACGACGTTGTTCTAAGCTCCTCCGATAGATGGCAGCATAAGAGGATTCCCTACTTTAGTTTTTAAAATTATCTGGAAGGGGAGGAAATTTTCACCACATCATTACACCCATAGTAACTGCTCAACGACAGATCATGAGTTTTTTGATTTCACGGTTTTAACGAGTTCGTATATCGCATGTACTCGGTGAGTCTTTGGCTTCACTGGAAATTGAACCACTCCCTTCCGGACGGCAGGCCAATGCCCTAACTACCAGGCAACCACTACCCTTATAAACGTTAAATCTTATATAAATGTTATATAAACGTTAAATCTTGATAATATCTGTAGAAATATCTGGAAAAATCATAGGCTGAGTTGAGGCTATCTTTCGTTACCACATACCATAATCACTAACTACAGGATTTTCTAATTTTAGATACAATTTCACTTGATGACCTTTGACTCGATTAGTTATTATTTATGACGAATTAAAATATTGTTGTAGATTACGAACATTTTACAAGGGTCTGTGTACCGTTCTTTCTGCGGTTACTATTCAATAAAATAATACTTGATTATAAAGTATGCATTTTTTGATAGATTGCTTTCAAGTATATCTAGAATTCCTTAGCTAATTAAATCTTTTTAATCTTTTTCCATTGGAACACATTTGTGTCTCCCTGAAAAGCAACTGGCAAAGACAGTTCAAGACGTACTCCTACATGTGGAGATAATTTGACCAAAACCTCCACAGGCTACAAACAAGAAACTCTTGTCGAAATAGTGTAGTTAGTCCACCCAAGCGAAGTCAGAGGGCCAATACCTTATTAAATTCTTCCCTTTTTAATGTTCAGACAATGCAAGAAATCATTTAACTCTCTCGAAATTTTTAGCTTTTACTCAAATTTTCGCGTTTACTAAATTTTATTTCCATCAAACAACTGCTTTACTTGCTCATGTTTTCAAGTTATAAAAATATACATTTTACTATATTGTAACTTAGATTATTAAATTTTATTTTGAAGGATTAAAAATTTAAGCATGTAATATTTTCGAATATAATATTCTCTTATCTGTTCATTTAATACTTTTTTTAAAAAAACCTACTACCATCCACCCTGTCTGTGGTCAGAATGCCTGACTGCGGATAGGGAGGCCCTGGATTCGAATCCTAGATCCAACATGGATGTACTTTCTCTCTCAATCTCTCCTGTCTTTGTCCTTTCCTTGTATGAATGGGTTGTGAATGGTTGCCTACGCAATATAAACGAGTTCCTATGGAATGTGTGTACTGAGGAAGTCGGACTCCACACCAAATTATGGTTCTGTTGGAAAAGCGGAGCAACGCACTCCATAATGCCAGCCTAGCTGGCACAAGACAACAACAAAAACCAACTATATTGAAAACTTTAATTTGAGATAATTTTATCCATATCATTATTCCTTAAAAATAGTGATTCAAAAATGAAATTATTTAAGAATTTTTTTTTCTTTTGGTTTTTTGTATTTATTTTATACTTTTAAAAAATGACTTTATAAAGTTTGAGATGTTACATAAACATATTATGTTTCTTGGAAAGAATACTTTCGTATACAATTTGTAACTATACCCTGTACATATTTAAATTGCATACACTTGATTAATTGCTATTTACAGTTATTCTAAAATTACACCCCACCTGTCATTTTTATATGATTACGAAGAAGAAGACTCGAAGATTACGTTCGCATTATAAAATTATGTCATGTCCAGAAAAAAAAACGTTTTTCTCTTTAATGATCGCATATGAAAGAATAAACCGGATGTTGAGATAATTAGAAGACTGCCTTGCCATCCTTTGAGCACGCAAACGAAATATTACTGACAAAAAATGAATCAGAATCGTAAACACGAAAAATAAAATCGATTGATATTTTCCTGCCTATGAAGATCGATTTGGCAATGAAGATAATGATTTATATAATTGACTTTTGGTTATGTTCGAGGAACGGTGTTTTCAAAATCAAAAGGTTGATGAGTAAATGTTGTGATAACAAGTTGTAATTATTAGGTATGAATGAGTAAATAAATACTATATCAAAATACCATTCATGAGAAGAAGAATTTATACTTATGTTATATTAAAACTGGAATCAAATTAAAAAGTGCAAAAAATACTTATGCACTTTTTAATTTGATTCCAATCCTAAAAAGATTTATTTATCTTTTTAATAATTTAATGCCATACCTTTTCGAATTTCATACATTAAAACAATTAAAAAAACATTTTTTAAGATTAATATTTGATGTAATTTTTATATTTAGTTAAGAAATTTTTATTTAATATTGTTACAATTTATTTTTATTGATATAAAATTTGAGTATTGCATTAATGAAAAATCGAAGTTATGTGGCTTAGTGGTAGCTTTTCACGCTCCCAAGGCACAGGTTCGATCTTAAGGCTGAGCAGGTTCGACTTAGCCTTTCATCCCTTCAGTGGATCGATAAACTGAGTACCAAACATGCTTGGGAACTAAACACTGGAGGTTTCGCATTAGGCTGACCTCCTAATAATAACATATGCTCTGCAACCTACTGCCTGCACATTTGAGGAAAACAGAGACGGGCAGTGTAAACCTTGGCCCACATGGGTTGTAGTGCCATAGAGTTTAGTTTATTAAATTATAAAGTATTTTATTATAATAGAAAATTTTCAGAGTTATCAGAATTAAATGTATTTTATTTTTTATATTTCAAACTCTATCGATAAAGTTGTGTGATCAACCTTATTACCCATTTTTTTACTGCGCTCAAAATGTTTAAGATTTCATTGAATACTGATAAGCATAATTAGACGAGGAATGTTTTCTTCTGTGAATATTTTTTCCTGAAGCTTCTATTCCCTCCAATGAGAGTAATTTCTTGTATATTTAAACTGAATCTTAGCAATAATTTGTTTCGTTTCTTGGATTTACGTGAAAGCGTGAACAACGTGTTTGTAAAGTTCCTTTTTTCAATAAGCATGGAATATTCTTCTGACATAGTTGACTTGATCTTACAGCTAATTTTATGCTTTATTATGGAAGATCTCCCTCTCTTATCAAATATGATACAAATATTGTGATGTCAGAAATGTAAATCATTATTTTTTAATTGAGAGATGAATTCATGTATCGCCACTTCATTGATAAAAACACTTTAATATCATATTAATCATAAATAATTTGCACTTTTAAAAATGAATAAAATGTTAAAATTTATTTACTTTTAAAAATTAAATTAGTTTCAATAAAAGGATTCAAAAGAAATAAATATACTAAATGAAATTTTATCTATATTTTTGACTAAGCCTTATACTTAATAAAATACATTAATGTAAAATTGGTGTGGTTCATTTTTTGACACCTAATAATAATAATACGGAATATTTAAAGTAAAAGAATAGATTTGTAAGTTACCACAAAAAGCACAGACACATGTCTACCATTTTGAAACACTTTTGGCAGATTTTTGTTTATATTATTACAAAAAGCTAATATTAGCTACCATTGCGAGAAATTATTTCTATAAATATCATTTTTTTATACTTTTCATTTAATTATTTTCATAAAAAGGCTACAGCAGACATAATTATTTTATAAATATGTTCTTTTAATCTTGGTTACACTTGTAATAAAATTCAAAAAAATATGGAATGAAATATATTATATTAACTTTATTTTCATGATGTTAAATGTAAATTGTTAGGCATTTTACTAAAACATATTCTAGAAATTATCAAAAATTAAAAGAATCTACAAATTTTTGATTGAATAACCTATCAACTAAGTAAAACTTCAAAATATGCTCAAAAATGAAGTTTTACTTGAAACCGCCAAATGTCTCTGAATGATTATGAGATCGAATCTAAGACAATAGTTATCAGATTGTATCCTACAAACCCTCTTAGATATCTAATGTAATCATCCACTTCTAATACACAAAAACGAATTATTCACGACGCGCTCTTATTTACACATTTTTCTTTAAATCTTTCTTAATATTTAAAATAATCTTAAACATAGCTTACCATTACAAATATTTTTCATCAATGTTATCTATTATTGTTCTATGTATCTAACTGTTTGTTACGATATTATTTTAATCATAATAATTATTAGATCTGATCTTATATTTTGCTTTGAATTGCTTTTGTTGTTGTTGTTGTTGCTTTTAAATATAGTAATAATTATGAAATGAAATTTCCAAAACGTTTTCGCGAATTCATAGTTACCCTTTTCTTTTCCAAAATAATATGTGTCATACAATGATTTTATAAATCATATGTTTCCAATAATGTAAATTATTTTAAAATAGTTAAAACGAATGATATTTTTTACAGGTATCTTTGATATTTTTTTTATTTTTTTTACATTTTTTTGATATTTTACTATATTTTTTTAAATTTACCTAAATGTACTTACCTTTAAATGCATAAAATGTTGAGATCAAAAAGTAAAATCTTTTAGTAAAATTCTCAAGAGATTATCATAATATTTTAAGATAATCTCTTGAGAATTTTACTAAAAGATGATTGATTTTCAGTAAGCAATTAAATATTTTAACTATCCTAAAATGTTTCTTATAGTTTGAAATAAAAATAAAATTAATTATTTTAAGAAATTATTTTATCATTAACATGAAAATTGCTTTTTAACGTCATATGTGTATAGGATTCAACTCTTTTTCAACTTAAAATATTAATCACTACATTTATATTAAATTCCTGCATTAAAATATATATTTATTTCTGAAACATACATTGTTTCAAATTTCTGTTCGAATTTAATAAATAATTCATTTATGAAGTTTTCCATAATAATAAAAATTTTTAAATCAGATTTATAAAAATATTAAAGCAAATTTATAGTAAAAAAAAGAATTATAAGCCATGCCTTAACTAGTCACTATGTGTCCCGATCATATGATTTGATCTATAATACGAGTCTTTATTTTTAACACGGATTATATAAAGAAACCATGAATGATTTTTCTTTGGCTATAAGCAAGTTTTAAATTTTCTTAAGATTCTGATTAAAAAAACATTCAGTGTATCACTAAATTTCTTTTCTAAAATATAAAGTTTTTTTCCCTAGTAAGGAAGATTAAATTTTCCATTCTGATTAAAAAATAATATAAAGGTCGTTTTTTAAGTATAATTCATACAAATTCATGAGTGGGAAACGGTATGTATTATCATAATTATATGAAAGTTTGAAATGAATGATTAAATTCAAACGTATCATTAATTACATTCACAGTTACCATTAATTTTATCCTGAAAACAATCCTTCGCTTGTTTCAGCTTTGAAATGGAAAATTAGCTGAAAATATCAACCTTGAAAATGATGACAAGGTCACTTGAAAATATTGAATTATGTATTAAGAATATTTTTCTAACTATTTCACCCTTTGAATTAATAAAATAATGGAATTTCACTGCATTAAATCCTGAATTATTTTTCTTTCCTGAATATATATTTTTTTTATTATTATTTATTACAGAAAAAAGTATTTAAAAAATAATGAATATTAAATAAAAAATAATTTTAATATTCTTGAGACAATTTTATTTAGAATGTTTATCATATTCTTAGGTTGTTACTTTTAACTATCCATTAAATACATTTTCAAAATTTCAAAATGTTTTTGATGTTTTCTTTTCTTTTTTTTTTTATAAAACAATAGTTATTTAATTTATTTTGCTTTTTTTAACTGATGAATCGAGCAATATATTAATTTATTAAAGAATTTAAATTTTCAGCAGATTCGATAAGAGAATTTTAAATTCATGAAAATTTAATTCTATTGCATGATGTTTTTACTAAATTAATACTAAGCAGAAGAAAAAAATTACTCTCATTTTATAATTTTACTGATAAAAAATTATCCGGAAAATAAAAATAATTCATCAATAGATTTTTATTATCCGATATTGTGATGATAGATTTGATGAAGCATTTTCATTTTCGGGACATTTTTTTAAAAGTGAAGGGAAAAAATGAAATTTAACTTCGAACACTTTAAAGATTTTAAAAATTAAATTTGAAATCTTTAAAATATTCATACTATTATTAAACATTTATTTTTAATCAATAAGGCTTTTCAAACGATTTTTCATATAAATATTGATGGTTCCGAGTAAAGATTACCATTGGTTTTAATCTAATTGCAAAGTAAAAAGAAATAAATCGTAAAAGGTACGTGTGTATCTACAGTGTCTCACAAAAGTGATGGGACACTTGTGCTTTACAAAAGGAAACTATAATAAAATAAATTAAAAATACAACTACAAATTTTTTGCGGGTGTGTTTCATACTTAAATTTAGTAACAAATATTACATAACTTACATTTTGTCAAAATGTTAAATTATTAATTAAATAAAAATACAATTGCTTATAACGGAGCAAAAAAAACTCATATAAGTGATGGGACACTTACTTTTCTATCAAATATTTATCCAACAATTTTACTTTTTAAAAGGTTTAAATATTTTGTTAGATTTCCTCTTACTTTTAAAACATACTTTATTATTCTTAAGATAGATTTGACTCTTTTTTTTTTGTGATTTCTGAAGTGATTTTACCCCTTTCTTCTTAAAGCACCGATTTTAATTGTTGTTTTGAAGAAATGGTGTGTTTGCGAATTCTTGATTCCAATTCTTGCCAAATATTCTCTATGGGATTTAAATCTAGAGATTGTGATGGTGTTTTTATTACTTCAGAACAGAGTTATACAGCAGCCAGAGTCTAATGCTTAAAGCAGTATGCCTGGAGTCATTGTCTAATAGAATTTAAAATCGCTATGAAGGTTCAGTTTTCGTGCTGAAAATTTCAAATTTCGCTTTAGAATGTCAATATTCTTGTACTGATCCATTTTACTGATAATAAAAACAAGATTACCAACTCCAGCGAACGACATACACCCCCATACCATAACTCCTCCTCCACCAAGTTCTGTTTAGGTAATTCTTCCCTTGGTTTTCTCCACACCAGATTCTACACCGTCAGGACCAAATACATTAAATTTACTCTCATCAGCAAATATAACTTTATTCCAGTAATCAGAATTTTTTTTAGGTTGGATTTTGCGAAAGCCAGTCTGACTTTTCTATTCTTTTCATTTACGAAGAATTTTTTCCTGGTTACTCTAACATGATACCGAGCAGATCGAATTACTCTTCTAATAGTCTCAGAATTAACATTTACACTACATAATGCTTGTAAATCAGCAGCAACTTTAAGAGCACTCATACTTGGGTTTTTCTTAATAATTCGAACAATTCGCTCAATTCCGTTGAATAGCTTTGATGGCTGGCCATGTCTTCTTTTATTCTGAATCATATGATTCTTTTTATGTCGTTTAATGATATTTAAAACTGTTGAATAACTCAAGTTAACTGTTTCAGCAGTTCTCTAATAGAAGTTCCACTTTCAATATGCAAATGAATAAATAATTTTCGAATTCAAAGCGAAGTTTCTTTTCGTTTAGCATTCATAACTGCATACAGCTAAAAAACACAAGAATTCCAAAACAATCTAGAGAGAAATACTGAAGACGATTTTATAAAGTATTGCCAACTGATTTTGAGTAAAAATAAAACACCCAAATGATATTTTTATTGCTTATTTCAGACTATTTTTGTTGCATATCTAATGGTATCCCATCACTTATGTGAGCTATTTTTTGCTCCGTTCTAAGCAACTGTATTTTTATTTAATTAATATTTTAATATTTTGATAAAATGCATGTTATGTAATAATTGTTACTAAATTTAAGTATGAAACGCACCCACAAAAATTTGTCCATATATTTTTAATTAATTTTATTAAAGTTTCCTTTTGTAAAGCACAATGTCCCATAACTTTTGTGAGACACTGTATATGTTTAAAAGATCTTCATTAACTTCATTGATAAGCTTCAACACTATAAAGCATAATCAAAATATAGCATTATATAGCCTATATTATACAAAACGTAGCATTATATTTAAAAAAAAGACTATATAATAAGGAAGAAAACTACATAGAAAATAAATAGAATACTTCAACAATTTAACTTTTTAAGCCATATAAATTCAAGTTTTCATGATTGACAAAGTTTGCATCCTACACAATTTTTAAAACTTTAATAAAAAACTTAATTCTTTATCAGATAAACATTTTTGAATGTATCAATCTATTTTTGAGTGAAAACTTTATATGGAAAATTAAGTTGATTTAACATACTATATTTTATTTTTTGAAAACAACAACAACAATTTACATATTTTAACTCTAAATTAGTAATTTAATTAAAAATTAGCATAACTTAAAAACAATCTAAAATCTTTGATGTTAATAATGTAATATAAGCATTGTGTTTCTGTACTAAAATAAAAAATATTTTTTCAGTTAAAATATATTTACCTAAAGTATTGTTTCTGCTCATATATATATATATATATATATATATATATATATATATATATATATATATATATATATATATATATATATATATATATATATATATATATATATATATATATATATATATATAAACGTATATATGTATGTATGTGTAAGTATTCTTCCGTGTCTGCATTGTATCTATTTCTTTATTAATTTAACCTTTTATAATTTTTTGGCGCGTTATGTTTTTAACGATCTGTTACATTTTAACGAAAGTTGTTAAATTCAGCCAATCGGCAAACTATTCCATACCAAGGTCAAGTAATGAAATAAATATTTTAACTGACATTGTCCTAAATTTGCTGCTATTTTTTCTTTTCCTTTTATATTTTTTGCATTTCGAAACAATACAAGTGTCGTTCGTCTTAATTTAGAAGGATTAATTTTGCATATAAGTGGAGTTCTTTTTAATTCATTTTTGGTCTCTCAGATATTTAAACTATTTTAAAACTATAATGCCGTGAGTTTTAAATGGCAAAACATGAACAATTAAGTTTGTTATTGCTACTATAAATATATATTCAAATACATGTTAAAATACAGTAAAAGTTACAATATATACATACATATATATATATATGTATGTATGTGTTACACATACATACATACACACATATATATGTATGTATGAGTATGTATTCTTCCGTGTCTGCATTGTATCTATTTCTTTATTAATTTAACAATATATATATATATATATATATATATATATATATATATATATATATATATATATATATATATATATATATATATATATATATATATATATATATATATATATATATATATATGTATATATATATATATGTATATATATATATATATATATATATATATATATATATATATATATATATATATATATGCAATCAATTTTAGGAAGAAATAAGATAAAAGTTTGCCAATAAAATAAAAGTTTACTAATCATTATTTTGATGAAAATTTCAACTGTTTTATTTTTATCCTATATTTTATGCTATTAATAATGTAGGACTCATTTGCACCCTAGTCTTAAGCCCTTTTCAATAATTTTGATGCCGGCCAACTTATTTAGTGGTCAGCATGCCTGACTGCGGATAGGGACGTCCTAGGTTCGAATCCGGTTCAGGCATGGATGTACTTTCTCTCTAACTACTCTGTCTTTGTCCTTTCCTTGTGTGTGAATGAGGTGTGAATGGTTGCTTACCCTATAAATGGGTTCCTATGGTATGTGTGTGTTCTGAAGAAGTCGGACTCCACGCCAAATACGGTTCAGTTGGAAAAGTGGAGCAGCGCACCCCAATATGCCAGCCTAGCTGCCACACAAGAACAACAATATTTTTGATAAAAAAAATGGCGCATGTATTTCAAACTTATTTGGTAACAGGCGAGATTTAAAAAGATTCTAGCAAAAATTTGTTTCATAAAAAAATATATTTCTCATTCTATTATCAATATGGTAAGATGTGAGAGTAAGTTCAAAATTTTTCCCATTAATACATGAATTATACAAACCTTATATGGAGTGGATGTCAATCAATTCATATTTTTTACGTACATTTAAATTCCCGGCAGGAAAAAAATTAAATGAATATCATTTTTATTGCGCTTTTATTTCCATTATTAAATCAATATATTCAAAATATTGTTGATATCTCTAAGAATTATCGAGATATTGCTATTTATTGTAATATTCAAGACAAGATGAAGCTAAGAATGGATTATTGGAAAGTTTCGAGAAATAAATAATAAATATTAAATCTTAGCCATGATCGGAAAGAGTATGTCATTCATACACAATCATATCTTCCATTAAGGCTTCTAATCCAGATTTTCACTATAAAAAATGAATCCAATAAAACTCTAGACATAATCTGCTATCTGTAAAAGAATGCAAATACTTCTGAACCCGTGATGATTACACTTCTTTTACTTATAGAAGTTTCCATTTTATATTATGCTTCTGTGTGTATAATAAACTTACACTTCAATATAAAAGTTGGTAAAATTTATAAGGTATATTAAGGACGATATAAAAATTTTAATTTGCTCTTTGTGCTAATTTCATAATAAATAAAATATGATTTTATCATCTTCTATTCTGTTTTAAAATTTTTGCTATCATAATAAATAATGAATTTTTTTTATTTTTATAAATATAGATAAAAATACTTCTATCATCAATTATATAAATGTGTAATACATGTATGTTTAATGTTGTTATCTTATTCAGTAATATATTTCAATGGAATCAAAATGATCCAAAAGTTTGTAAGACAGTTCTGGCAACATCTGAGGAATAAAGGGTTTGATGAGGGGGATCAAAATGGATACAGAAGAGATTTACCAATATGGCAGGGCAATCAAAAATATGGTAGGGGTGAGAGTTCAATGACTGTATATATGACAAATATATATTTATATTTGAAATAATCTTTGTCTTACATTATTATGAAATAATAAAATCGAATTTCATAAAAAATGTTGATCGAGTTAAACGAGAAAAATTTAAACTAATGACTTTTAATAAACAAACCAACCCACCCTCTCGAATACAGTGTTAAAAGTAGTTTAAAATCACTTTCAAAATAACAGTTTACAAGGAAATTTACGGACTCAGTATTTTCTTCAAGTTTTACAAATTAACATTTATCTAAGAAAATTAAATAAGTTGTAACCTATTTGTTTAAAGCTACAAAAGCCAAATATTTATATATGAATCTCTAAAAATTTTCTTGTATGTGTAGAAAAATCTAAAATAATAATTAATAATGAATTATTGAAATTTGTATAACTTTAAACATAGGAATTATGCTAAAAAAATTACGACTTTAATTCCAATGAGTTTTGTTTATTGGTTTCTATTAACATTTAAAATTACATAGAAATTAATTTGCAAACTTTTAGTGTAAAATGATGTCAAGATTATATTTTTATAATTTTAAGATCACTTTTGAAAGTCCAAATGTAGGAAAACTTAGTTCATCATTGAATTTTGAATGTATTATTAGTGGCCTTTCTTATTGTTGCAGTTGTTACAAAAATGGTAAAAACTCATCTAATTACATTAGAGAGGAAGACATGTATTGTACTAAGGAAATGTGAATTCTACGTTGTACATTACGCGCTAATGCCTAAATGCTATAATCTGAGAATATTTATTGCGAATATTTGGAAATAATATTCTATCTTCAATAGAAAATTATTTACATTGTCCTATATTGTCAATAATTAATCTTACTGAAGTTCTTTTGATAAAACACTCTTTGTGAAAATTTCAAATTAAAGGTTCGATTTTATTTGAAATAAATCTAATAAAAAACATTTGATATTCCTTGGAATTTTTTTTTTTTTTGATATTACTGGCGAAAGAATTTTAAAATAAATGGATATTGACTGAGTAATGAAACAACTTTACCAAAAAAATTAATCAATCAATATTTTCCAATTTATTAGTATGTGTTTTAAGATTGGTCACAAGCAGATGTATGGAAGTATGCTTAATTGAATCATTTTCATTCGTAAACATGTGACTTCTTTTTACAAAGTGGAAAATTCGAAAGTTATCAGTAATTGCTGTATGCAAACATTATTGACATCATTGAAATTTTGAGAATTTTATTTGCAAATACAAAATTCAATAAAAGGAAAATTTTCCCAATCCCACAATCTCATCTAATTTTAAAAAAATGGTAAAATAATTTTCGCATTTTGTTGTTTGTTATAATAAAAATTTTTACAATTTCAAGTTTTTTTTTCAAGACAGTATTTGAATTAAAATACAGGGTAAACGGTTTGTTACCTGAAAAAGAAAGTGCACCACGAAAGTGAGTTACTTCAAAAGGCAATTCTTGATTTTTGAATTGTCTGTATTGTTAGCAACAAGATAATTTGCCTCACTTAACATCAGTTCCCTCATGAAAACTGATGCAGATCATTATTCATGAAAAAGACTCGATTGAAAACAACATTTACAAGATCATTTATTAGTAAAGAGAGTTTTTAAATGACATATTTTATGACTAATATTACAAAATAAATACATAATTTGGTACCTTATACCTTATAAATACATGTTATTTTTTATGCAAATTAATTAAAATTTTTTTGGTTCCTTAAAAGATTAGAAAAAGAACTAAGAAACAATGTGAGGTGCGTTAAAAGTTAACATGAGTAATTTTGTAACTAGAAGCACAGATAAGGAAATATTCTTTTTTACAGACGTATTATGAGTTGCTAAACAGTCGAATAAGACCATCTCGTCATCATTATTAACAAATGATTCATAGGAAATAATCTCCATTTTGTACATAATGGATACCATTAGTAAGCGATTTGTGGATTGGCTGATTAGGTCTGTACTAAAACAGCTTACGTTTGCCTTATATAATTTGCAAGTATGGTGTATCTCGTGCGAAATATCAAATTCTCTCGCTTCACTTACTTATCATGGATATAGAATGATGAATGTACAACTCAGCCTGTATTTATTAAAAATTAGGTTAAAAAATAGTGTTTCATGATATTTGAATAACTGTTTCAGAATGTTAGAGCTTTTTTTAAAATAATAAGTTTTGATGTTTTTCTATAATAAATCGTAACTTTTACGTAACAGTATTTTAATGAATGACAGTATTTTAATGAATGACGGAATTTTATGGTTTTTATTATTATTTTAGTTATAGTGATGATAATTTTTTTTAAAGTTCAGTATATAAAATAGCTGTTGTTCTTAATATCGAACATTATTTATTCTCGTTAATTAGATATATAAGTAGAACTTCCGTTACATTATAATTTATGTCAGTGTGATTATACTGTAATAAAAACAATTGTTGTAATAATGAGGAATAATTTGCAGTAAAATTATATTTATAAATTTTGTATTCATAATCTTTACCACCTATAAATTCGGTTTGTAAAGTTGTAAATTTATTAACATTCTTCTTTCATGCCAGAATTCACAGAAACACTGTTAGAATAGTAAAGTAATTATTAATCCGATTCCCAATAATAATGTTTAATTATTTGTATGGGCCCTCAATGGGGCTTAAATAAAAGTTTGTATTTTTGGATAAAACTCTAAACTTCAATAACTTTATCGTGTTTTCTTCGAAAAATCATTATGTAATAATGTTGTACTGTGCTAACAGAACTACTAACAAAAATAAATACTATAATACAGGTTTATGTAAATAAAAGAAAAGCACTTTAATGTATTCAAAATATTTATTTAATAGGGTAAATTACCACAAATTTATTAAAAAAAAATCTTTTAATACAATTTTGTTTTGATTGTTTTTAATGAAAAACATGAGTCTTGATTAAATGAAAATGTTAGGTTTTGCATAGTTTTCTATAAATCTTTTCAATAAAAATTTATGAAACTACTTTGAAGAATTATGATATTAAATGTTAATACATGAAATTTCTTGATTTGTTAAAAATTTTGAACTTTTAAGCAATGCATTTTATCAAATGTAAAAAAAAAAAAAAAAAAAAGGAACTTTTCCAGTTTTGCTTTTATTAGAATAATGAATGAAAAATAAATATTATTGCTTACTTATTAAAATTAAATTGCTTTTGCGCGTTTAAATATTAAAAAAAAATAAATAAATAAATACAGATTTTTAAAATTTTTATAGACGATAGCTTTCTTGCATTTAAAATTTTTTTAGTATTTTTGTTACTAATATTTTTATTCATTTTGTAGCTACAGGGCAGTGGAATTTTTTCATACATCCAACGGGGCATAAAAATGTAAATGCTAGGAACTTTAAATAATTTCTCCTTATATTATGATTAATTAGAACTTTTATTAATTTCTCCTTATATAGCACTTACATAAAAATGTAAGTGCTATATAAGGAGAAATTAATAATTAGTATTTACACATATTACATTTATTAAGTAAAAATGTACTAACTTTATGAACTTTAAGATATTGTATCGATATTTACTCAGTTTAATATTTCATATATTTTTAAATCCCTTAAAAATTTGCTTAAAACACAACTTTCGTAGAACTATTTCAAGATGTAGTCATAGTGCTGCTATCTACATGTTATATTGAAAAACATATTTCAAAACTCTTGATTAACAATTATGTAGTGCTGCCATCTACAGGCAAAGTTTTGAATCTTTTTAACGCAAAAACTTACAATGTTCGTTTTTGTTAAGTTAAAAAAGAAAACCCATGAAAAAAAATTTTAAAGCTATAATTTTTTTGCATTAACAGCTGAAAATGAATTAAATTATCATGAAATATGCATTATAAACTATTTATTTTTAAATTTACGACCAACACACAAAGCAGTTCGAATAAAAGTATAAGAAAATTTAATTTCTTTATAAATTATTACCATTTGATTTAATTTTTCAATAATTGAAAATTAAAATATATATATATTTAATTTTCAATTATTGTATATTTAATTTTCAAAAATATGTTTTTTAAACCTATTGCTTAATTATATACTTTTCTTTTTTATTTAATGAAGAAATATTTAAAAATAATTCACTAATTGTTTTAAATTTTCTAATTTTTGATCGATCAAAACAATCTATTGAAGACTTGTATCGATGAAAATTTTTCTAAATCATAGTAAACCTTTAAAAAATCTATCTGGTTTTATTAAGGATTTTCCAATTGATATAAAACAATTTAGAATTTTTGAAATTATTGAGTAATTAAAATAACATTTCTTTGGATTATTTAATTTCATCAGTTTTTTAAATTAAAATTATAAATTAAACTGTCTTCTACTAAGTGAGAAATAAATAAAATCATTTACCATAAAATGTGCAATATTTTGTGAAATTTTTTATAATTAAAAAAAATCAATGATGATCTTTTCTTTTAATGTTATATCTTAATATAAACTTTTCCCAGTATTATTAGAGATATAAGGAGGAATTATTTAACAAAATTTCATTAATTTTGATGTATGTAATAAGTCACTCATAATGATAACGCTTTCAAAATATTATCATTTGTATTTTAATTTAAAATAATATAATTTACAATATTTCCTATTTTCATATCATTTCCCACCCATACATAAAGAATTTTTTTACGATTTTTATGGAATTTAAATAATTTACAGATTTTCAAAGCTAATTTTTTTATTAATTTTAAAATAGTTGCAATTTTTTTTTTTCCCCTCAAACGAAATGATTTTTATTTTTTCCGAATGTATTTCATTTTTCTACAAATGGTTGCATAAATGAATCGAAAAATATATAATAAGAGGAATATAATCTTCATGAGAAAAATTCCTTTAGTGTCATATTTTCTTCAAATTATAGTATACATTTATTTATACTTTTCTTGAAACAACAATAATTTGTTTAAAGTTTAAAAAAATATATATAATTTTATAAAAAAATTTATAATTTTTATTCGCACTATAAATGCATACACACACACACACACACACACACACACACATATATATATATATATATATATATATATATATATATATATATATATATATTATAAATATATATATATTCTTGATTACTGATTTCAGGGGAAATTTTGGTTTTTTGAAAATGTTTATTTATATCGAATATTTTAAAGAATAATATAGTTAATAAGTAACATATGAATGAATAAGTGACGTAATAACAATAACATATGAATTCAATGATATATACAATATGTTAAATTACATTTTATTTAAGCATATTAATTATTTTTAAAAAATGTTTCAGGATAACTTACTATTTTTACTGTAATTAATAACGTGAAATTTGTGATTATTCTTTAGTGAAAATTAGCAGTAATAATCTGGAGTTCATTTTAATATATTGATGTCATACATTCAGATGAAAAAAAGCTATATGATAATTCTAATATTATAGACTCAACACTTCTAATATCATCTAAATGATAGACTCAACCAACCCTTGGAAGTAATCTGTAGAAATATCTCATTATGCTATTTCCCTACGCGGCCATAATGCATAAGTGTACCGAAAGAGAATTTTGAGCACTAACAGGCTGATTGATTATATTAAGTAAATGCTAGAAGCGATTCATTTCGGGGGATGATCTGGGTGACCAATTTTTTTGCTGAAGAATCGGTTATGATATTTGTCAAACGAATCACACGCATTTAAAGCCCTGGAACATGATAATCCATAAAATGTACATTCTTGTTTGAGTACATGAAGTTTTTTGAATGTCTTCAAGTTGTTTTGAAGTTGCTAAGTATTACCCTCTTGAAACAATGGTTAGCTCTGTTCAATTGGGGCGGAGAATCTAGTCAATTCCATGTAAAGACTGCCCACAACAATGCAGAACCACCATCGATATGCTCATTGTCCTGTTGACCAATGGGATCTATAACTTCGAGGGTTCGGCACCACACAACGTTCATCAGCTTGTAATAAATAAGAACTTAACTCACCTAATTAAGCAGCAGTTTTCGTGTCTTTTAGAATCCCGCCCAAAGAATCGCTAGCCCAGGAGAAGGGCTATAGCATACGTCATGCTACTGCCATAGCCCATTAAAGCTCAATTTCACCACACTGCCCTAACAAATACATCTGTCGTATATCTTGCATTGATACTGACAGTTATTTCAAGCAGTTTTGCTTATCTATTCATACTAATAATTCTACATACACATCTTTAGCTTTGGAAATTCCGGAAAGTAAAGATTCTCGGTGCAGTTTAGAAACAGTAGATCTTGGATTGTTAAATGCTCTGATGATTGCCGAAATGTAATTTCTTATTCGTTTAGCTCCACCCACTTTTTGCAATCGAAACCTGTTAATTTCCATCATGCGTCCATCATCACTTTAGAAATACTTGCATGTATTTGCATCAATCACATGAATACAAATAAAAGCGATGCTGGTACACTCCCTAGTTAAACATTTTGTACATAATAGTTCTACAATCTCTGTATAACTATATATTCCTCTTCTATAACTTTTATATCCTCATTATATTATAATCATATTAGATTAAAGCAACAGGGTTAGAAAATTTTGGTGGAAAAAAATTTGATGATAGAAATATATGTTCGTATAAAAGAGATGTGTGTATTCGTAAAGGAACTCTTACTATACAAATTAAGTGATTATCATAATAATTCGAATTAGTGACCACAACATCTCTATTTGTTTCTTCTGTGACAAATTATTTAAATAATGGTATTTATGAAAGATTTACTAAAGGTAAAATTTGGAAAGTAAAGTTTGTTTGCCAATTCAATAAATTTTTCAAGGTTGAACAGTATGTTTGTGGAGATACGCTTATATAGACTTTGCATGCATTTGCCACAGTTGGCAGTATCATTCAGAATTCCATTCGTTATTCATGCGACTAATTACAATGCAAATGAGTTTATAATTTGAAACTGATGCTAGGAGATTAAAGCAAGTTATTAGTTTCCAAAGAAGTCAATATTTGCCCGTTTTTCTGGTGAAATATTCTACATGACATATTATGGTACCTGCAGAACTTATCACATACTAAACTTGTAGAATAAATCTTTTGACAGCAATATTATTCGAAAAGGGTCACTAGAAATTTTAATACAATAATTAATTTTGTAAAATCTTTAAATCGTTTTAAAATATTTCGAAAGACACAAAAGAATTCAAATTTTCATATTTATTTTCTATCTTTGTGTAGGTTATTAAAATTTTTAGCCAATATAAATAGTCTTGAATAATAAACGTATGACATTCTTTATTTTGCGGAATTGTTTCACACACACATCTCTTTTAAAATTTAATAATTATTTAAATATTATTTTCATGTTTCAATGCTATAAGTTGTTAACAATTTGAGAAACTATATACCTTGTTCGAAAATTGTACCTTTATTGATTTTTTCTCAATTGTGATAATTGCTGGCTGATACAAATAGTATAACTATACAACTTTTATAGTTCTGATCATCTACTTTCGTGCTTGGGACTTGAAAAGAGGACTTATTTCAAAGTCCTCTTCTTGTTTTAGAGATTTTTATCTGCTCTGTTTTTTTTATTAGTTATCTAGCTAGTAAATTGAACTAGATCCATGGTTTCATGGTTCTAGTTCAACTTACTAGCTAGACAGACAGGATAAGAAATAGTAAAACAGCCGCAACATAACTATACAACTAATGCGAATCCTTCAGAAGACGCTAGACAGATTTTGGAAAACAAATTTTAATTATTTTTCTTTTAAAATTTATTATTAGCATTGCTTCAAAATTTACTATAATTCATGAATAATTTTATCTGCTTCCTTATATCTTGAGATTGTGAGTAAAATCATTCCTCTGAATCTGAAAACATATTGGGTTGTTCGGAAAGTAATTTCGCTTCTTTTGTGGTCATATTTTATGTGAATGTTTTAAATTTTATAAAATTTAAATTATTTATCGCACTTCATACTCCCTTTTATAAAAAGAATAAAGATAACTTCATAATAATAAAGATAACTTCATAATAAAGATAACTTCATAAATAAAGAATAAAGATAACTTGGTTTCGAATCCAAAATTATATTCTTTCCTAGCAATATTTTCAATTCATATTTTGACCATTTAATTCATCTGAATTCGTATGTTATTATGAATTCGTATATAGTATCATTGCAGTTTTTCAATTTGCAAAATTTAGATGCTCATGACGTAACGGATGAAACGTTCTTTTGTGTCAGAGGCCTTTTTTTTTATTGCAACCACTGTTGATATACAAAAAAAGCATATTAAAATTTAAGAAACTAATTGATAAAACTGACACAAAATTTAATTGTATTATTCAGTGTTTAAAATAACTAATCTCGTATCTCTATCTTATATTTTAATATTGATGTTACAGAATTATTTACATTTTTTAAAAATGCATTTTTAAAGTCAATCTTTATAAAATATTTTAGATGAATAAAATAAGGTTTTTTGAAGCAAATATAAGAGTAGATTAAAATATTAGAATTTATGAATGAATTTCAAGATTTTCAATTGAATACATTTTTTGTGGAAAAACGTTTTTATTTATTTTACTTAAAAAAGGACTATAACTTCAAGGTTTCAAATAAAATACTCAATATGTGTGTTTGTTATTTCTATATAAATTTCTACAATTATTTTCAAAAATTAAATTTTATTTAATGTTTAATAGATTATATTTCATTTTGACAAAAAATATCTCATAGAAGTGAAAATGAATTCTTTTTGTTCTTTTTTCATAAGTTTAATCAAAATTATTTTTAAAAAAAATCAGAAAATAATTTATTAGATTATTAACAACATTCAATGATTTATCATGCCTTTTCTTAAAAATTATAAAAGGAAGTTAAAATCAAATCATAAATTGTTATTCAGTTTTTATTGACTTTTAAATCTTACATACATGACTCATATCTTCATTCAAGTCTTAATGAAATTAATACTATTTTTACTCAACAGTTTTTTGTAGAAAAATTATCAAGATATCTTAATTTTTTTTTTTAAAATTCGCATTCAGATTATGTTTTACAGGATACTATTTTGGAAAGAAAAAAAAACATATACCATATATATATATATATATATATATATATATATATATATATATATATATATATATAAATGCATTTTTAATTAGGATAGCCAAGGATAAAATAATGTAGAAGTGTATCAATATTTTTGAACTAAAAAAATAAGCTGATCGTGATTTTAAAAACGTGTACTGATTCATGACGGAACAAAATTCATATCTTTCTGTTATACAACATTTTAAAATCTTAAAGTTACTTTTATAAGGCACGAGTACGTGAAAGAGAACTTAGAATTAAATGAAATAAAATCGCTTACTTTGGGAATAATTGTGCTTTTCACCTCCTTGAATTAAACAATACATCAGTTACTGCAGATTTAAAATCTTTTTTAGTTATAAAAAATATTCATAACATTACCTGAATAAATAATGTTGCTCAAATTTTTCGCCAGATCCATTAGCCATTTGCAAAAAATTCAGCTGTACAAGCATTCAATGAAAACCTACATCACGATAAAAAGCAGATGGAAAATTATATAATTTAAAGGTGATTTCTGTATATGTACTGAAAATTTTTTGCATAATTCTCATTTATAATTTTTTTTAGAATTAAAATTGAAGTTTGTATTCTTCTTTTACAACAAGCTTTTAAGTAATGGTAAATTAATTTTTTTGTGTGATGCTTTTAATCTTAAAGAGTGGTTAAAAATCATTTTTAAAGTATTTTGTGTGGTTGCAGTTATGTTATATGATATATATTCTTTTAATTACCATTTAGTCACGAAATTTCTGTCATGATTTGCTACTTAAAAGAAGATTTTGAGAAATTTATATTCTGCGCAATGTAAATCTTATTAAATAGAGATATTAAAAGAAATGCCCATGGAAGAATGATATATAAATTTTGTTAACTGCATCTTTAAACTAAATCATTCATTTTTTTTTATCAATAGTTTCTTAAAATTAAAATAAATTGACACAAAATATATATTTTTAATATTCATCCAATAAAAAATGTTCATATTTCAAAGATACTCGTAAAATTTTGATTTTCGGTATTTGTTTCCAGAGTAGGAATATGACGCTATATGAGAAAATATAACTGAAGCCATTGGGTTTCCTTAGTTTAAGAATAAATAATAAGCAAAACTCT
The DNA here is from genome assembly GCA_030067965.1 of Latrodectus elegans. Classification (NCBI taxonomy): domain Eukaryota; kingdom Metazoa; phylum Arthropoda; class Arachnida; order Araneae; family Theridiidae; genus Latrodectus; species Latrodectus elegans. The sequence continues at coordinate 71,287,933 of CM057822.1, forward strand.
AGTAAGTGCAAAAACTACTAAGATACTTAAATGCTTCTCTCAATTAAATTTATTCCTCGTGTTACTAACATGTTGAATAATCAAAAATAAGAAAATAGTATCTGTAATTTATCTAATCAAGAACAAACTCCTTTAAAAATTGAAGAATTTATGAATTTGGCGTCTGCTTCAATCTAACTGTAGAGCCCAACTCAGGGGTTGGTACAAAGGTTGCATGTTGGCGCAACAAGAATATGGTATATTGAACTTCAAGGCATATGTGAAGTTTTGAAATGTATCTTAGAAATGGCTTCATTACCGAGAAAATGTGCGTAAATATCATATTAAAACTAGTCATTTCTTCAAATATCGCTAGCTTGATCAATCTACAATCTTTAAGACTGTAAGATGTATGCTTCAATTCATGTATATGTATAAGATGTAATTGATTTGAAACATTTCTGTTGAAAATACCACTCTGTTATTTTCTCTGTTTTCATCCACTTTTTGACAAATTTAAAAATTTTCCAAAGATTAATCAATGTTAAATTTTGTTTCTTTTTCCAAAGAAATAATATGTTTTAATATTAATTCAAGTTTTTGTTGTTTGAACTGTTATTCATATGTATTTCAAGTATGTGAAAAAATTAAAAAATTATGTGAAAATTCTTGGAAAAAAATTGTGAATAAATATCAAAAAATATGAAAGTAATATATTTTATTAACTTTCACTTCTAATAATAGCTAATACAGGATACTATTGAAATTTCATTTTAACTAAGTGCAAATAAATAATGGTAAAAATAATTAGCAATTTTAATTTAAATGTTTAGATGTTGATAAAAAGTTATTGAATTCTCCGTATAGTATTTGCGAAAGAAGCTTCAAACAATACGAGTCATAGTAAAGAAACATAATGTAATCTAATAATGAAATTTACATACAATGGAAACCACTTAATAACCATTTTAAGATTTGATCTATAACGCGAATAAAGAATTTGTTCAATAGATTTTAGATTTCTTTTGTATAAAAACTACTTTCTAAAACATTTTACTCTGTTATTTTGAGTTCAATAAATAAAATTATGTTGTAGCAGTGATAAATTGAACTGGAAATTTAGTTTATATAACTATAACTATATATATTTATCAAAATTTATTTAGAAATTTATATTATGTTTTATTTTTGAAAAGATTTATTTTACTAGAAACAATAGCATGTGACAAGTATTTTTAGAAAAATATTTTTATTAATCTCAATAAAAATTGCTTACTACATTTCTAACTCAACTTCTTTTTGTTCAATATACCGAGAAAGATTATTTTATTTACTTTCAATAGCGAATTCACACAGATATAGAAGGATATAATATCAAATAAATATTTCACTGAACTGAAGAAATTTTAAGTTAATTATTTTTTAAAAATATTATCGGAAATTATAACCATATTTAACATTACTATAAAATAATGCTTATTATACAATTTTTGCGAATATTCTAAGATAAGACTTCATTTTTTTTCAATATTATTTTCATTTGTTCAGGTGACTGTAAAAAGCTTCTTTGTTTTCCAAGAATATTTTTTTAATTTAGCCTGTGTGAATAACATAATAATTTTGACTAATGATAAATTTTCTAGGAATATAAAATATTAATGCGAATACTCTATGATAGGACTTCCTTTTTTAATTTTCTGGTTTCTTTTCTTCAGGTGATAAAGAATATTTATTTGTTTTCATGAACATTTTGATTTAGTTTTCATGAATAATGTTATGATTTTAAGCAATTATAAATTTTTCAGATATATAAAGTATGTCGACAAGGGATATATAGCCTTAATGAGAATACACTGATATAATTTCATTTTTACTTTTTATAATATTTTCATTGGTTCAGGTGACAGAAAAACTTTTCAATATTTTTGAAGAATATTTCAATTAAACTTATATGTGTGAATAACATTATAAGTTTATCTAATTATGAGTGACATTAATAAAGTACGCGTGCAGACATAATTAATCTAAAATTAATACAATATATATATATATATATATATATATATATATATATATATATATATATATATATATATATAGATATATATGTGTGTATGTATATATATATATATATATATATATAATTTATATATCTGAATACTTTATTGTTATGAATATTAACACATTTATATCATTCATGATCTTTAATGGAGTTGGTAGAATATAATTTGTTTCTTTTTAAGAATGAATAAAGATATTTATTACTCTAAATACTCACTTTTATAATGTTTTGTTTATTTGTTTGAATGATTAAATAAAGAAAATACATATATTATCGAAATATTGAATAAATGTTATAGTCGGAATTATCTTAAGCAATAAAATTTTATTTTAACTACTTAATCTAGTTAGCGTAAGATTGTGGAAATACACTTCAGGTTTTGTTGAAAATGAGAACGAATCTCACACTCTGTCTCGTAAATCATAAAAATGTTCCGATAGTAAAATTCTTGAAATTAAAATTTTTCTTTAGTGCAATTAAAATCAATCAATTCATCGAATAAACATCTTTAATAATTATTCGATATAAGAATATGTATAAAACAAGCATAACCCACAATATGTACAAAACAAGCATGACTGACTCAAAAACGAGAAAATCTTCACACATTTAAACTCTGCTACATGCAAGTATAGAATAGTTGCACTTCTTGACGATAGAGGACACTAGTATCTTTCAAATTGCGAGAATTTCAAAAATTGAATATTCTTCAAACTTACGAAAAAAAGAAAATTGTGAATGGAAATACAGATTGTTAAGACTGAATTTTATATAAAAAAAGGATTTACATATTTCTTCATTTATTTTATTATATGAAAATATTATGATTACTATTACTCTGAATTAATATACAAAAAGAAAAATGCGTTGACATGACTGATACCTGACTACGAAGCTGCGTTTTATTGCCAGTTTTATGATACTTATGTATTCATAAAAATCACTTTTTATTTAGTATTCGTCTTGAGTTTTGGGGTATGTGGGACTTATAGATCACTTTTATTGGTCTCTGATTCGTGTCTTTATTCAGCTGTTTCTAAGGTACGATTCCTGCCAACACGTGCCTCAAAGTTCATAAAAACTGTTAGGTTTAAGCATATTTTCTGCATCTTTGCTGTGAGTCATTGTTTAATTTTTTTTATAAAATATTTTAATTTATGCAATTGATTCATTTTTGATTCTTCCTTTTGTTTTACTGAATTTGAAAACAAAAAATATGCAATTCATAAAAAATTACAAGTAATAAACCCCTTTAATGTGGATTGATTTTGTGAGAGAATTATTTTATTCTTGTAGAAGATCTTATATTTCCATCAAGATTTTTGATGAAATGTCTAAGCTTTTAAAATGTGATAAATTCTTATCTGTATAAGCTGAATATTTCTGTTTTAGTATTTTGCCATATGTTTGAGCAATTACATAGTTACACAAAGTTATCAATTATTATTAAATTTTTAAAACTTACTTTTAACAAAATTATGCTTTTCATTTTGTCTTTGCAGTAAAAGGTGTATTTTCTTAGATATAATTGAAATAAGTATCCAAAATATTAATTGAATGAGAAAACAAATGCAATAGCTCTGTTATCAAACAAAATAATATTTTTTCTTTGCTCATGTAAATGCAATATTATACAAAATTAGCTCATTATAAAATTCAAAAGTACATTCTGAGTAAAACAAAATTCTCAAAAAACTTATTCTTTTTCACTGAAAGTGTATTTTCTCAAAATAAAAATGATAATTCAAAACAATCAATCAATAATAAAACATGTTCATTATATTCATAGCAAGATCTGGAGTAAACTTTGTTCTTTATTCTTAATTAGAAACAAATGCAAATTATTGAAAAAAAAATAATCATTAGCAAAATTTATTCATTAATCCTGAAAGAGAGAAAAGAAATATTCTTAAATAAATTTAATTATAAGAAAATTTCTCATTAACTTAAATAATATTATAGTTATTTTATGATCATAACTTAGTTTATTTTAGAAATTTAAAAAAAAAACTAAATATTTTGCATTGAATAATTTATTTCAAATTTTCTACTTAGAATCGACACTGCGTTTCATGATTGATGTACGCTTTCAAAAAATGTAAAACATATTATCATCTTATTCTGGAACAAGTTAATAAGTTTATAATAAATAAGTTAAATAAGGTTATTATATTATATTTTAACCCTATTAAAAGCTGGTAAAGTATTTCTACCACAGATATAGCGACTTATTACTAAACATGATAGTAATTTGGAGCATGATCAATTGTCCATCTTATTCATCCAAGTTCCTAAAAAATTTGAAATATGTTAGTAAAAATAAACTTCAAGCCCAATTTTAAACATTGCGGAGATATAAAGGAAACGTCAAATAATTTCCAGAAGGCAATGGGCACTTTTTCTTCTAAATTTATCCAATTTTTACTGAAGATAAAATTATTAAGTGAGTTCCAAAGTCTCAATGAGAAAAATTTTGTCACTACATTAATTTAAATACACCTTTTCTTTACATTATATTTCAAAAATGCATGTCTTGTTAAATTATAATTATTTTAAGTATCTTTTACTGAGTTATAAATAAATAATATCTTTAATTCTAAAACAATATTTTCCAAGTTCATTGAGCAGGTGTCCATTACTATCAGTATTCAATGATTATTTCAAGAATCGTTTATCTTTTATGTGCAATTAATTCCAATAGCAAAAATGTTTGTAATGAAATTGTTTGAAACATTGATCTTTGCTTTAAATATTGTTAAATGTAAATTTCTTTTCTATTGTCTTCTGATTTTATAACTATATATTTAGTAAATTTTTATTTTTATACTATTTCATTAAGCAATAAATAATCCCATATTGCAGGCTAAAATTTTTAGTACAAAACAATATGTGTGGGTGATACTTTTCCCCAAAGAACTTTATAGGGAACCAATTAAACTTTAAAAAATGTGTTTAAAAAAAGTGAGAAATAATTACCTTTTTATTATATCCGATACGAGCTTTATTTTCAATATTTAAACGAGCTATAACAAGCTGTAAATTCCTTTTTGTATAATGCATTTTTGTAACCAAAACCATCAAAATGCATGTATTTGTTTCCTTATATTATTTCATATATATTCTTTACAAGAAATTTCTTGATGAAAGTCATCTGTAAAGCGGCAATTTTAACTGTAAAACGATATATCTTTTATAAACCTAAGGTGACTAAAAAGACACATAAAAATTTATGATGATAATAATAAAATTTATAATAAAATAAAAGGAATAAATAAAATATGTAAGCAATGATAATATACTATATGGTATTCATAATTTGCCTACTATAATATTCATAATTTTTCTGATGAATCGTGTATTGATCATGTTCTTAATCAAATTATTATATTAATAATTTTCCAATTTAAAATGTACATGCGTGATTCTATAACTTTGCAAAAATTCTGATTAACATCAGGATTTTTGCAACGATGATATATATTGATAAATGATTACATATTATTTGACCAAATTACTGCTGCAAAACTCCATTGTCACAAACAATTAAGCATTTAATATCATCTACAGCTTTACAATAACATTTCCCTTTTTATATTGGGGAATATTGAGGTTGAATGTGTATTCTTATGGAACTGAACACTTTATCTATTAATCATATTCAATCCAAATGTTTTATGTTGTATTTTGGTCAGGCTACTGTCATAAATATATTTCATTATATAAATTATTTTTTGTTGATATTCCCAGTGTCAAAATTAATCAAGTAGGCTTTGCATTATAAATATATTATATTTAATGTCTTTCTTGAATCTGGAAGTAAATTAGCTTATGTATATTAATAAACATCCATGTATAATACTCCCTTTTTTTTAGTTTTGCACAAATGGTACAATACACTTAAAGAAAAAGCACCTTAGATAACTTCTTATCCATCGGTCTACTTTACGCTAGGAAATTTTGAGAATCGTGAACAATGTAATTATCCACAATTATAAGAACTTAACGATTCTCTGATAAAAACGACGATCTAAGCCTCAGACAGTTTTTTTTTTTATTGTTACTTATCATCCAAGCTGTAATAGATTGGGAATAGTTAGTTTTTGAACATTTTTTTAAACAAATAGGTTTTGAATATTTTATGCTCAGCTTTAAAGCAAAACTGTTTTCGCTTTAATGACTTTACCGTCAATGGGAATATTCATTCCTCTCAATTTTCTCCGGCAAACTAGGAAAACTTTTTCCAATTTCGGATGATTTGCTTGTTTACAATGTACTCGAAAGTGAGCACTTTTGCTGGTATTGTTTCCTTTTTAAAGGATTTTTTCCAGTGTTTTCAGAATTATCAAAAGTTTGTTCTTTGAAATTCCATTTTTTTTTTTTGTAATATTTTTTTTCTATTTATTTTAGAATTTCCTTTTTTACGTTGACCGATAAACATGTTCGTTTCTTCAATTGCAACATTCCACGACAGAACCAAGTTAGTCAGCGTCTCAACGAACGATACTTCATAAATTGAGTTGTTTAAATGAAATAAAACCAAATGCAGAACAACATAGCTGAAACCTTTTAAGGAATTTTTCCCCTTTCTGTGTTCACCCCTATGGTGAGCCGAGCTGGCAGCCGAATGGTTAGCGCTCTTGCTTTCGGTTCAACAGTTTGTGGGTTCGAATCCCACCTTAGGCATGGATGTTTGTAATGGTTCGGAATCCTTAGCCCTTGTGTGCATAAAATGACCGTTGAGCGACACGCAAACTAGGAAATTTTAATTTAGAAAAGTATCGCATTTGCTATTAAAGCTTCAGATAGGATGCCTAGTATCATATTTAAGATTAAAATTAAGAAAAGATTGTATTTTAATTGAATTATCTTACGGACATAGAAAGATGCATTTTTAAATCCCACATTTTTCTACTAACAGAATTTTTCTCACTCCAATTCTCCTGAAAAGTTCTACATAATAAAACTGCCTAAACATGATGCTATGATTTTAAGCAATTAAATATATATTTTAATTAACTTTTAATTATTTAAATAATAGTTTTTATGTGATTTGTAAATTACTTTCCTTTAAATTTTTTGAAATTAATAATTGTACCTCACTTTTTCAGTATGAGGACATTGTCAAAAAATATTGGAGGACCCTTGACCCAAAAAATATTGGAGGCTTTAAAGTTCATATTTAACGTTTGTAAAGTAAAAATATATAAAAAACAAATTTTTTGAAATTTTTTACTTTTTTTGAATTATTCTGAAATGTATAATTGGCAATAGACAAAGTATTAGTTTCTGTGAATTTATGTATCATCTGAAATTTAGCTATCTTACGAGAAGACTTCCTTTTATTTGAAAAAAATCATATATTCTTTTTTGCATAATATATTCAATTGCTAATTAATGCCGTTCTATCGATGATTGTAGTTTGAGTTTATATTTTTTCTCAATAATATTATTTGAAGAAACTATAAAAAATCTAATTGGATAGAAATTTAAGAAAATTGCATCCGAATTCTTATTTTTTATATTCTTATTCACCTTTGCATAAAAAAAAAATTCTTATCATTAAATAAAGGAAACAAATTCATAGTACACAGTATGTAAACATGGATAATTTTTATTTGTTCCATGCATATAATTTTGGTTATTTATTATTACAGAAATAATAAAACATTGTCTGAAAATCATTATATAGTTAGTAAAAATTATGGTGCACAAATAAATAAAATTGTATCACAAAGACCACACAGAATATAAGGAATAAGATTAGCTATTACAAAATAAATATAAAATATAAAATCTGTTCATTTCCTTTTCATTATTCAGAAGACATATCATTTTTTCTGTACCTCAGACAGTTGTATGTTATATATTATATAAACAGAGATGATTTACAGAAATTTTTTCAAGTGTTTTCTTTCGATTATTTTCTCACACGAAAAAGATTCTGATGGAAATGAAAACTGAAAGAACAAATTCTTTATTTTACAAAAATGTATCAATAATATGCTAAATAGAAATTTTTCTTTAAAAATACATCTAATTGACAAATAAAATTATATGCGTAATATTATCAATTTCTTTTCTATATTTCTTAACAACGAATATTTAATTTATTTTAGGAATGGATCTAATTTCTTATTTATTACTATCCCAGAATTTTTGGTAACATTTTCATAAATCCAAGGAACAAAAGGTATATTTTACAGATTATCTGCAATTTGGTTAGTTAAATTACAGTTAAACTCAGAAATTAGTAAAATCACTTGGTAAATTAAATTTTTTCAATTACAATTAAACTCAGATAAAGAGTAAAATCTAGCGTCATTTGATAAATTAAATTTTTTCAATTACAATTAAACTCAGATAAGTAGTAAAATCTAGCGTCATTTGATAAATTAAATTTTTTCAATTACAATTAAACTCAGATAAGTAGTAAAATCTAGCGTCATTTGATAAATTAAGTTTTTTCAATTACAATTAAACTCAGATAAGGAGTAAAATCTAGCGTCATTTGATAAATTAAATTTTTTCAATTACAATTAAACTCAGATAAGTAGTAAAATCTAGCGTCATTTGATAAATTAAATTTTTCAATTACAATTAAACTCAGATAAGTAGTAAAATCTAGCGTCATTTGATAAATTAAATTTTTTCAATTACAATTAAACTCAGATAAGTAGTAAAATCTAGCGTCATTTGATAAATTAAATTTTTTCAATTACAATTAAACTCAGATAAGTAGTAAAATCTAGCGTCATTTGATAAATTAAATTTTTTCAATCTACTTTACTTGTCAGTCATTTGAATGCCATGAATTAAAATCTGATTTTTTATGTTTATATTATGAATATAACCTGTGATATATTTATTTCCACACACATCAAACATTTTAATCTGATATCAATATTTAGAAATATAAGCAAATGTTTATGTATTTATTTTATATTTACTTTTGACAGAACAAACACCAAATTCAAACATTTTGATTTGATAGAATATTTGGAAATGTATATATAAGCATTTTTAATTAATCTGTTTGACATTTATATTTCCGTTAAAACACGAAAACCAAGATTTTCGATCCGATAATAATATTTAGGAATCGTCCCATTTATTTATTTGCTTATATGTTATCCTGTTTTATCACAACCCTAAAGTTAAGTATTTTAATCTGATAATAGTATTTATAGGATGTAGGTATTTATTTATTATTTATATACAGCATGAGATATGAAGATATAGAAGTATATCGGCAAAGTAATGCCCTTTAATCCTCCTTAACAAAATTAGACATTGGCTTGTTGAGAGGATTTAGTCCAGTTAAATTTTCTTTGGATCTACAGTCGCTTTTCTTCAGTGAAGTATAACAAAAATGTCGATATTAGTTTAAATATCACCCTCTTCACTGACCGTGATTCAAACTTAAGTGACATTTAATGTTGGTAACATTTAATTTTCTTGCTTATCGCCACAATTCTGTTGTTTTTTTCTTTGCTCATTATTATATATTTTTATCCTACCTTATCAGAAAGAGCTATTTCTTATAAATGTAATGCTGGGTGTGGTTTTCTCCAGAGTAATTTCCTCGATCTTTTTTCTCTAACACTTGATGAGCCTCTCTATTAAGCTATTGAATATCATCCAAGGAAATAAATTCAAGGAATGCAATACAAATCTGTAAAAATTAAATTCTTAACAATAAAACAGTTTTTACCTTCATGAATTTAAAATATTATATTAATAGCACTGATAAATATTGCATATTTTATGGTTCCTTTTATACCTTAAAAGAGCAAGGATTTTAACCTATACGTGAAATTCAATTCCTGGTATCCGGATTAAAGTAGAATCAGATCGTAGCCAGATAGGTAGAATGAAGAGAAATTGAGTCTTTGATATCGGTATGTATTGAAATAAGGTTATATGAAAATGTAAGAAATTTTATGATTTTTCTTTATTTACACTACTTGAAACTATATTGTTGTGTGGTGGATTATCTTTTTTAGTTGACAGCAGCATCAAACCAGGTTCATGAGCCCGAATGCCTTCAAAGAATTGAACACAACTTCAGAGCTTGAAAACATAACTGGCATTTATTTAAACTAATATTTGAAACTACTAAATTGCTAATTAAGTTTGCTATTAAAAGCATTATCTTTATCATTTAAACCATAAAAAAAAAATCCCAGTCGTATATATTATGTGACTCTTATCTGATTAATCCTGAATCCTTAAGGATATTTTCTTCTTATTCTCCAGATAAGCTTACAGCTTATTCCTTTCTCCGGGGCCATTTTTTGCAATTTCCTCGACTCGATATCTTTTAGTTGAGCATTACTTTATTCACGTTCTCACACAGTTAACATAATAACAATGGCAGAGGATCAGAACAAGCCGGGCCAATTTTTCACACTGTATCTAATAGCATGGTAAGAATCCTTATAAAGAACGATCGTCTTCCAAAGAAGAGCTTCTTAAAGGGGGCATGATCAGAAAGAAACTTCTGGTACACACTCTGAAAGAGGAGGTGTCCGGTCGAGTGGTCTTTTTCATTGTCCATCAGTCGGATCGCCGTAAGCTTGAAGGATGACCACCCAGAAAAAAGAGGAGCCTACCCTCCGCCTACACCCCCACCATCTTTTGGAAGCAGTGGTTCGAGAAATATGGATTCGGAGCGACAGCCCCAAGTCACGTGACGAATGGATCTTAATGCCCTCGGTCTTACCTTACCTTCAGTTCTCGTTTGCGATCTAATTATAGAAGAAGTCCTAATGTTGGATCAGAAATGCCCTTCTTTCTCCCTCGGGAAGAAGGAATTTTTGCGACGTCGTTAACACTTTTATATCTTATTAATTGAAAAGTAGATTAAGAATTCACGAATCAAATGGTCATTTGACAAAAATTACAAGATCATTACGTTGATGAATGCCGTTAATCTGGTTACCGAGAGTCCCCAAAAGGAATTCTTTTTCATAATATTCGCATTATTTATTTCAGCATTAAATGTTCGCTTTTAGCATTCTCAGTATGGTTTCCTTTCTTACTCGTTACTTATGATATCATGTTTTAATTTAAAGAATAATGTTTTCCTAGTTGTATTTTATAGCAATCTAATTACAATTTTTTTAAAATCTAATTGATATTAGATTTAATTTATATAATAGATATATTTACCCGAGATGATAATTAGAATAATACTTATCAGGAGTATTTATTTTTTGATTTAATTTAGAATGTAATTTAATTCAAGATAACACGACACAAATACTTTTAATATAAAAAGGTTTAGTTATAAGCTTATTAATAAATTGAATCTCGATTTTAAGTACATTCATAGTAACTTATGTTTGAATAATTGAATTATTTAAATTATTAAGCTTAACTAAAAAAAAGTTTTGATTGTTAAATTAAATTTAGTATATTGAAATTACAATATCTTTTGGGTTATGCTCATATATACAGTATGAATTGGTGTTTAAACATTTAAGAATAGTTATTATTTATTAAATTAAGATTGTAATTACTTATAAGAAAAAACGTAAAAATAAGGAAATATTGAGATTTAAATTCAGTTATAACCTAAAGTAGAACATAAATCTGATTTACATATTATTAATCAAAATTTCAATTTCGAAAATTACAATTAAAAAATCAACATTTTCTTACTAACAATTTTCGAAACTCAATTCCATTCAATAAAAAAAGGGAATATTTATTCTTGTATCTTATAAATGCACCGTCACATGCTGGAGTTCTTAAAAGTGTCGTTAGTTTATAATAATTGATTGAAATTTTAAACAGTAATTTTGATCCGTTCTTTTGAAAAAGCTGATTATCGTTTGCTGCTGTATAAAAATATAATAATTTCGAATAATCAAATACAACCCACACACTAAAACCCAGCGTAGAACAATCGTGTTTTTATTTACCACAAAATTCTTATTATGTTTGCCAAACGACTTTTTTTCAGAAAAGAAAGAAAGAAATTAAAATTCCCACATTGTGACTTCATACAGTTTGTAGTGCTTTTGCTTGCCAAAGGATATTTTATGAAAAGAAACTAAAATATAAAAGACTGGTCTAACATCATGCAATTTGTACAGCGTTCTCTACTCTGATGGTATGATTAATAATGTTTTTAATAATAAAAGACTTACACCATTACATTGAAAATTTCAGAGTACTTACACCATTACATTGAAAATTTCAGAGTACTTACACCATTACATTGAAAATTTCAGAGTACTTACACCATTACATTGAAAATTTCAGAGTACTTACACCATTACATTGAAAATTTCAGAGTACTTACACCATTACATTGAAAATTTCAGAGTACTTACACCATTACATTGAAAATTTCAGAGTACTTACACCATTACATTGAAATTTTCAAATGTAATGCAAAATAACTTACTTGATAGTAAATTAAAATCTTACTATTAATTGAAGACTATTCATTTATAGTTACAGTATCATCAATTCATTTTGAATCACAAGGCCAATACCTTGACTAGTTGGATTATTATGAATTTAAATATGTTTAAAGTTTAAGAGGTACTACACACAGATAAGTTAGATAAAAATAATTACTTAAAAATTTGTCAATATTTGTGCACTTGCGTTGTATTGGAGATGGATAATGCGTTTTTAATGAAGAATTAGAATTCATCCAGAGTTAAATGATAAGGATCATGACTGGGCCGACATGCCTAATTTTCAGCTTTACGTAACAGAAAGAGATTATGATTAGGCGCGGGATATTATGTTCTATATTTTAATAATTCATGATTTAGTAATTCATGCTTATTTGGTTTCATTAATATAGTAATCTTTTACCGATTTAAAATTTAAACTTGGTACTTATTCCTCATCAAAGAAATGAGCCTTACCATTTTGGTTACCATTCCTTGAAGCGATATCTCCCTAAGCAAATGAAGAGGTAATGCTAATTCCAAAATATTTTTATTTACATATTACATTTAGATTATTTAAAATTGTTTTATGAGATATTATGAGATTAAGTTCAATTGTTGTATAGCGCAGTAGTTGTAACTAAATAATAGCTAAATTTAAACTTTATTTCTTGTCAAGTATTTAAATAATGAATCTAAATTTGATTACGTTAGGTACAAACAGGATTGATTACAAAACTATTCTACTATATTATAGTAGAATAATTTATTTTCTTTATAACTAAAGGGATATATACAATAATGCATACTTTTGTTAGGTAGTGTGAATTTAAGTGAATGATAATTTTACACAAACCTTTTATTATGCAGCTATATACAATATATACAAGAAATGACATTACAAAAATTATACATTCAACAGAAAGAAAGCATGAAAACCAGGCAGCGTTCTAACTGCAGTGCGAATGTAGTTGTTTTTTTGAGTCTCACGTGCGCGTGACTGACTCTTCCTTTTAAAAGCGCCAGATAACTAAAAAGAGTAATGTTTAGTTGTTCTGTTTCTGATAAACCGGAACACATACCTTCAAACAATTTTTTTTAACTATTTCAACAAAATATATATATATGGCTTAATTATTCATTTTCTTATACAACAACAATTTATTGTATTTCCTTAAAATTATTTAAATACTATTTAAAAAATATTTTCGGTCGAGAATGTTAATTGAAATATCAAATATAACTTCTATTATTTACTAAAATATTAATTTACATCTTAAGAGATTTCAAATTAATTTAATTTAGACTATTCGATTTTTGAAGACTAATTCTTATTACTTTTTGGTTCACATTTTGGCATATGACAGCTAATATGACCGGAAGTTACAGTTTAAAATACATTCCGATCTCTGAAGTCGAAGTAACGCTCTATAAAATTGACTGACAGAGCACGAATCGCTGTCAACTACCAACATGGTTGAGCTTTTACAAAATGTTTGAAAATGCTTGTAAAAATTATCTTTATACAATATATAAATTTTTTAATGAAATTTACTGAGTCACATTTAATATTATAGACACAATAGGTAAGCATGTACATTAACATATGTTATATATTAATTTACACTATGCCATATATATCAAATAACTCATTAAAAACAGTCTTTTACTTAATTAAACGAGAGAGATTAGGACAAATAAAAATAAAACAATAAATTTAAAATAATAATTTAGTTCTTTATTTTTAGAGTTCATTTTTTTAAATAAAAGAAAGCACATTGTTTTATTATTTCATTTGAATTTTATTGTTTGAATGTGTTGCCATAAAGTTTTTAAACATCTTAATTTATCGATATAGCTCAGCAAAATTTAAAAAATGATTCATCTTTACAAATTTTTCTACCTTCAAAGAAATATAAAAACATAATTATAAATTTGAAAGGAAGTCTGTAAATTGGAAAAGAATATCACAAGCGGAAGTTCATGATTACAGAAACAAGAATGTTGTAAAAAAATTACGGGCATTTAAACAGAAAAAAAAAAACACCAACAATAAAATCGCACTCCGACTAACGATCAATTACCACTTTTGACCACATACGTAAAACTTTACGCATTAAACAAACCTCGTTTCTTTCCGGTGCTTTACTCATAATAGAAACAGATCGTATCGGAGACCATTGATGAATACATTTTAAAACTCCCCAATTAAAAAAACATTTAAAAAAGTTATGGTTAAATAAAAAAAATGAATTTCCTTTTTAGAACCCATTCACCAGAAAATTCTTTTTACGAATTGTGCCTTCGGAACTACAATACGAACTTCCTCACATTCGAACATCCCCGTAAAAAGGAGAATTTAAGGTCCGTTGATTTGACGATTGTTCAAGTTAGTGTACTTTGAAAGGCATTATTTTTTTGTTCTCCTTCCCTCCTTTTATGTAATATATCTTACAAAAAAAATTTTTTTTTTCTTTTTATTTGTGGACAGATACAGATAATTCGATCTTTCTCGGTTTGAGCCTTCAACGGTTTGCAGTTATGAAGAACAATTTCAGGGGTGGTGGAAGATGGGGCGAGGAAGATAGTTGTAGGTTATATATCTATTGAAGAAAGTTAAATCATCCTCAGATTGTTTGAAAGCAAGCCATAACGCTCGTTTGAACACTAAGCACATTAAATAGATAAGAAATAAAAAGTATATTTTCGAGAAGTTGAAAAAAAAGCGTGCTTTTCATCGTAGTCTCTCTTACTCACTATTTTTTCTTTCTTTTTTTCTTTCATATTTTCTTCATATCTCAGCTTTACAAAGAGTTTCATATTGGTAAAGAAGTTGTTACTTTGTGTTAAGTTCGAAGTATCAAGTTATAATTGTTGAGTTTGGAGTTATCTTTTATGAAGCTATAATAAATAAATTTTCAAGTTAATAGTATTACCAGAATATTTCATTGTATCTAGTTTTAATATTTAAAATTCAGCAAGAAATTATTAAAAAAATCACTTTTTGTGAAATTTCGTCCTATTTTATTTAAGTACATATAAATTTCCTGATGATTGCTTTTTAAATTCTTAAGAGAAAAATTTCTCTTGAATATTCTGAATTTTTATTTTAAAAATAATTTATAAAATATTAAAAAATAAACTTCTCACTAGGCAATTTTACAAAATTAACTTATACTCATTTAAATAAATTGTATAACAACAAAAATTATGTATAGCGTAAGAAATATATTTTAGCTAATTTTTCACTCTTAAAACTGCTAGGTTGTCATTCATTTGCTGAATTTCGAAGATTAATCCCTACGTTTTAGATCATTGGCCATGCTGGGATGGATGCCGACCATTTAAAGCAGTGCTCTGCACTTGCCCTACATTCATCTGAGGATGTTGTCAGACGTTATTGGGAGGCCCGGCGTCAAATGGCCGAAAGGCCAAGAACGGGCGTTGGCTAACTAACATTTTAGATCAGCTTCACAGGAATAATTTAATATTTGAAAATGGAGAACTTAAAACTCACAAACACACATACATACATGCGTTATATAGTATATAATGCAAAATTTATCGCTAAGCATTTACAGTTTTTAGAATTCAACTTAAAATAAGTTATTTTGTTGCTAGAGTAATTTTTGTTCAATTATTCACAAAATATATTATACAAAGGGTATTATCACATTTTTAGAACGATTTCGATATAAAGAATTTAAAAAAAATAAATGCTTTAGAATAAAAAGTTTTGGCAACTGCTTAGTATTTAAAATGAGAAATATCGTCTGCCACTTTTAAATTTATTCTTCGTTCAAAATGCCGCATGTAAGTAAGCTGTGGATAGAAGAATATGTTTTAGAGCTTTCTGAAGAGAAATATTCTTATTCCAGAATTCAAAAAACGTTGTGAAATGCATGGTATTAAAATTTCTAAAATAAGTAACTTTCATTAATCGGACAGGTAAAAATCATCAATCATTTTTCTTCACAGAAAGAAGACTCCAAGCAAATTTCCGAAAAAGGTATGTATTGCTTCACATGTTTCAAAAGTGAAATCGATTTTACGAAAAGCTCTACTATCACAGAAATCACGAAGCAGACTTATAGTCCAGAAAAAAAGCTATCAGATTGAACATTTAAAAAAATAGTTTTTACATTTTAAACAGTAATTAAACGTCCCCGAAATCATTCTAAAAATGTGTGAATCCCCTCTATATTTTTAAGTCGAAATTTGCGAAATAAGGTAACCTGAGTAGTTGTAAAAAGTATTTTTAAAAATTTAATGCAAAAAGTTTTGATATTCATCATGTTTATAAGTGCTGTTAAATCTATTGTATTATTTTTTAAAGTCTCGCGAAATACAGCCTAATTAATTTGAATTACAATAGAAATATAATTTAATCTTTAATTTAATTTGAAATAGCAATTATAAAACAGTTGAAGATAAAATTTCTGATAATTCCCTCACAAAGTATCCAATACTTAAAAATAAAATTTTCAACTGTCTATTCTGAAACTAAATATTAATAATTTAAATATACATTGTGTGGATACCTAAATAGAAATTGGAGGACCTTATGTCTCGTTGTAGATTCGGTAATTTCTTCTCTTATGTGCACTAGTAATAAACAGAACATTTTATTGTGAGGTATACGTCCATAAAAACTCATAATTTTTATTTTAATTATTTGTTTAAAATAAACTGAAACGCCACAAAATTCTTAAAATCACTAAATACCATATATACTCGACCATATGAAAAAGAATGTAACTAGGAAAATTATGAAAATATTTATATTTTACCTTAAACCATTTTTATATCAGATATCCTCAATAATTATTCATGCGACAGGAGTTCTATTTAAAGATTTTGACTTCAGATGATTTTTTAAAACTTTTTATTTGATATCTTTCAAACTACGTAATATCTTGACATTTTTTAATTGTTTCAGTCAGTTAGAAAGCATCAGTATGTGTAAATGATAGAAAAGAATACTTACATTTTTCATTTATTTTCTACCCCTACCAGTGGGCTAAAAATTACGTGTGCATCATAAGAACACACAACCAATACTAGTTTGAACAGTCTTTTATTGCCTATCTTATAACACCTATTAATATCTCAGATCTGAAAATGATATTCGTAACACTAGTTTTAAACACTGCAATAAGAATACTGATGTAACCAAGAGGAACATGAACCTTTATGCATTGCATTCATGGAAGATATTCGACGTTTATATAGTTACAAACGTTTTTATCAATAAAGAGCTTTATTTATAAGGACATCAAGGTTGCTTACAAGAGTATTTCTGCCACTGTTCTATCACCGAAATCAATAGCCATAAGGACTACTGTTTCATATAAATTTCTAAGGTTTTGTAAGTAACAATCAAAATGGAAGAAAAGCAAACCAAGATTGATACGGAATGAGAAAGAAAAGTTTGTTATTTATAAAAATAAAGCAAAAAGTTATGTACAAATATCGAAATTCTATGAGCTATAAGCTGTAAATTGTAATCTTTAATTAAAAAAAGTTGCTTAAAATTGGCAAAAAATAGAGTATTTGATTATACTTATATGCAGACCAAATTTGCAGTGTTAAATATTTCCTATGAGGTTATCACTTACCAAATAGTCCAGAAAACAACGTTGTTCCCTAAAGAGTATTTTCTAAATCTGTGTCAAAAGCAGGGGATGGGGAATATGTACAGCTGAAAATATTCCAGATATTTATTATGGGATTCAGGTCAAACGAATAGAATGGCTACTTCACATGTGCAATCCCATCATGCACCAGATAATTTGCTTCGATAACACTTCATAATGCTGTACCTCATGCCTTTCTTATTTGCCTATTTTTTTTTTATCTAAAACTCAGCTGTGAATATGTTATATGCTTCCGTATTTCTAATTACCTTTACAACGAATAACTATCTCTCTAAAATTAATACTGTATGCTTCTTTTCAGAATTGAATATAGCTTCAAAATTTATACTCAACGATATCTATAAATCCCACATTTCATAACAGACTTGGGTTCAAATTCTACTTAGAGATTTGACGTTTGTTGTTATTCCAATTCCATTTTGAATTATCGGTTCTGATACAATTTTCCTTTAGGAGCAAAAAGTGATTGGTAAATGGCAAAAAAATCAACCAAACTCCATGTGATCCAACCATTATAGTTTTACTTTACACATGATTTCTTTTGAACTAATTTTTTTCCAAACATATTCGTTAATACAAATTTTTAGAAAATACTTATAATCAAGAACACTTTGAAAAACTGAATTGCACAGTTAATTAAGAAATAATTAAATAAAAATTAATCTTTGCCTGTTGGTATAGTAAATAATAACGTTCATTTTAATTATTTCTATTAGAATATTTTAGTATTAACTGTCAGTAATACCAATATAAATCAGACAAATTAACTTTCTTCATTAGTATTAATTTGATTTTATTTTAGCTAATCCTAGGTTATTAAATTATATGATTTATCAACACGTAGAGATAGAACAATTCAGGAATAAATAACTTTATTCAAACAGTATAGAATTCACTTGTAATAACCAAGACTTAAATTTGTAATAAAGGCGAATTTAGGGTTGAAATACATTTAAATATAATGAATGTGTACAAGCTTTAATATATGTATACATTTTAAAATATTCACATAAACCGTTCAGGTAAACTCTTCATAATAAATCAGTTCATATAAACTGTATACATTGTGGTTAATGAAACATAACCAAATTTTAATAAACATGTTGTTTGTTTGAATATTTATCATTCTACTTGATTGCAAAATTTCTTTAATCATATAAAACTGTGATATTTTTCTCATAATTCTGAAATTACTAATCTTATTGATATAAAAAATGATGAATTTGTCCTAACTGCTTTCATTTTTTTATTGTTATTTTTGTTAATCAATGTAATCTAGATTATAAAAAATGAACTTTTTTTTTTGTTCTGAGAAATAAATAAAAAATAGCTTGATATCTTTAATCCTTAGATTTTAACTGTAAAATTCATTTTGGTTAACAAGAATGACAAAATTCATGGCAATTTTTCAAACCTTAATTCACATGATGTTGATTGGGTTCTCGTATTTAAATAAGTATATTTTTAATCTAAGATTTTTTTAATGAATTGTAATTTTCTAAATAAAATTCTAAATGTAAATTATCCTTGTAAAGAAATATGCATTTTTAATTTAAAGAAGTATTGATAATACACTTAATTTTCTTTAGCAAAACTAACCTTGGAATGGTGAGATGATTTGAAATATAGATAAAAATAAAAAATATCAAATATATAATTAAAATAAATTTGCTATTTTATTTCATGAACCACTTTAAATATTAAAAAGTTATAAAAATTTACTTTTATATTATAAAGCTAATTTTGCTTTTAATATATTTAATTTTTTTACCTTATTAACAGTTGTTGTTTAAATTAAGCATTATTTTATTAGTCTTATAACTCAATAAGTCTAATTCATGAAATAGAAATCATTTGAAATATATTTGGGTTACATTAATGAAATTGATTTTATTTTTATTATTTGATGTTATTATAAATCAAAATATTGCATTTTATTACTGTTCCCTATTTTAAAATTTTTATGAACAAAGACTTTACAAACTGATTGGACTTATAGTTTTTATTTACATTAAAACTTGGCCTTTAAGCATTCGCACTTATAAAATCATTTTAAATAACCGGAAACTATGTAATATATTGCTCATTTTCATACTTTATATATTTGAGTCTAAATTATCTTTAAAACATGAATTTTTGTTAAAATTATTTATAAAGTTAAAATGTGAATTTTTTTAACTTAAAAAATTTACTATTTTGATCTTTTGAGCAATTTGAGTATGGAACATATTTAGTGTTAAATAAATAAATTGTGTTGATAGATTTCACAGTATACATATGAATGTATTTGATTTTGAACTTCATGGGTTTTCTGAACATTCTTTTAACATTTTATGATATTCTCAAGATAAAAATGTTAAGATAAGTAGATAAAAATAAGAAAGCCATTCACAAATCTTAAATGGTTACTTCAATGAATTCATCTTGTGCTCAAAGTATAAGTTGTAACGTTAAAATTTTGAAAAGAAAAAAAATGTACTTTTATTTGATGAACACTTTTCATATAAATATTTATTAATTTATAATAATTATTAAATATATTGGCCTCTGTAGAGAAATTATTTAGCTTAAAAAGTTTACTTTGTTACTTAACTGCTCATTTTTTTCAAGCAACCTTTCACTTAATTGAAACGCTTCTTGCAATGAGAGCCAAAATTAGAAAACCCCGTTGAATTAACAAAAATTGGAAAGTACTTTTAGCACCAACCGCAATCTTCAGTGAAGTAGCCTTAAAAGAGTAAAAAAGGAGGGGAAAAAAAAGCATTGACTCGGTAGCAGATTTGGGCTTTCCAAAAAGACCTCATTCCTTGACCCCTAAGTGTCGCATTAAGGGACTCTGAAGGCCCCTTACGAAGTGGCCCACAGAGTACCATTTTAGTGTTGCAGACCCATTTCTATTAAACTTAAGGCAACGACTTGTTTCGATTGGTGGATGGGTTATAAAAATACAAAAGGATTGTTTTTTCCCGACTGTATTTTTAGAGGCAATATTTATTTTTTGAGACGAATTACTTTTGATAATACATGAAATTATTGAATATTAGTATTTTCGGAAGCATTTTTTACTGCCAATCAATAATACGAAAAATACAAATCTATGAAATAATACACTTTTATAGTTGATTTAAAGTATCAAATACTTAAGTTTGAATAGAAAATATTTTAGAAACTACTTTTAGTTCATCTTCACGACATTTTTCCAATACAAGGAACAGAACAGACGAATATAGATAATCTTTCCAATAATTCTAATTCACCATTTAACAACACGATTTCATTTTATAGTTACTCTTTTTTTTCTCTCTCTCTAATCTTACGTAGATAATTTAATATATTTTCTGAAGAGAGCAACTTAAGGATACAGATGTATAGTTTGAGGTTCAATGTGTTTTGTATGTGTATATATATAAATATATCTATCTATCTATCTATATATATATATTCAAATTCAATACGCACATATATATGTACAACATATATGGTTATATATTTTCCATCAATCTATCGACATACGTATATATGTATAGTTATACTAATAACATCATAATTTCTTTTAATGAAAGTCTAAGCATAATATGTACTTATAAAGATAAGTAACAGTTTTAGTATCACTT
Source organism: Latrodectus elegans (assembly GCA_030067965.1). Taxonomy (NCBI): domain Eukaryota; kingdom Metazoa; phylum Arthropoda; class Arachnida; order Araneae; family Theridiidae; genus Latrodectus; species Latrodectus elegans. Next base: position 71,309,657 of record CM057822.1, read on the forward strand.
TTTACCACGCTTCTTGATATCTATTGGACACAATAAAGGATAACACATTTGCAACTAACCTATGTTTAATCAATATTCATTACACACATCTCATTTGTCTAACTATTGTGCACATTATGTTAATAAGATTCTTGCGTTTATCTTGTTAAGAAAAACAGTAGTTTATAACTGAGCAGGTATTTAATCTCTATAAACATTTTCCCTATCAGTGTATTAGTTTTTTTTTTAACAAAATTTAGATGTTTTCAGCCATTATTGATCGACGAAATATATTAAAAATCTATGATATATTCATCTTTCATCTTAAGAAGAGTATGTTTGGCATACATGCCATAAAATCTAGAATGCGAAATTCCGAATTTATTTGGCGATGAAGAAGTGTTGACAAGATGACCTATTGTGGCGTGCGCCATGACGTTAATACTAGAGTTAGTAAAGTAGAATTTTCAACATGATTCTTATATGTCTCCATATTTATGACGTAATAAAAGCCAGGTTGCCAAATACATAAGAAAATCCGCCAAAATATCACCGAACTCAGAATTTGACATCCTGGATTATACGGCATCTGTGCCACATGCTTCAACTATGTTTAAGTGCAAACTTTTTTATTTGCAAATTGTAATAGCTTTATCTTTACTCTTTTTTATTACTAATAGAATTCGTCTTCTGATATTTCTTTTATCAGAACTGGATTATCAGATTTTTTGAACAAGGAATTTTTATGTAAATGATTTAATCAAACATTGCTTTCTATTTCTGCATTTATATTATCTAATAATCTCCATATTGTATTTTCCGTATAATATGAAGAAGTATTCTGATATGTTTACTAAAAATAATGTCACAAAAGTAGTTAGTTGCTTATAGTAATAATTAATAAAATTTTACTTCTTGAAAATAAAATATCTCAAATGTGATATTTATCTAGAATTAGCATATAGATATGGCATAGTCTGACCATGTTAAATTTAGTAGAAAGATTATTTAGGTTATTGCTTAGATGGCTGTATATAAAAGCTTTATCTTAAAAAAAAATTCGAAGAAATTATTATTAAAATTGTAGCTATGTAAAAAAAAAATGCATAAAATATTCCTTCCATAGTTAGCATATCAAGCCGCATTGTATGACAAATCGTTGAAATTCGGAGGGGGTGACATTTGAGTAATTACAATATAAAGTTTCTCTTTCTTCGCTGTTACAGACGTAGGAAGAATGGAACCTGAAAAAGCAGCAAAATTCCCGTATTAAAAGTGGCTAGAAAAAATTTTTAATCCTCAATAATAACTACAAAGGAAACGTTCTTGTTACATAAACGTGGATGGTGCTCTTTTTTTGTAAAAGGTTAAGGTTACAGTTCATAATAACGACAAACTGGATATTCACGATGTTGTCGCTGCAGTCAGTATTTAAAATAAGAACATACGTTCAGCCTGACCATTTGTCAAACCACTGAATTTGAACAATACCTGGAAAAAAGTAGGGGATGGCAACTATATTGTTGCAGCGGATTTTCACACGTAATTACCCACGATTTGGGCGCGTTGGTCACGTGTCAATAGGCTTCCTGCCAGCCGCAGTGCGGTCGCAAAAAAACATCTGGGATTTTTTTTTTTTCGCTGCTTAGTTGTCTCCCACCCTCACAAATGGGTGGGAGAATTCTAGGGTTTTTTTTTTTTTCCTAGCAACACAAAAATTGGGTACAATGTATTTAAATGCCTAAAACTTATCCATTCTAAGGAAACAATTAGAAACACAGCAGTTAATGATTCAATTACTGTTCTTAAATTTAAATTCTAATTAAATTTTCTATTATTCTTCTCATGATTTCTCTAAGTAAATTGCAAATGCCGAAATTTTAAAATTACTTATCAAATGTTTTCATAGCTATTATGTTTTACTGACATTAAAGGATAACGAAATCAATACTTATGAAATTAAAATTATAGCTTGAGAAATCATATTTTTTTGCAATACAATAGTTTTTATATATAAATTTCAGGCTATTATTTTTTTTAATATCTTCCTATCTAGTAGATGAACACTTAGCTCTGTTGGATTCTGTTAAATAGTTCGTGAGTACGAATCTTAGCTTAGGCATGGATGTTGTCAGTGGTTCGGAATCCACTTATAACTGTAACTCCTAGTTTAATTAGATCTCTTTTGCAGCAAATTTCCTTTGGACGATCATTAAGCGAAACTTTTAAATTTCAGGGTATTATCTATTCAGACTATGTTTTTCGATACAATTTTATCAATCTAAACTATATGCAAATTCATAGAATTCTTTTTTTGATTCTTAATTCAAACAGAAATTAAAAATTAATGTTGCTGTGTGCCAGATAGGCTGGCATTATTGGGTGCGCTGCTCCACTTTATCAACTGAATCATATTTAGGTGTGAAGTCCGACTTCCTCAGTACATACATGCCATAGGTACAAGTTTATAGGGTAAACAACCATTCACACAAGAAAAGGACAAAGACATGATATATAGAGAGAAAGTACATCCATGCCCGAACCGGGATTCGAACCCAGGACCTCCCTATCCGCAGTCAGTCACGCTGACCACTAGACAAGTTGGGCGTCAAATAATTAATATGTAGCTTAAGTATATAGTTATTTCTAGAAAATGTAGTCTAAAATTATTTATTATTAATAAATGTAGCTTTTAAATTGTTAAAAAAAAAATTCATTTTATAACAATTTTCTTTTAACAATTTAAAAGAAACCTCCCATTTACAAACACCCCAATTAATGATTCTTAATATTAAAACGTAATTTCCGGAAATTACCGGATGTTTACGAAAAAGGCTCCGGAAAATATATGTATACATATATATAAAGATCGATTTCAGCATTAAACAGTGACGTTCTGGACTTTCCTCTCCTCTCCTTTCTCTTCTTTTTCACCCATCACCGCCTTCCCCACCCTCTTCCACGCCAAATCCAATAATCCACGTGTTTTGGAATTACTGTCCATTCCTCTCCACCGAGATACTGATGAGAAGGGTTACTGTAATGGAAAATTAATCGCTTAAAGTTGGGCGAATTTATCTACTTTTAATTCAAGCAAAGTTGAAAAGATGAGTGACTCTTCTCCATATGATATTTAGACTTTCAGAATATTGTAATGCAAAGTTTTGAACTTTTAATTCTTAAAATTAGCATTAAAATTTTTCTTAAAATTTAAATAATGTCATAAAAAATGCAGACAAAAATATGGAATCCAAATTGATGCATTTTATTAAATTTGATTGTAAAAATGTGTGTATCTGGATGTCTTTGAGTAGATATAAGATTTGAAGTTAAAAAAGATTTCAATAAATCAACATTTACTTTTCAAAGTTCTTATCAATCAGCAATCATTAATTGATAATATTATCAAACGTGTTTATAAAATATTAGCAACTCTTTTGAACATAACAAATTTAATAATGCTGCCTTCATAAGATCGTAAAGAATAATAACTTTTTCAGTAAAATTTATATAATCTTGATAAGATAGTATGGTGATTTTCCTTTGTTAATTATTTCAGAACCTTACATTCCAAAGTTAATTTCCTTTCGATCTATTTTAATATATTTTTATTTTCAATAAATATAAGCGTTATGTGAGATAATCAAACTATGTAAGAATAATGTAGATATCATTAGAAAAATTAGAATTTAAAACTTATGTTATTATTAATATATAATAATATATTTGTCCAAAAATGCATCATATTTCTCCTAGTTAGAATATTTTTATTGTTACTTTAAACAGTACAGATAAAATAATAATAATATTAGGCTTAAAAAAGCGAAAAGATTTATAATATTACAAATTGAAATGCCTGCCATAACATTGATCATGAGACACAGTTGATATATACATGTATATATATATAAGCTTATCGCTGAGAAGAATATTCCTTTAATGATTAAAATTAATATTATTAAAAAATATAAAATTACAGCTTCCACAAATTATTATTAAACTAAACATTTTAGTTAATCAACTTAAAGTTGATTAACTAAATCAAACTGAAAATATCTACAAAGGAATAAATTCTTAACTATTTGTATTGTAACTTGCAATCTTATGACATCTAAACATTCGACTATGATTTTCATTTTCTTAATATTGATTAATCTTTGAATATTTGGAACAGAATTCAATTAATATAAATTTTTTACTCAAATGAATTATTCATAGCTATCCAGTCGTTTTAAAATATAATTAAAATTAAAAAGTAATCACTGCATTTTAAATTATGTTAACATATTTGCATAGAATAGAAAGGGGAAAAGTACATTAAAAGAAGAAAAACAATATGTCTTTAAGGTATACTGTATATTTTTCATTTATGAATTTAATTTTTAACTGTTAGAAATACTATATTCTTTAAAATTCCCACCTGAAGTTTTTTGAGAAATTTTTCTGTGAAATGATGATCGAAAATAAAAAGTAAAGTTTTTTCTCACAGAAATCAAATCATGTTATTTATTACCAATCATTGAATTAATAATTTCCAAACAGTAATAGCAATCATTTGCGACTACTGTGAAAAGCAATTTATTTTACAAAAAAACAGAATTTAAATATATTGTTTATAATATTGAAATTTATTCTATAAAGATCTTTTCAATTAAAACTTGGATTATATTCTCAGTTATTTTAAGTTCACAAGTTAGAAAATTATTTTAAGCTCGAAATTCTAATTAAACATCATATGAATAAAATGTACTGATTAAAGTTTTAGAGGTAATGCATTTATATATACATATATATGAATACATTACCTCCAATCACACACACACCCAAATATATATATATATATATATATATATATATATATATATATATATATATATATATATATATATATATATATATATATATATATATATATATATATATATATATATATACACACACATATATATATATATATATATATATATATATATATATATATATATATATACATATACATATATATATATATGTATATGTATATATATATATATATATATATATATATATATACATATATATATATATATTTGTGTGTGTGATTATATATATATATATATATATATATATATATATAAATATATATACATATATATATATATATATATATATATATATATATATATATATATATATATATATATATATATATATATATATATATATATATATATATATATATATATATATATATATATATATATATATATATATATATATATATATATATATATTGCTTTGAGATAAGATATTTTTCTGAGTATATAACAGTCGTTTTGTTTTTTAAATTAAACTAGTAACATTATTTATGTTTTCTTTTCTAAAAGGAAAAAAAGTACTCGTTCTTGTTGAATTAACTCACATTCTATCTCAAGATTGAACAGGAATGTGATGACAAATATTCAAGTGGAGTACTTTCTATATTAGGCGAGAAGGTTGCCAAATTTTTCCCATTTCTTTTGCAAAAATTCAAGCAACCCTGCGCTCCAGCTCCTCCACTCCTCCGCCGCAGAAGAAAATGACCGCTAGTAACGTCCACAAGGATTGTCCGTTGTCATGACTACAATGGATGGGAGTAGGGAGAGGTGTGCATGCGAAAGGAACGAGAGAATTTTCTACAAAATGTCTAAGTGTATCAGGTGGTGAGTGACCGATGGGCAGAGGACAGCATCACCAGTCGAAGTGGGAAGAGGGAGAGTAAAATGCGCCAAGGTCATTTATTCACCTGAAAAAGGTCTGAGTCATACCAAAAGATCCTCTCCAGCTTCCCCCCCCCCACCCTTAGGGGACTGTTAGAAATTCCCCCATCTTTTTGGAAACGCATTTGTAAGGAAAGGGGTTACGGGGAAAGGAAATTACGAGAGGGGAGATGGTTCCATGACACTGGGGATTACAAGCGACAGAAATTTAGAACAACGGGGAACATAGAAAGAGGAGAAATTAATTATTATCTGTAAATAATTTAGATAACTTTCATCGCGCAACAAATATTATATAATTAAAATAAATTGTCACATATATGGAATTTTTATTACAATTATTAATTATTAGTTCTTCAGTGCCTTAAATTATATGATGATGATAATTAGGAAATGATTCAAACGTTAGCAAATAAAACAGAAAACTCAAAGAATAATGTATTAGAATTTTTTATTGATTTATAAAACATGCGATTTAAAGGAAGGAAGCAGCCTTGCAAATTTTATACATTATTAAAATAATATTGTTTACTACCCCAGAATTTTAAAGGAAAAATTTAAAGGGAACAATAAAGAATACAACCCTGACATAATAACTTATGTCAGGGCTATGTGCTCCACAATTTCCTTTCACATTTTTTTGAAAATTTTCGATGCTAATAACACATTTTATAAATTTAATAGGTTATTTTACTATGCATTTTAAATTTTGAATTTTTTTCTATTGTTTTATCATATTTATAATATTGTAAAATACATCAATAACAATGGAAAATCGTTTTATGCTAATAAAAAATAAGACAAACTGTTTATTATAGTTTTAATTAATTTATTAAATAAGTAATATTTTCACATTCGTTTTATACCATTTAAAAGATATTCAATGAAAAAGGTGGAAAACATGATAAATGCCAAAATTATGTCCATTTATATATTTAAGTAATATATTTATTAATCTCATTATTGAAAGATAAATAAAAAAATAAGATATTAAATTTCTTTAATGCAATTGCTTATCCTATTCTTTTTTATTAATTGTAATATAATTTTTCAACTAAAAATAAATTATCAGAGTGCTTTGCATCTTTGAGTAAAAATAGATACATTAATAAATTAAGAGTGATTTGTCCATCGCTATTAATACATTTGACTAGTAATAAATTCAGAATAGAGATTATGAAAATGCCTCTGCAAAGAATGATATACTTCACTAACACAAATATCTTTCTTTCCTTTGCATACAATATTTCATTTATATAGAAAATATTGTTATAAGTTTTGCTACTTCCATTTTGTATTTGTTTCACCCACTCTCAGAGAACAAAAGGAAAGAGTCCAAATCGTAGAAAATGAAACTAACTAAACTGAACTTATATATAGCAAAGTTGAAAAGAAATATATATATATATATATATATATATATATATATATATATATATATATATATATATATATATATATATATATATATATATATATATATATATATATATATATATATATATATATATATATATATATATATATGTATATATATATATATATATATATATATATATATATATATATATATATATATATATATATATATATATATATATATATATATATATATATATATATATATATATATATATATATATATATATATATATATATATATGTATAGAGAGAGAGAGAGAGGAATATATGCAAGAGAATTAATCAAGTATTTTAGGAGAAAATCCTATGTTAAAAAGTATTATATCGAAAGGAAATAAACCAGACGTTTTATTTTCTTTAATCATTTATTTATTTGGAGATCGAGAAAAATTAGTGTAATATTTCTAGATCAATTAATTTAAAAATATTAATTCTTAAAATTAATTGAAGTCAATTTATTTTAAGAATTAATATTCTGAAATTAGTCAATCAACTAACTTTATTGATGTGACTCTCTTGATTAATTTTTTATGAGTGCAAGTTCAAATGTCTGATTGAAAAAGATAGTTTTATGATTTTGTATTTATCTAACTGTATGAAAGTAGAAGTTAAAATGCGCAAAAGTAGAATATTTTCTAATATAATTATTAACGCTATATTTTAATAGATATTTATAGCAAAAATTTTATCCTAATATCTGGGTGGGTGACTAAAAGAATAAAACCGGGAATTAACAAAGCTATTTATTATTATATGATACTGAAAGAAAGATTGTTTTAATCAGAATATCTAGAAATAGTCAGAATTAAAAAATTATTGAATAAAAAAAAATTTGTTTTTGTTCTTTGTATAATTTTGTAAAATTTATATTCTTAAAAGGGATTTTCAAATTTCAAAATGTGTAATTCCTTTATTTTAATAATTTCAAAGTTAAATTTTCCTTCGGTTTGACATCAAAATTTTTTGTTAACTTCTTTAAAACACTTAAGTTTTCACATACATTTTTAATATTATTTTGAAACACTTGAAAATGTTTCTTACAAATGTCATTTGTTCAAAATAATTTACGAACATTTAAATTAAGATGGTATTCAATAACTTTTAAGAGATATTTAGAAATGTTGAAAGAATAATTTATAATTTATTAAATTAACATATTTCAAGCATCTAAGTTATTTTATGGCTTTCATAACAAATATAAAAATAAGCTATTTGCATATATATATTAAAATAATGCTAACATGTTAAAATCTTACAAAGTTATGGATTTTTTTTTTAACTTTCATTTAAATGTCAAAAAATTGTGATTCGATAGATTTATTTAAAAGAAAGAAAATTGGTTGTTATTATTAAGTTTGATTTATCATCACTTTGAACAGATTGATAAGCAGGTTATAAATTCGTCTAAAATCATCATCAGGAACTTTCTCATAATTGAAAAAAAAAGTTACATAAGATAGAGACAGACACTCCTTAATAGTGTTAGTTACTTTGATAACCATAAATAAAAAATTCTTCGAAATAATAAACCTGTGGCATGGTTAATAATTATTTACTAACCGTGTGCCACAGGTTAATAATCATTTATTAACCTGGGGCATGACAGCCCCTGTGGATGAAAGCCTACAGTGCCCACATCTGTTTTCCTGAGAGACTGCTATGAGATGCGTAGCATATGTTAAATGCTTAGTCTAACGCGAAACCCTCAGTGTTTAGTTCCTAAGCAAACTTGGTGCGCAATTTATCGACTCATTGAAGGAATAAAGGCTGAGTTGACTCGAGAATCGAACGTTGGATCTGTGTTTTGGCAGCGTGAATTCACCGAGCTTTCTTGGAAATAATATAAAAAGGCAATACCATACAAAATGTTTAATGAAGACACTTATTATAATAAAATTTGACTATTTAATATAGATAGTTGTTAAATTAAACTAACACAGTCATATTTTGAGCTTTTTATATAATCTAATTTTAATAAGCAAAAATTGTAAATCAAGCAGTTTTTCTTATATAGAGTAAGAAAAATTTCCCGTTTACATTACGTAAATTTTCTAATTTAAATTATAATATGATGCGTATTTTATTTCCTACTCTTTCAAACTCAAATGAAAATACCATTTTTAATTTTAATAGATGATCAAATGCTTACATCTAAGCACTTGAGAGCTGTTTGTACAAGTTCTCTGAATGCAAACTTGGCCATTTCTTAACTGATATAAAGGTATAAAATAAACAAATGTATGACATAACTGAAATAAATGTATGATCTAAGTCTATCTCCAATAGTATTTAAATTAAGTAGTAATGCAGTAGTTCAGCATTTGGTTCTTGAACAATCATGGTAGGTTGACATAAAATAAGTCTTTTGCTTCTGATTTTGCTCAGTCATTACTTCTATTAAAACGAATGGAAATTTTTCAAATCACATTAATACAACTTTTTAAGAATTTTATTCGCGCGGAACCTAAAAATTTAGGTTCATTCACACCTCGGATGCATATTAAACTTCTAACCGCATTACAACTTGTGTCCTATCGAGAACAGTTCCTGCTGGAACTGCTATTTTTCGTTCACACATAAGTCCAAGAAATACAAAGGGAAACAGGAGAATTGCGTATGATAAATGCCCACCGCTATTCATAACACATATTTGTGCAGGATAGCACTTAAGGGAGTTGCAGGAAACGTGGATAAACCAGATTGAGTCTTCAGTAATTCCATTGAAAAAAAATGGAGTTGCCCTGGAAACGGGGTGATCCTGCAGGGAGTTAAGGCATTTAGAGCATGAGATGGGAAACAGCAATACATTAGAAATGGAACATAAGTAATTTCCTCGGCTTAATCTTTCTTGCAGCTCCTTGACTTAATTGCAACTTTGAAATCAACCATCGACTCAAAATATCTACCGTATTCAACATGAATTTGATTTTACATTCAGTTGGATATTTAAAAAAAAAATTTAATTTTACTCTAGTTCTGAATTTTATAACCTTGAAAAATGCTTCATTTTTTCTGGAGTTTATTTAAAAGAAGGAAAGACAAATAGAAAAACGATTGCGTAAAAATGTTGATGATGTATTGCAGAGAAAGCATAAAAATAGAAATCAAGGAAGTCTTGAAGGGAAATATAGCTCTATATTACGATACTAATTTAAAAAGAAATAACAAAAATATGTTGTAAGTAACACGAATTTCCATTAAAAATAATACGAATACAGGTAAAATATGTTAACATATTAGGATAACAAATACAAATATATTTGCAAGCACTAAATTACATAAGGTACTAAAATATTTTCAGCTGAAGCGAAATAGCATGATGCATATCTTAACAACAAAGGAAGTTTTAAGAAATACAGTCTTCAAAGTTTTTTTGTTTAATGAAAGGTCGTAATCATATGTACGTAAGGAAAAACTTTGAAGCACCAACACCCACAAATACCTTATATCAAACCGAAGCAAAAAATTATTGCTTGTTCAGCACCAGATGAATTAAGTCTTCTATTCTAAATCATACGGTCCATCCATTCCAAATCTATTAATTAAAATATAATTTATTAGTATAAAAAGTGGTAAATTTAGCAATATTTTGATTTATTAATTTTTAGTAGATATTAAAAACTCATTGCAAACAATTTTAAGAACTATCGAAAATATTTTTCATTGAAGTTATTTTTTCTGTAATTATATTGAAAAATTCAAAATGTCTATGAATTTTTTTCATTACAAATTTGAATACTAGGAAATAAAAATAAATATATAATGACAAAATCGAATTACAAAAGTTATATGAAACTGCTTTTTTCTTAGTTTCAATGTTTTAATGAAAGTTTTAATAATTAATAAACTTCTTGAACTAGTTTAGTCAATCATTTAAAAGTTTGAAGTTTCGTGAATTTAAATCAAAACTAGAACTGGAGAATTTGGAACATTTAAAACTGGAAAAGTAAAAGAAATTTTATTACAAATTTTAAAGTTTTTATTAAGAAAAATTTTATTAATGCCTTTATGTGTGACATTAGATTTAAAGATTTAAAAAAAGCATTTATTTTAGCGAATAATTCTCATTGTTTATAAGCATTTATCTTTATATATTTAATATGATTTGACAGAAATGCAAGATAAGGGGATTAATTATATTTTCTAAATTATTGTTTTTATTTCAACAAATATCTTAGAAAATGTAATAAAAATTACAAATTTTACTAACAATGGTATAAAAATAAAAAAATAAACATTTGTGATAGTATGCAAAGTAGAATAAATCCACATTAGCTTACTTAATTTTAATTTGTGAAGTTTCATCTTAAAGAAAAGTTATTATTTCATTAAGGAATGGTACTTTACATTTCATACGGGTATTATTCAGGAAATTGTTTCATCCATATGTTTCTAAAACATTATAAAAACTTAATTGAAAACATAAAAAAAATTAAGATTCATTAAACTAAATTCCTTACAGATTTAAAAACAAATAAATTGCCTTTATTTCTTCTTACTTTAGTGTTAACTACTATGAATAATTTCCTGAAGAAAGTATTAAATTATAATATTTTTCAAATTTCTTATTTTTTATTTAATGTGAAAAACGTTACACTTTGTTTCAAACTATTGACATGAGTAATAATTGAAATATTTGTATTATTTATATCCATTAATTATTTTAGGTCACAGAATTGTTTGCATAGTAATAGTTATAAAAGCAGAAAAAATATATTTTATTTATATTAAAACTCACTAAAAAAGTTATAAATTAATTTAACTGCAAAAAGCTCATTGAGTAATGGTTATAATAAGTTAGAAACCAAAAATTTTAATTTATGTAAAGATGACAATTCTTTACATTTAATTTTAGTCACCTCAAACTAGTCGATCATTTAAAGATGATAATTCTTTACATGAGATCGACTAGTTTGAGGTGGCTAAAATTATACCTTTAAATGCTAAAGCAAGGAGGGGCTTGCTAATTAGCCTTTTTAATCAGGCGTTGCAGGAGTTAATTTATGATTTCCTCATACACATTAGAGGCACCATTTTAACCAAGACTGTGTAAATGCAGAAATACAACTATGAATTATACATGTTTTTCAGAATTCCTTTAAGCGAACCATTTGAAGTTTGCGAACACCCTCCAACACGCTATATGGATCCCTATTTTTTCGTATTCAAGATCATCAGCCAAATATCTAATGAAATCACTAAGTACTAAGGGGCTTTATTAAGATAAATTGTTGAAATGTCTAGCAAAGAATGTTAATATATTGTGGGTTGCTAATTAAAGGATTATTCTTTATAGAAACGAACAGTGGAATAAAAGATTTTTTTTCAGAAAAACATAGATTTTAAATTTCTATAGAGCGAACAAAGAAAAAAGGCAAAATGACGGAAAACACTTAAAAAATAAAGATTTCGATCGAAACTTAAAATTTTTAATGAAAACTTATAGACACACACATGAAATTCCGAAAATTTTATATAGAGAGGCACTTATCTGAAAATTCAGTTTCTAATTAAGACATAAAGAAAAGAAAATAATAGATATTATTGAATTATGAAATTTAAATGCTAATATAGTACATTTTTAAAAGGGAGAAGAAGTAAATATATAAAAAATTAGAATACTCAAGATTGTATTCTCAGTTTTACGTCATGAGGACGTAGGCGTTTTATGTTTTCAGAAACTAACAGTTTTGATTACTTAATTGCGATAATTTTAAACATTTAAATTAGTTATTTTAAAGAGAAAATATTTACAGCATACGAATCTTTGATTATAAGAGAAACTTTCATAATTACAATTTTTAGTCTATGTATTTTAATTAAAATTTTGTATCCCTTTAAAATATTATATTTAAATGCATAAATTTTTCACTATTAATTTCATTATGAATTTATTACTGTTGTCTAAATAAAAAAATAAGCAAAATATTTCACGAAATGAATAATTTATAAATAATATATAATAAGTTTAATCCATATTAATAATTCATCAATTATTAAAACAAAAATAATTAAATTAAATACAAAATAATAAGAAGGCTCATTGTTCAAGTCTATTTATTCATTTGAATCTTATAATTAAACGGGATAAAAGGTAAACTTATAGTGATTTAGTAAAATTTTCATTACAGTGTTTTCAATTAGAAATTTCTTTTAAGAGAAAATTTTTATAAATGGAAAATTTTTTGGGTAATATAGAATGTTTCCAATGAATATCATCAATTATAATTATTATTTCATTTATTTCTAGTAGTTTTAATTTATGCATTACTAATATATGTTTTTTTCATTTAAATAAAAATATGATTTGGTTATTCATTTAAAAAATATTTGCAAATGCGAAATTAATTTTAATATAAAGCAAATCAAACTGGCTACAAATTATAACTGAAATCCCACCACAAAACTCTTATATTTTGAAAACCTAAATTTATAAATATTTTAAACTTTATATTTTATTCAACATATAATCACAAAACAATGTATACAAATATCTAAATAAAAATACAAAATAAAAACTGCTGCAAAGATATTTTGAAGCTAAAAGTATATTTTTCGAAGAAAATTTTAAGCAAATGCATTTCGATATGAAACAAAAGCTTATAATTTCCAATTTATCCATGATAAACATATTTTATTTGAAAACAAATTTCGCGATTTTTTACATTATTCTATAACCACGTCCTTCCAACGATGCCTCCTCATCAAAACTCTCGGCACACACACGCCCCCATCCCAATACTACAAAGCAAGAGCACTTTTATAGCCCTCAGAACCAAGTGCTCTTGATATCCCTGCGATAAACAGGCCCTATGCTGAAATCGGGAATAAAAAAGACCCGAGAAAAGAGAGAGAGAGAAAGAAACAAGAACCTATAGAGGAATAGAAAATTTCCGCAAAGAACGACGAAAAGGGGGGCCCTATACACTGAACGTTCTAAAGAAAGGCGGGGAGATAATAATACCTAGAACCCACGTGACATCTAGAAAACGAGAAGGCCGTTAAAAGTGTAATAAAAACGTTATGACTTCCTATGAAGAAGTTAAGGCCCGAAATCATCGAGGGATCAATTGTATAAAGGTCTCCCAACTTTATCCATTGTTTGAAGCTGAACTTTTTGTTTGGAGAAAAATAAGAAAAACTATATACTCACATTTTCTTCCGTTTTTAGAAATTTCATATGACTGTTAATGCTGACTCAAAAATATATATTGCAGTTTGTGAAAACTTATTAAAACTGCAGCGAAGTAATTTTTAGATTGTTTTTTTTTTTTTTTTTTTTTTTTTTTTTTAGAGTTTGGTGTTGTTGTTGCTGTTTTTTGATGTTTTCTTTAGAGAGCTAATGACAATTAAAGAAGTTGGAAAAAGTTTTTCCTTCATACGCGAGGTCAGACGTGATAAATATAATGGGATTTCAGAAATTTTGCCAATGGAATTACAAAGTAGAAAAAAAAAGAAATGACTTGATAAGGGTTTGTTAAAATCCCCAGTCAGAAAGTTTTAATGTGGAGATCATAGTTTTCGTTGATTCCCTTTTCTTTCTTTTCATCATTTTTTTATTTTATATTTTGTACTTCAGTAACAAAAATGGTTTATTTTATTATTAACTTCAAAATGAAGTATATAGGAAATTAAAAAAAAAAAAAGCTTTTCGACTTTATTATACTTGTCTTACTGATGACAAGAAATTACTTTCAGTAATAGAATATATAAATAGAAATATATAAAACATTTCTTTTCTCTCGAGACTTAGAAATAATACAAAGTGTAAAATTCTTTTCTAAGTACATAAATTTATTAGTAAAAATTATACGTTATGTGATATAAATATATGTTTGTAGTATTCTACATATTTCTGACATTTAAGGATGTAACGAATTGGGAAATATAGACTTTCATTTACATTTCTATTCTAAGAAAGTGGTTCTACTTCTATTATTACTAAAATAATACTAATAAAATAACTAATTGTTCCTAAAATATAAAAATTCTTAAACTTTTAGCAATTTATTATTAATAATATTCAAAAAAGTATGATAAAAATACTGATGAGCAGTGCTCTCCAATTATAATAAATACCTAAAGGATAACTTTAGAATATACTTGAAATGTGCATAAGACTGATAATTCAAGCATGGTTTATTCGTATTTAGAATATTACGAGCTAAATTTAGGAGTATTGCGCAACAATAATATCGTTTGTGTCATCAAACAAAAGAGAAAATGTCATCAAATGATAAAATTGTACTTAGAAAATTAAAGTAATATATTTATTTATAAAGTGAACATTAATTATTTAAATAAAATTCATTCTCTTTAACTAATTGTGTTATAAAATATAATAGTTTACATTTTAAGCCATTTATATTACGCTATTAAATATGGTTTGTCATATATTGTTTTTGAAAATTCCATTTAGAAAACTAAAATGCTATAAGCTAGGAATTGAAAGAGTTTTTCCAATAACTAACTGGAAAGCGAATTAAGTTTAATACAACTGTCAATTTAAAATCCATTATTCTTGGGAAATTTAATGACTCAACACTTCATATTAATACAATTAATATATCAAGAAAATGTTTTATTTTTTTAAAAAAATTTAAAATACTTTTAATATTTAATGTTACTTCTTTAAATACAGTAAGAAAATTTTTTTTCAATAATATCTTCCGTAAAAGTTTGGCACAAGACTTAACGTTATGTACAACATTAATTAATTTTCAAAAAAATTTTTATAAATTAAAAAATATTTGTTTATAATGAAGAATACTTTTTCAACTTAAATATAAGTAAAAATTTAAATTTTAAAGGCTTATATTCTATCATTTTTATCTCAACAGAATATATAAATTTATAATTTGAAAGATGTCAGCTAAATATATCTTTTAAAGACATCATTACATTTTTAAACGATATCAGAGGAATGCGTTTTGAAATTTAAGGAAATAAAATGTGCTTATAATTCCATCTCCTTTATAAAATTTACCCATCCACAGTCTTAGTGATAGTTCTGATTTTTATACAAAATTAAAAGAAATGTTGAGAAAAAATTTCCCAATAAAATAAACCAAACAATTTTTTCCAATAAATGAAAACATGCAACTTAGTTTAAATTTAATAAATAGTTATGTATCCTCATTTCTAAATTTCATCTGATCGAGTTTATTAATATTCATTGAATCATATGGAAATCTAACTTAAATAAGAGCTGTCATGAAACTGATGGGGTTGATTCTGACTTCAAAAGCTCTTTTATGAGAATTGGATCATTTAATAATGGTTGAAATCATTATGGAGCAGTAAATAGTATGAATGAGCTTTAATGAGCAATAATAAATACCAAAGTTATCATGTATTCAGATATGATCTTTTTTAATCTACATTGAATTTTATTATAATGTCAGTAATCAAAGCTTAAAAGCTTGTGTGTGTGTGTGTTTTGATTATTAGAAATGGATATGACATTTTTCTTTGCATACATGAACTATGGATTAAGATAAATATTTTCTGTTATTTCCTCTCATTAAGACACCTACGATTATGGGAATCATTTAGAATAAATGGCGAATTTCTTTAAGTTTCTTCGACTTACATCACAAATCTTATTCAACTTTCTTGCCTTCCGTGTTTTGTCTTGATATGAAAAACAAATTTAAGTAGATTTAGAATTCAAGAAATGTGTTTCCTCAATTACCATAGGAAACTTTTAATTAAATTATTTATTTATAAATTACTATATGTGTATTCTTCAATAGAAACAAGTATTGAAAGTTACATAGATTTTCCGCACAAATTCCGATAAGACTTCGAAATCCTACATAATTACTGCCAAAAAAGCTTTTGAGGTATTTATCATTTTCAGCTCTTTTGCTAATCTCGCACTTATTAGCATTCGAAGAAGTATTAAAATTATTACCGATGTAGCTTAAAACTTTTCCTTTTCCACTTTTTGGTTGAAAAAAAAGTTTGAAAAGTTCCTGCAAAAGACCTACAATTATCTTGCTGAAAAATAATCTACTATTTCGAAACAAAACTAAGAAGAAATTACGGAAAAGCGACTAAGTTTAATCTGTTTTAGTGCAAATTTCCCACTATCACCGTTCAAAAGTACGAGTTAATAAATCAAAACTCATCCCCCTCCTGAACTTTAACGTAGACTAAAGTAAAACTCCAGTCATGTTTGGCCTGTCTTCAAGTTAGAATTCAATGTATCTTTTCATAATTACTCGGCGTGATGCCAATACTTAATGCCGCTGATAAATTTAAAAGTACTCCATTTTTTTCCCTGGTCTTTGGAAAACCACTATAATAAATTGATCGAATGTGGCCGGAGAAGAGGTATTAATAAATAATGTATACTTCCAAAATACACTTCCAATTCCATTCTTTGGTAATTAAATTTTAACGTTTACATGGCTTACCAATCAGAACGCAAGATTCGAACTCCCGTGAGCTAATAATAATAAAGCGAATTCGGAACAAGATGGCCGACGGCCGCCATCTTGAATTTTCTTTCAATGAATAATGTTTGTGGCGGTGGATCCATAATTACATTTATTTCAATCTTTTTTTGACGCCTTGTTAGGGGCAGGTCCCAATCAAATCTACAGCAGCTATTAGGTCCTTCAAAGCAAAGGTAGGGGCAAGCGAGGGGAAGAATTTTGATGAATGATTCAGATCATCGACGTGTTTCTAAAAATCAGTCCCTGGCTTGTTACGTTTAGAAATCACGATAACTATGAAACGCCCCACTGAGAATTTTAGGATATCCCCAGAACTGGTATTTATCATTTTTCCCTCGGACGTACGCGATTTAGCTGATGAAAGAGAAAGGATATTATTTTTTTAATAGACCATAGCTGAGTGGGTTCGTTAAAATCAAGGGCTTGTTCAATGGTTCAAGTTAATGAATTTAAATCTCTCCAGTTTGTGACTTGATACTCTACTCGTGTGAGCTTCTATATGCTAATGAAAAACCCATCCAGAGAATTACCTAAGTTGTTCATTAATAATAAAGGAGTGTCTCGAATTGTTTTTCATTTCTTTTAAAAGATAATTGATTTTACTAAACTTAGAAAAACCGGTCAACCTGAATGGTATCTAAATTAAATTTTTAAGTTCTCTCATCTTTAATGGTAGTTATTATCTATATCACAGATATATGCGTTTTGCATGAACTGAAGCTATTTTTTTTTTCAAAGTAATAATTTAAAATTTTATTTTTTCATCATAATATTCTAAAATATTGTGAAACTTATTGGAGTTTCAATACTTTATTTAAAAGTAAATGCCTAGAAATTATAGGTATCTGAATAATTTCAAAATTTTTATTATATCATATGCTAAAAATTAAATATAAATTCCTAACAAGCTAAGGTTTAATTTTACCTTGTAAAAGTTTTTTAAGCTTGATTTTTCTGTTGCAATATAAGAAATTAGTTTTTAATTACAAAGAAGAGGAAATAGTTCGTAACACATTAACGAGGAATACTATGCTTCGCTCATTTTTGCTACATAATAAACTTCCTTTTGGTAATAGATACTTATTAATAAAATTTACATTACATTATACATTGAATCTTTATTTTTACATCCTACATTATATATCTACTCATTTATAAAAATAATTCGCAGTAAATTTATATTTAAAACAAAGAACGTAACTCTATTTAACTTTGAATTTACTATAATCTTGTGAATCTAAAATTAAACCAGTTTTCAAACATACATCATTAATATGGAAGGTACACTCAGAAAACAAAGCAGTACATATAATTCTATAATAGTAAATAAACCTTTTTAAAAAAAATTTTTTCTTACTGATATCATAGAAACCATTTTCGAAACCGTTAGGTATTTTTAAACCGTTAGGTATTTTTAGAAACCGTTAGGTATTTTTAAAAATATTATTTAAGAGCACCATAATAGAGTGATTTCAAATTCTATTATTGAATCATTGAAATAATTAGATCTAATAAATTATTGAATATTCTTTTAAGGTTATATTGAACAAATGTATTAATATAATTGAATCTTGATGCATAATCACCCTTGCTTCTAATCACACAAAAAGGTAAATGGTATAGGGTATTTTAATATATATATATATATATATATATATATATATATATATATATATATATATATATATATATATTATATATATATATAGTTTAGTGATAGTTGAAATTACAGGAAATTTAATAAAGGAATATTCCTGTAAAAAATGCAATTCTTATTTATTTATTTATTATGAAATCAATAAAAATTCCTACATTTCTCGCACTTTGAAATAGTTAAGTGCTTAGGTTAATTATTTTTAGTTTTCTGCAAATTTAATGTAAAATGTTTTAAGAAAGTAATTTTTAACTGATTTAAAACTCGCATAATTTTCTAATTTGTCTAAAATCATATTAATTTCGTAAAGTGTCTGTATTCTCTTTGTGAAAAATGTATAATCTGTTTGCTTCAAATATGTTCACTTTTCATTTGTATTTTTCCGTCACATTTATTCTATTCTAATGCTTCTATACACATCTTGTCGACAATGCAAAATTTTGAGGTGATATATTTAACGGATAAATATCTGTCTTTCCCTTATATAGATTATCCTTTCTTAGCTGTGAACTACATATAACTGTGAAGATAAGACTGTGAACCACGTACAACTGTGAAGATAAGACTGTGAACCACGTATAACTGTGAAGATAAGACTGTGAACCACGTATAACTGTGAAGATAAGACTGTGAACCACGTATAACTGTGAAGATAAGACTGTGAACCACGTATAACTTTGAAGATAAGACTGTGAACCACGTATAACTGTGAAGATAAGACTGTGAATCACGTATAACTGTAAAGATAAGACTGTGAACAACGTATAAATGTGAAGATAAGACTGTGAAGCACATGCGATAAGACTAACTAAAAGTCTTCCCTGTTATTAGCATATAACATTAGTGAAACATGGATTCATGTTGAATCATATAAACAGTACAAACACTTCTTCATTGGCTTAACTATCACATCTCTCTCATTTATGTCAGAATATAATAATATTTAAAGACACTGAAATTAGCTGCTTCGAAGAAAAAATAGCATGTAATAACAGTGTCTAATATCTAAGTATAACAATCTATGAAATATTAAATGTATATATTTATGCCGTAAGTAACGACACTATTAACAAAATGCAGAGGAAATCAGTGAAATCTACGATGTTTTATATTTTTCTTTGAATTTTCTATACATTACAATTTATAATTTATCTACAAATATTAACAATGAGACATTGATATAAATTTCAGTAATATAAAATACGTTTATAAAGAGCTTATAGGCATAAAAAAAATTAGTTTAATATTATACGTTAAATATCTATAAAAATAATTTAAATGTGTATTCATTTAGAGGCAAATTGTTATCAGTTATTAAGAAAGGAATTAATTTATAAAGATATCTAGACTTATTAAAAATGTATTTTAAGAATATATTTGTTTTATTTAAGACACACAATTCTTATAATACAAAAGAAAACTACTTTCAACTATTCATCATTAGAGTCATTTATAATGAATATATTTTTGATCAAGCTCATTTTATTTTTTTTATCGTATGTTACTTCTTTCTAGTTGTTTTATTGTTACTAAATGTTACATACTAGTTTTTTAATTTGTAGAGTTCAATATGAAAATGAAGCTTATTTTCTTAAATAAAATTATAAAACTTTCGTAAGAAAACAAAATTTTAAGAAACACAATACAGTTTATATTATTTCTCTAAAAAAATTGAAATGAATTGAAAAAGGCAGTTTTTCAATTATTGAATGGTTCTGAAAGAAAGGAATCTTTCTGTGGAGATTAAATATCAACATTTTACAAAGAACATTTTTCAAAATGTAGGTCGGTTGGTTGGTTGTGTTTTACGGCTCAAAAACCAATAATGGACATGCTGCGCCAAAAGTGAGATTTTTGTAAAAAGAAATTAATTTTTCTTTTTCATTTATTTATTTGGTTTTGCTACTATTATTATAATTTTGCTTTTTAAAAAACCCATATGTTAGAAGTTTCTTTAAACAATTGTATTATTTAAAATTAAAATCTAATATATATGTATATATAATAGCAAAAACACCAAAATAAATTTAGATGTAAAATTTAAAAAAAACCTATTGCCCTTAAAAAGGTAAAAAAGTTTTTATAGAGGTTGATTCCAGCAACAAATCTGACAAACTTAAAATACCACAGTTAAAAAAAATTTAAACGTTGGTGATTACAATCATGACATTTAATTAAAATATGAAAATAGTACATGGTTCATCACATGCTTTAATTTTTTGATACATTAATTAGTTTTGACAGTAAAATATGACTAATTTAATATCTACATTCGAATAAAATAGCAGTTTAAATTACAAATTCACAAAATATTCAAAAATATTTAAAAACGCTTCATGAATCTTTTTCTGAAAGTTACACACTTAAAATACGACGAGATCTCATCAGACGCAACCTTGTTAACAGGTATAGCAAGGTTCTTCTGTGGGGGAATAGAAAAAAAGTCCTGCCCGGTCTTCATGATAATAATGCTCTAACAACACCATTATCCCAATGTAGAGAGGAAGACCTTAAGTACATGATGTAGGAGTTGCTTGAGCCAGGAATAATTCATCAAACCTTTTCCCCTTTTCCCTTTCTCTTTTGATTCCTTTTTACCCTTATGTAGACTTTTTCCCTTTTCTATCAGGCTCACATCCAGTCTCCGGTCCTGCTGCAAATAAATCCTCCATGGGTCAAAAGGGGTGACATTATTTATACAAAGCAAAAGATACGGCTCGGTTGGACTGATGTACTTTTCTGCAATGCAATCGAAGGGACATGTTTGGCTTACTTCAGTTAAATAATCTGCATGATGGCCTGTTTTTTTTTTTTTTTTTTTTTCCTGTAAGCATTTGTACTTTATTTTCATGTTGATGGTTGAGAAACAACGTAATGGATTAGACACACATATTTAAAAACATTATTATTGCGATGTAAGCAATATTAATTGGTTTATAAGTAATATCTCATATGATAGTGATAGATATTACAGTTTACTTTATAGAAATATATGAAAGAAATTTTCTTAGTTGACGAAAAATTATTTTACATTGAAAATTGCTTACGTTTGGAAGAGATTTCGAAAAATAACTGAAAATTATTTCATATATGTGCATAAAAGAAATTTAACATTATTTTTGAGTGAATTTTAGCACTTAAATTATTTTTAGAAATAATAAATTTTATATGTCTTATAAAATAAGCAATATATAAACAATTTGGCAAAATAAAAACAGCTAAAATTTTAATGTTTTAAAGAAACTAATTTATTTTTGCGTCACCGAGAGTTTTAATATCGATTTTTAATATTATTGTTGGATATGAATACATACAGAAGATAACATTTCCTCCTTTTTTTCTTTCCTGCCCTATTTAGTATACGGGTGTCATTTAGTCAACAAATTCTATTTTCTTCACAAAATGTTCAACAATACTGACATCATTTGAGTCTGGTATTACTGTAATTTCAAATGATATTTTTAGACTCAAATTTTCCTGAATTACTCATAAAGTTTGATCAAGACATTTTAAAGATATATAACTAAATCTGTTATTGCAATAAAATTTAAGAAAAGGATCAATATTTTTCTCACTTATTCTATATGAATTAGAAAGAAATCTAATACTCTTTTTTAGAGTTATTGAAATAAATATTGTTGAAATAAAATTGAAATAAAAAACAAAAAATAAATAAAAAAGAGCTGTTTTAAAATTTTATTTACATAAATGGGTTTGATAGACTTGAAAACTTATTTAAAAATTAATATTTGTTATATAAAAACAAATCAGAAGTAAATATACTAACATTCAAATAAATAAATGAAGTTTTTAGAGCAAGTTTTTAAAGCAAGATAATAAAATTTTAATTTTGACATGTTAAGTAACCGAAATTTATATGAAAATAATAGATATTAACCTTCCATTCTTATTTGTTTTCAAAATCCTAAATTAAAATTTGCTATTTCGCAATTTATTAAATTTTTGAAAAAAAAATCTTCATAGGGATATTCTTGTTAAGTTTAATATTTAGCTATACTTAATAAAAGACATAGGACTTTAATAAAAGTCATAGGATATGATATATTAATTTTATTATGTATGATCTGACTAAACGACTTTTTAATAGTGTTTTTACTTAGCTCTTAAGAAGGATTAATATTTTTTTAAATTATTCTTTATTTGACAATAATAATTTAATTGGATCATCAGTACAAGAGATTTTTCCTAGTTTTTGTAAGTTATAATTTTCAAAGATTAATACCACAATAAATTAAATCAAATATAAATTTTTTAATTACTTTAAGAATTCGCTAAGATCTAAAATTTTTCGATACAACAGAGTTAGGATTCTCTTAGGTTATCAAAATACTGTTTTTATTCAAAAAAAAGTATTTAAACGAGACTATAAAAGAAATAAATAGATAAAACAAATGACAAACGTATGCTTATTTCATGTTTTATTTTTATATTTTCTTTCATCTTTACAGTGTTTCTTTCATCAGCAATGATACAAGAATATTTAGCAAGAAACCCTAAGAAACATCATTTTTCAGTGAGTCCAGAGAGTAAAACTTTCGATGCTACAAATTTTTTAAGAATTAAACATATTTTTAAGAAATGGCTAAGTGGCAAAATGGGCTGTCTGTAAAATAGAGAAATTTCAAGTAGCTTCCTATTTTGACAAAAAATAAATAATATTTTCTTTGTAAAATTTTTTTCATTTTATGTATCTTCTAAACGTTAAAAGAATTTTAGTCTAAAATCAAGAATAATATTTTTAAAGTTGGTATATGTTGGGTAACTTTTAAAGCTGATGGCGCGTGTGTGCATGAGCGCGTGTATGATCAATTGCTTAAATGCTGAAACAAGTAAATAAGAAGAATTTATGGTTTAAACTGGATCTAAAGGTTAAAACATATAAATCATAAAATTTATATAAATGACATTGTTTACTTAAGAAATCAAATTGTAAAACATTCATATAGAATATTTATTAAAGGTTGTAATTTAAAATAACCAATATTTATAAAATTATTATGTAAGAAAAATAATGAATGAATATAAAAATAAAGTATAGATATAATCTAAACAAATCTATTCTATATAATTTAGACTTATAAAAGGTAATATTCTATTTGACTTTATGTTACAAATTTATTTTGGTAAGCTTTTTGTATAAGTATGAATTTTTAAATAATTTTGTTGAAATTTAAACTTTAAATAATCTAAATTTCAACTATTCAAAAAATTCTGTTAATTGCTTTTCTGTTTTTTATATATTCTCCCACAAATCCTCCATAAGAAAAGCATTGTTTTTTTTAAATATATATGAGAATCTTATTGCTTAAACTTTATTATTAAATAAAGAATATTTTGTAAAACTGAATCATAAGTCGAAAATTATTCGTGTTCCTTTTTTTACTGTTTACAGTAAGGTTTAGTTATAGCTATATATGCTTCGAATTTTTATTTCTCTCCAGCTGCTATAAAATAAATACAGCTGCTTATTTTATTTTTTTAAAAAAGTGCACGTGGGCGATTCATTTTATAAGCAGAAAGTCACGTTATATTTTTATTTTATACTAGTATTATTTCAATGCACAGATTTTAATTGGGATTCCTTTTTCTCCACACATTTTCTTTGAAATCAATGTTGACATACTGGAATTTACTTTCAATTATGTGTCTCTTATTTTGTTATTAACATACTTTACTTGAATATAATAAATTTTTGAAAATGTAGATCATACAAATAAAACTAAAAGGTCTATAATAATATGGATTCATTTTCTTCACAATAATCTTAAGATTAATTTTGCTAATAATGAATATTAAAACTATGTACGGAATTCTACTTTTTAGGAATATTTTCAAATATGGTTTAGAATCTGTGCATCTTTAAGCTTTAAAGTATTTAATAATATTTTGATAAAATATTACAGTGTAACTCTTAAACAGATGTATTCATTTTATAAATCAAAAATAAGTTTTTAAAGCACAATATGCTTCTTCGTTTAGTTTCTTAGTGTTAAAAAATGCTAGGAAAAATTAAATAACGTAAAAATAAAGCGTAACTGTGCATCAACGAATACATACTATAAAGCAGAGTATCCCAATTTTTTTTAAATAAGAGCATTAAAATATAATTTAATATTGCACATGCCAGTTTGCTATTGAATTGTAATTTCATAAAAGAGTTTCTCCTTTGTCCAGGCATTTTTCAATATTTAGATAAAGTAGTCCACTTTATTATTGAATTCATAAGAAATAATAACGGAAGGTCATACAATTACTGGAGATAATTTCATATATTAATAATTCAAAATGTTATGAATTTATTTGTCATTATTGTGCAGAAACCTGTAATTCCAAATTAGATAAATTAAACAGCCAAAAACTAAACTCAGTATCTCAATTAATATAGGAACTAATGAATGATTTGTCCAAATTACTCTCACAATTTTTATTTATATTTAATGTATTTGAATATTTTAAGAATAAAATCAATATTTCGTAAAAAAGTATACAAAGTCATAAATGCAAGAAATTAAAAAGAGCTCTTTTAATATATGTTTTATTTGTACTTCTCTGATTTTTCATAATAATTGCGTAAATAAAGTTTATTGTAATCGTATTTTATGAAGTTTGTTATTTACCAACATTTATAGAAATGTTATTTTACCAAAAATGACTTGTTTGATTTCCTTTGATTTTTTTTAAAAAATATTCGCAGTCTCTGGTTTTGTCTCAGTTATGGTTATCAGATTATTCATTGCATTTTAAAATAATGATTAATTACATCTGTTGCACAATTTTCACATAAATTCAAACTTTAAAATAAAAATAAATAATCCCTTACTGTTAAACAAAAGATGATGAATGAGATTACATGGTTTAAGATTTTAGACCATGTAGTCTAAAATCTTAAACCATGAATAAATACTAGTTTAGGAATGCCTTCGTTCAATTTTTAAGAAATGAATACGTTAATCTATGTTTTCATTCATTAAACCTTGTTTTCATATGAGCACAGAAATTTGATATTTCATTTTTTAAATGAAGTACCAACGTTGAAATAAGTTAATTTCGCATATGAAAAGTATTTTCAGCCCATTTCTCGTGGGCTGGACATAAAAATAAAAAATTCCAGCCCTTGACAGGCAGAAGATACTTCTCCTAACCAAATAATAAATAAATGAAATTATTTTCATAATAAAACAAATGAAATTATTTCGGGGTATAAAAAAAGAGTAGGTTTTGAAATAAATGCTAAAACTTAATCTAAAGGTTCAAACAGCGGATAAATAGTTTGAATAAAATTTCGATCGAATTGTTAAGTATTAAGTCACGATGCAATTGTATATGTCATCAATTAATATATATAAGTAATTATTTTGTGATATGTAAGTTAGTAATCATTTATTGAAATAAATAAAATTATTAAAAAATTAGTTTATCATACATTATATTTTTCAAGAAATTGATCAAATTTTGTTAGGTTTGTTTTTAAATGATAAACATAATTATACAATAAAACTGTTCAATAAAACAATGCAGATTTAGTCAATAGATCTAAGCTAAACCAATTCATGGTATGCAGAATTTTAACTTTATTCATACGTAGTGTAAGATGAAATATTTAATAATATTTTAAAGCAAAAAGATAGTTTTTATTTATTTTATAAGGAAACATTTAATTTGTTGAGTAATTAATAAAAAAAAACATTACAAGTGGAAAGAAAGGATTTTTTAAGAGTAAATAAATAATTCTTGAAGGTATTTCTTTCAGATATAAGTATTTTCTTTTTTCCAATAACAGAAGCATTATTTTTTTATAATTAAAGTTATTTTGTACTTCAAGTTTACATTCACGGAATAGTAAGTTTTTATACAGATGAAAAGTAACGTTTTAATGTAGCAATTTATCAGAAAAAATTATTCACATTTTATTGCAAAGCAATATTAATTTATAAATTATTTAAATTAAAGGAATATGAAATTCCTACTTTTAAAAAGAAAAATTAAAGCTATGTTAAAAGGGTTATAGGTGTTTCAAACTACTTAAAAAGTTCTGGAAATTACACTTTTTAAATCTTACTAGTTAGGTTGTTTTACAAGGTACTAAAAATATTAAGTTGTGTGAAAACATTTACTTGATATGGATACCAAAGATAACTAATTGTTAATATAATATGCATGGCACTTTTGTGTCTTTTGAATTAAAGTTTTTCAATTGTTGTACATGGATTTAATAAGCAAATTAGTTATATTTCAATAAAATACTCCTAAAGCTCATTAGACAAGTTGAATGCATATAGCATACATTATTTAAGGACATAATTTATTTTATATTGTTTAAATGAATTCTCAAAGACAATATAATACCTTCATCAGAAAATAATATTTAAGGAAATCACGTTTTTTTAATTTCATGTATGATTTATAGTTTTCCCACCATTTTGTTTCTAAATATGAAAATGATCATGAAAATTTCTCGGGTGTTATCTATAACATAAAAATCGACTCCATAATTATAATATAATTGGTTGGAAAATTACTCGGGTGTTATCTATAACATAAAAATCGACTCCATAATTATAATATAATTGGTATTTTAACTCGACTTTGTTTAACGAAGAGAAAAAATTTTTAAATGATTTTTTTATAAAAATACGAGTAAAAGTACATATTTAGAGGATTACAAATAACTCAATTATAAATGAATTCTATTGTTTAATCTTTGATTAATAATCATTATTCAATAGTGAGTTGTGTATTTTTGAAAGGTAAAATATTTCTTTAAAAATCTGATTTTAATACATTGTAATTCCTTACAATGACACCGATTCGCTTAAATTTAGTGAATTTATCGTAAGTTAAATGTGGATGTTGAAAATTTGAATATTTTTAAGACATTTTAATTTTTTTTAAATAATTAATAAAAGAAATATGTACTACATATGTAACTATTCTTTTGTTTAAATTTGTTGACATTTATTTACTTAATTCTTGAAAAGACAAATATTAGAAATGATAATGTATTTAAAATAATTTTAGATGAATACAAATAATTTTACAAACCTAGAATTTTTTTTCCATTTTTTTATTCTTTAAATATTAGTAATCAAATGATAATGCTCTTATGCATTCCACAAATATATCATCTGTAATTTCAACTTTTATATTGGTAAAAATAAAGTATTGATAAAAATAAGTATTGGTAAAAATAAATTTAAATTTAAAAATATGTTCCATATATAAAACAGTAAATATTTATAATTATTATTAATGAAATTTAATTTCAAATATTTTTCAATTATTTTTTACGATATCAAGGAATCATATTCATATCGTTTTTCATGTTTAGCATTTTCATATTATTAATGTATAAATTTTTACATCAGTTTCTTAAACTATTTTTCATAATTTCTAAAATTTTGTAAGTAATACGAAGAAAAATGAATAAATTTATTTTCATTAAATAATTTAAAATGAAAACAATGTCCTATTGAAATATTATTTACTTATTTGATTTACAACATTAAAGATAATTTTGAGGATGTTATAATTAACTCTTAACTTACTATATTCTTATATAATATATTTAGTTTCCAAAAGATTCTTTTTAACAGTTTTACAAATTATTATTTAAATATGTGTCTGTGATTCCAATTTTATTGCATGTGATAGATTAATTTATATGAATATAGTTGGAGTGACGAAGAAAATTTTTAAATAAATATACTAAAATGCGAATGCAAAATTAAAAATACAATGTTCTATGTACCCAAAGTCCATAAACTGTTACTTTTAACATTATGATTAATATCTTTGATTGATATTATTTGGAAAAAAAAAAACAGATGACTTAATGATTATGAATCATATTATGAAATCAATAACCGAATCTTTCCTATTTTCATTCCTTCGTTTTGTCCTTGCAATATTTTTGCTTGCCAAAGGCCATTTTTCTTCCAACACTTATACTTTGTGCATAACTACTGGAAAGACAAGACGGATGGTTAACCCAAGTGATGTATCCTTTCTGGCGTAGCTAGGGTGCTGCGCCCCCTGGTTGCCTACTATGCAATTGAAATCTCTGGTATTAAACACTCGTTCTGGATATGATGTGTTCTCGCTCTACAAATTGCAGGGGTGGGGCATAGAATTTTTTCTTCCCTTGCCATTTTTTTTCCTACATTTGATGCACTCTTTCGTTATTATTATTTCAACTGTTTTTTGTCGACTACCAGATTGATAACTACGTGATTATTTTAGTGGTTCTATTTTATCCCAATTACATTTGTACAGACAAGCTTTTTTTTTTCTTTCATTTTTCTTTCCAGGGCCATTTTTTTCCCTCTTTATTCTTTCATTGGAAGGATAATTTATTATTTTTTTTAACTTGACACAAAAATATCTGGTCAGTTAAAAAAATGAATGTGTAAAACTGTGGGCACGTACGTGCAAAAATAAGCAATGTGGTGTAAGTACATAATTTGTTGTAGAATTTTTAGCCAAGCATATTTTTATTAATATTTTTAACGTGATTTATTTGTATCAATTAAAGCTAATTTGTTTTAAAGTGAAAGTCTGGAATAAAATTTAATTAAATAAAAAAACTTCTGTATGAAAACAATAAAAATTACATTTGCATAGAAATAGGAAAATTATAGTTGATGACATCAATATTAATTTTTTCTCTATAAGGATTAGTTTATAGTTATAAAAATTACATTAATTAATTTTAAAGTAATTTTTTAAATGTTGTATACCTGTTTAGTTATAATATTAATGTTCTATTATTTTAAACTTTCAAACTTAAATATATGCTTTTACATTACAACAAGTTTTCTCAGCTGCTTAACTTTTACACAAGAATTTTGATTTCTTTACTATTAATTCAAAAAAAAAATCAAAATGAATTAATAAATTTACTTTCCTTGGTTATATAAATTTTGTATTCAATATTTGGGAATTTTTTATGAAAATGCATGGATGTTGTTGTAAAAATAAAAAATAAAAAACTTATAAAATTCTCATCAAAAATAAAATTACTACTAACTAAGAAAATTTGAAAGTACACACAGAATGTTATATGCGTAAAGATGAAATATTATTTTTAAAACAATTTCTTTTCACAACATATTTTCTACCAGATATTCTCAATTTAGTAACGATGTTGCATTAAATGAATATTAATTCAAATTGATTATGAAATTAAACTGTTATTTTTTAAAATTTTCTGTTATATTCATATTGTTGTGCATTTCAAATTATTTGTTTGTTTATCATGATAAAATTTTCATCCCATATCTAAAATCTTTTCCCCGAGCTTAAATTTTGCAGTGGAATTTGTCTTCAATTAAATATAATTTCTTCCTTTTAAATATTCAAAAGTCGAATATTCTTCAGTCGATTTCTAACCAGATTGAAAGTATTTATATTTACACTATATATGTATTAAATCTTTAACATTTTTTCAAATTATTTACAAGTTGATGAAAGGGTATAATAATCTAAAAATAAAGGGTTAAGTATATCTTTTCAACGGCTTAATAAAGGTACGGTCTGTAACGCTTAGCAAAAAAATAAATCAATTAAAATTAGCATTAATTAATTTTTCATATATCATAGAAAAAGCACAGGAATAAAACAAAAATTTCAAAATACGAATGGAATTCTTATACGATTTCGAATTGCTTAGATTCCAAAGAATTTTTTAAACTTTACAGTCAGAATTATGTAGTAAAATTATTTATTACAGTTCTTATAATAATGATTATTGAGATTTCAAATAGCACCCTCTTTTTCATTTCAGTGTATTGTATTTTTTGATAAGCATTTTTATAAATGCTGAAGTACTACTAAGAGTTAGCAAATGAATACAAAATAAATAATGAAATATTTGCTGTTAATTTTTTTCATATATCTTATGCCTTTTATAGAAAGAAATTTGTTATATATATACATATATATATATATATATATATATATATATATATATATATATATATATATATATATATATATATCATTCATTGCACATAATCAATGGCCATAATTACAGTGGTGCAAAAGTATTTATGCCAAAAAATATTCTTCCAATTTATCTCTAAAATAATAAGAATTTATTAACATTATTTCCTCTATATATTAATAATAATTTTAATTAAATGTGTGAAGAATAACACGTCAGTGTGAAAGGGAAATCAAGAGAAGTATATGAAATGTCTGCGATCATTGCCACAACTCTTCGCAGAAATTCTGTTTCTGACTCACACTGCTTTTCTTTAAAATACCATGTGACACATTTAAGTCCGATTCTCTCTCAGAAAAAAAAAAACTCTTCAATGAAACATATCTGTAGGGACTTCGAAAAAAAAAGAGAGATTTCCTCTCCCACAAAATCACCACAAACTGTAGACATTAAATTAATGTATTGAAGTAAGATAGGGGGTGGGGATGAAAAGGTAAAACGCGACGTTATAACGTTGAAAGTTTGTGAAGTATAAATCAAAAGGCCAGTCTCTATTCCAACATTTATCATTGTAGCGTTTCCCGAAATTACATCCACACTTTATTTCCGAATTCCGGCTACGATTGCAATTTCGACCAATCACCGAATTGATGTCACATTTTCCATGAAGGCAAGCAGGAATTCCAGTTTAGAAATAGAAATCAAAATTTAGTGTTTTTCCCTCCTTTTCTGCTGTACCTGTTTCATTTCTGTCATTAAGTAAAGTAAAGCGAATTTTGGGCTTAGGGGTGGCGGATTGAAAATAGTTTTACAAAAATTGATAATATTTTTCGCTTATTGAACATGAAATTCCAGATTAAAGTGAGTTCGGAATTATGAATAATGGATGCTTGTGACAGTTACAAATTTATACTTTCTACCATAAAGAAGTTATTTTTGTCGATTTCAGTATTCTTATTATTGACATTTTTTATTTTAACTCATTATTAGTAATTTTTAATGGTGATATTATATTCAATACCATATTTCAAAAATTTCATTCAATGTAATTGACGTAAAAAAAGAGGATGAAGAAGTAGATTTTTATTGTTTTTTATCGTTTATTAGTATTTTACTTTTGCGGATTTTCTGTTCTTAAATAATTCCATTTTGCTTTTTTTTTTTTTTTTTTTTTCTTGCAAATTTTTTTTAAATTATTATTTTTTAAAAAAAGAAAAATGTACTAAACATTAAATTTTATATCATACAATAACATATTTGATATTATTGAAAAATAGTTAAAAGTGGTAATAAAATTTAATTAATACCCAAAATTTTAAACAGCACGTTAAAATGAAAAAATTAACATTTATATTTTCTTGTGAAATTAGATCGTCTATGCTATCAGTTAATGAATAAAAATAGAATATTATGTAAACGTTATTCTGCGTGATAGACTCATAATGTAAATTATTTTGCTTTACATTATTTATAAAATTTTTGTTTGTTACATTATATTTTATATTCATTTTTTTGTTATAAAAATATTTATTACAATACTAAAACAAAATAGTAATGCATTCCTTGAAAATATATCTATTAGCTAAATTTTTTATTTTTCAATTTCAATAAAAGAATATACGAAATTTAGAGAACATTTTACTATTAAGATAAAAAATGGCAAAGAATTTCTTAAGATGTTTTGTAAAATACTTTATAATTCATAAATTATTGTAATCAATTCTCAGAAAATAAGGAAAAGTTTTAAATTTGAAATTCTGAAAATGAACTTTTATTAAGAATAAGTAATATATTTGATAAATATTTTGTAATATTTAAATTTTCAAAACTACTTTAGCACTATTTTCTGTCATTGATATCCTGTCAAGAAACAAAATAAAATGTATCTTATTTCTGCATTTATTATCTCAAATAAATTTCTCATAATTTGAAATTTTAAATCGTTGCTTTTTATAATTTTATTTCTTGTTTTAAGGTATACAAAATAAGAAAGATTGTTATATTCAAAAATTGAATTTAACTACTTGAACATTCCATGTGATTTATGCTTGAATTTGTTTTAAAAAGTATATGATCCTAATATTAAAATCTTTTTCTTTCATTATATCTTGTTTACAACTAATAATTTGAAAGAAACTATATGATAAAGCATATAATAATTGATTTGGAAATAAAATTACACAATTACAAATTACTCATCATTAATTTTGTGACTAATTTTTCATTTTATCAATAATTTAATCAATAATTAAATGAATAAATTGTTAATTTTTACAGATATATAATGTTTTTACCATAAACACATATGGTAAAAATGTTTACGGAATTAAATATACTGACAAATTCAATATTTTTTAATATTTTTATCTTGTTGAAATATTCTGAACTATTTATTTTACAATATCTTCTGAAAGTTTGTAAATTTTTTTAAGGGCAGAATTTTACATGTTTTCTAAAATTTTCGTTTCTTCGGTTAAATTTTTAATACTAATGAGTAATTAAAATCACAATAAAAAATTAATAATATAAAATTTTTATATATTTATGCTCAATTTAAAATGACGTTTTTATTTCTTTTATATTTTGTAATTCAAGGATTTTCTCTAACAAATGAATTTTTTCAGTTTTTGTTTGAATTGGAATTTTTTGGTTCTTTTATACCAAAACCGAGTAGGCTTTTCAAAACATTTTATTTTTAATTTCCATTATAAAAAATTTGAGAAGTAATTATAATTTTTCATTTTAAAATAAGTTTTTACTTTATAATATAAAATAATTTCACATTAAAAATATGTTTATAAATATACATAAAATACTTTACTAAAAGTTCATGAAAACTTTATTTCATGAAATTTCAAGTTCATGCGAAAAATCTTTTTTATATAAAAAAAATGTTGACTTTGCTTTAAAGAACTTTTATAAAATGTTATTTTCTGATCAAATATAAATTCTACTGTACAACACGCCTTGCCTTGTAATTCAGTTTAAAAGTTATTAACTTAGACAAAATAATTTACTACATCAAAAAACAATATAATTTACATCAATAAATAATAAATAACTTTATAAAATCGATTAAGTTTTCGGTATAAAAATGCCTCAGGCCTTAATTATTTGAGACGTTAAGTATTTGAAAAACATAAAAATGAATGACTGTCAAAGTGATCTAATAACGATCTAGATCATGATTGGCATGGACACAAATTACACAGCGAATGCATTCTTTTGTATAAATTAATAACTTCCATGGCATTTGCTAATGATCTTTAGGTTAATGATATCTGCCAAGGCCAATAAATGATGTTCGAGTCCCACACATAGTGGACTGACCGATGATTGATACTTACGCTGCAGAGATGGACCTCAAGCAAGCGGAATGGAATAAAAAAAACATAGAAAGAGTAATAATAATAATAATCGCAATATCTTAAGGATTGGCGATGTTAATTGCTATCAAGAATGTTTTCTCGAATCCTAAAGATTAAGAATGACTCAGATATATATTGATACATCAGATGAGTTTTTTGTTAAAAAATATGGAAAACATATTTTCTATAAAACAACGACTGAGATTAAAAATTTAAAAAGTAATAATAAAAATACGAATACACACACACACATATATGTATATATATATATATATATATATATATATATATATATATATATATATATATATATATATATATATATATATATATATATATATATATATATAATATTTAATTACCTATCTAAATGTTGAATCCATAAATAAATTATGATAATTTATTTAGCCTATATACCAAATATTAAATAATTAATGACAATGCTATGTTTCTCAATAAAAATAATAACTATTTTTTAATTTAAAAGTTTTTTTATTTATTATATTTCCATTTATTTAAAATGTAAATATTTTTTCAATATTCAAAAGGGAATATTGTTTAAAACGTTTATGCACTTAATATACCTAGAGACTATTTTCAATGATTAAGTATCGTTAAATTGGTAAATTTTTTTAATAATAAATTTATAATTTTTTTTCATATACATGGAAGAAGAATTAAAAGACATCATTTTACTCAAAAATAATATCATGATACAAAAAAAAAGTCTTTTTTCACAATGAGTTATAAAAGATAGGAAATCAAACTTAGGATTTATTTGCAAAGGGTACAAGAGCCACTAATTAAAACTATTCTATCAAATTAATTTATGAAAAATGCACTAATAATCCCTGAAATATTTTAAAGTAATATAACGCAATTATTTTATATTGAAAATTTTTTTCCATTTTCTCAGTAGAAGCAGCAAATGTTAGAAATTTAGAATATTTTAAAAATGCGACCTCACAATGATATGGTATAATTATGTATCAAATTATGATATATGATACATTTATATTAAAAAATAACAATTTTTAACTGTAATTTATCATTAATTCTAAAAATAAATGTTAAATAAAATGTTGAATACAATGTTAAATAAATGTTACTATATCCGTTTTTAAACAAATATATATTACTTTTTTTTTCAATCATAAATCTACTTCTCTGCTGAAACTTGTCCCTGTAATTTAATATGCTAGAATATGCTTAATATTCTTCTTTTAGCATTGTTTTAAACGCCGACCGATGGCGGAGTGGTCAGCCTGCCTAAATTCAAAGAAGTACGTCCTGGTTTCGAATCCTGATTTAGGTTTGGATGTTCCTTTCGCTGTGTATTGCTTCTTTATGTTTTCACTTTCAAGACAAAGATGGAACATCCATTGGTTGCCCCACTGTATAAATTGCCATCACCTTCACCCCTTGAAGCGCTGAATTGATTAAATTCAGGAGTCACTCGGGCGTTGGAAAAAAATAGTTTTAAACTTGAAATGCAGGTCTTAACAACGTTAACTAAATAAGGCATAATCAATTGTCTATTTTAACTAAAACCTGTTTTTTTATTCTCTGAAAATATGTTTTTAACCTTATTCAATTATTTCTGTCACAATCAGGGATACTGAACTACTTGGTTAAAAAAGGAATAAGAATAATAATCATTTATTGGAACTGTATTCTTAATATAACTGCCTGTTTCTATAATTCCCATCACACTCAGGAGTATTAATCTGCTTGGTAAAGTAAGAAATGAGTTCAATAAATGTTTTTTGGAACTGTATCCTCGAGAGTGATGATATATATATATATATATATATATATATATATATATATATATATATATATATATATATATATATATATATATATATATATATATATATATATATATATATATATATATATATATATATATATATATATATATATCACTTAATTAACTGAATACGAAAAACGTTTTATTTATGTAATTGAGTATCATACAGTAAACGATAAGTCTGACATTCATTGAGTACTGAAAATATTCAATTTGTTTACATTGTATATTTAGACAGGTTATAATTTAAAGAAAATATTTTTATTTATATTTTCTATATTTCCGTCTCTCTAATTTCGTGCAAGCAAATATGATGCATAGCAAATACTTTTAAAAAAATCTATTTATTACGAATGAAGTTATGTATAAGTCATTCGAAGGAATTACTGCGATTAAACCAAAATATTTCTATCTGAGATTTGAAGTAGATTGGTTAGACTAAACATTAAATAATTAGTTACGTAAAAGAAAAAAAAGTAAAAATTGCAAACCACTGAGTTGTAGCTTAAGGAAACCTGTTTTTGAGAAACCCATTTTTGGGGGAACATTTATTACATTGCAGAAATGCTTTATACTTTGTCATATTTCTAGAATAAGTTTTCATGTCTGAGAATAAACTTTCAATATTTCAGGTAAGAATTCATTTTAAAACTTTTATTTTCAATGTGAAATTGGTGCGACATTAGAAGCTTTATCACAGCGTAAGTGTGCAGCATTTTTCCATATCTTCTTTAATTGTGAATGTAAAACAGATAAATGTGATTTTTTGAGAGAGAAAAAAAGGCAGTAAATAAGGAACTTACGACTGAGCAACTTTTCTCTATTTTGTTGATTATTGGAAAGACTCCCGTCACTTTGTTTTCACTGGGAAACCTGTGAAAATATAGAAGAATCATTGATTTCCAATATTGTCACCTCAAAGATGAAACGGAAAGAGAGTGAAAGATTAAGTGAAAGAGTGATAAAAAGGGTTTGGGATTAAGAGAAAGGGTGAATGAGCTGAGAGTATATTAATAATGGTCAGATTTTGCAGTTGCATGGACCTTGAGGAACTCAACATCAATAAATCAATAACAAATACTTTTGTATAATAGACATTATCAATATAAAATCTGGAATTCAAGGTGGTTTTAAATTTAATACATTTTAATTCTGCATTAATATCAAAAGTCCTAGAATCATTCCCTCTTAAAAATATATTCCTTATTAAAAACACATAATACGCAGCGTAGTTTTAAAAAAAAAATCTGCATAAGATGCATTGAAAGTATAAGCAAACGGTAAGGATAAAAAATAAACTCTTCCATTTCAACATTAAGCCAATCATATTTAAATAAGCAAATTAAGTATGACGATCTCTATAAAGGAATGTAGCCAAGTTAAACGAGCCAGTACAGTTTTTAAATTCACAAAATTAAGTTAGTATAATGTTTCTTCATATATTTGAAGTTTTTAAAATAACATTTACATGAAGAGATGATAAAAATTAAAAGATTTCTATAATTATATATATATATATATATATATATATATATATATATATATATATATATATATATATATATATATATATATATATATATATATATATATATATATATATATATATATATATATATATATATATATATATATTGAACATTTTTCCAACTGTTTACTGTATTTCGTATTTTTAATGTATTTTTCTCCATTTAGTATTTGATTATTATTGTCAATTTGATTTTTTGACTAATTTAATAAATGCATTATTATTCGTTATTTGGTATTTTAAATGTATTATTCTCCACCTAATATTTGATTTTTAATTTTATAAAAATGTACAACTAAGTCCTTAATTACATTAAGTTAAGAAAAAATCCAATATTTTTGGATGAATTTTAAAATTTATTGAATATTCTTCGGATTCATTTTGTGCAAATTGTTAAGAAGTTTTATGTCAAATAGGACAGTACTACAAAACATGCCGATAAACTTTGATCATTTCCGTGGTTTTATCCACATTTTCGACAGTGGGATTACCATTGTGAGGTGCATATATTTAACATCAATAGGCAACTTCACTGAACAGAACAATTTAACTGAACAGAATCGACGAAACCCAAATTGCACAAAATTGAACAGTAACAAACAACAGTAAAACAGTATTGAAACTGTAAACGCTTTTAATAATTTCAATTGCCTGGCTTGCCTTTTCGCTTTTATCCAAGAAAAGCTCTGAAATGTAACGAATGTTTTCTTTGTTGACTTTCATTCATTAAACTTATTATACGTTAAACTACAATTAATATCATTACAAAATTAATATCATTTTTAATTTTATTATAATAATTTAAGAATATATATGGATAGGTAGTGGATTCTAATGTGTTACTAAAAATATCGAAAAGTGTGATTACAATAGTTCTAAAAATGTTTACTTCAATAATTTTAAACTGTAAAAAATGTTTTCATGTACAAGAAGCATGCCTTATTTTTTTATATTTCCTACTATATTCTCTTTCTGTTTGCTTGATATTTTATTGGAAAACGAAACACAGTTATATCTGTATTGCTTTCCAGCTTAATTTTTGAAAGATATTTTTTGTTAGAACTTACTGCGGAATCTCCTGATATACTAACTGAAAAATACTGGTTCAAATTAAAATATGATCTCCCAAATAATGGGTGCAATGTATAAAATACATATGATTCTCGTTTTTAGTAAAACGAATTAAATTTTTTTAAATTGAATAAAGAAATCGAACGCAAATAATTTCACTCCGCACAAATTACTAGAAACAGGAAGCATGGAAAAACTTGAATACATATATAGAGTCAGAATTACGATATTTTTGTTAATGTTAGTAATTATTTGTGTTTCACAAAAACATAATTATTGTATTCAAAGACATTTGTTAAATTTTTTCAAATGTGTGAATAAATATAAAACTCTTTCAGAGATATTCAGAAAAGAACACTACATTCTTTCTTGTAATGTTTCTAGTGCAATTTATTTTACTTAAAATCATGATATAGAAACAACGTTTAAGAAAATTTGTGCTGTATTTCGATATTCTACTTGGTGTGTGACAAGAAACTTCTACAGGGATTGGATACACAATAAATTATTTGTGTATTAACTGTGCGCTATGCCGTCGAATGTAGTGTCTATAGAGAATGGTCCAAAAAATTATATAAAAAGGAACAAATCAACCTTTGTATGCAAATGAGCAATTTATTCGTGCAATTGGTAACATATACTTACTTATTACTTGAGATATAATAAAATTGCTCCCTGTATAGAAAATTTGTTACTTTACTTGTACAATAAGTCAATGAAGCATTCTTTTTACTAGGAAGTGGCGCTTCTAAATACGGAATGAGGCTATTAACGTAAATTAAAAGTTATGCGCGCCATAGCATTGTTATTTTCTATCTTCCCTTTTCTTCACCACTCTTTTCTATATTCATAATAACTCCTTTTTTCCTTTCAGATTTTACCAAAGATTCATCCACACTATACGAAATTTTCAGTATAATATTTTTTTTATTTTTTGTCCTAAAACATTTTTATTTATTGTAATTGATTCTGTTTTTTATAGTTTTTAATCTATTAACTTACATAAAATAAAAACAAATATTTACCAACTTAAAATACTAGCTTAATCAATAAGTAATTAAAAAAATTCCATTAATTGATAAAATGTAATTGAATTATAATAAATCTGTGAGAAGAAGTTTATATTTTTTGTTTATATAATTGCGTAATTTTAATAAGATTAAACTAATATATTTAGATATTTAATAATTCGTTAAAATAATTGTAATCAATTTTCTTTAACATTATCAATCCTATTTAAATAAAATACTAATAAAGATATACTTTTTCAATATGATTTCCAAATTGTATTTTTATTACAAAGCTGCAGTCATTTGCGATTAATTAACACATTGAAATTTTCATGAAAAAACTTTTTTAACAAGAAATATCTCGAATAATTCAAATAAAAAATTTGCTGTGTGAGTGCATTAGATAACTTAAGAATTGAATTAGAATTTTTTAAGTAATTTAAAATAAACATTTATTTAGTAGTACAGGGATTTGTAATTTGAAACGAAGCCGAAAATTAACTTTGAAAGGGAAAGTTGCAAACTCGGAATTAAAAGGTAAAAAGTTTTCCTCAATTATCGTAGATACATGCGACTTAAACTGAAACAAATTTATAAAAATTTCTTTTATAAATCGAAAATCTTGTTACTGTTTATTGTGAATAAAAAAAGATTCAATTTATATTTTTTAATTACAAGAACATGAATTTCAATTATAATTAAGGAGACATTTTAGTTCTGTTATGCTTTTCAGAAAATTTCGTATTCTTTACATGTTTTAAAAATTGTATTCAGAATTTTTTTCATTTTTACAGTATTTTTCAATTTGTTTTCCTAATTGTTGTATATGATAATTTCTGCATTTTATTCTATTAAAAATCTTAACATAATATTTGATAATATGAATTTAATATTGAAAAGCTTCAAGAATGAGGGGCACAGATGCCTTATAATCCAGGATGCCAAACTCTGAGATTAGCGATCTTTGGCGTATTTTCATATGTATCTGGCAAACTCATTTTTATTACATCATGTATTCATATACATGATGTAGTAAAAATACATGATGTAATAGACCGATAAGAATTATGCAAAAAAGTCTTTTTTGGTAACTCTGGTATTTACGTTATCGTGCACGTCACGAAACGTCATCTTCGAAACATTCCTTCATCGCTAAAAATATTCAAAATTTGGAATCATGGATTAAACGGCGCCTGTGCCTAATGGGGTTTCTTCTGTTGTGTTTTTAATTCTTATCTTTTCAGTATGATTTCTGAACATCTTACTGGTTTTCTGTTGGTATATTCTAATACTAACACTTAACGTCTAAATAAAAACCGGACAGAAAAATCTCAAATTATCTTTACTTTAAGAGTTATGTGAATATATTTCTTACACATTTTACGAAGAAATGTTAATATCTTTGTAAAGGATTTTAGTTATAATTGAATTGCTGGAAGTTGTTTTTAATTTTATAAGTTTATATTATCTTAACGAGAAAAAATATTGCTTTATCCGTTTTGATTTTATACTTTTATTGTTACTTTCACTGCCTTGAATTTGAATGATTTTTATCTGTTCATCCTTGAATGGTA
The DNA here is from genome assembly GCA_030067965.1 of Latrodectus elegans. Lineage (NCBI taxonomy): Eukaryota > Metazoa > Arthropoda > Arachnida > Araneae > Theridiidae > Latrodectus > Latrodectus elegans. The sequence goes on from CM057822.1 coordinate 71,351,239, forward strand.
TACAATTCTTTTTATTGTTGCTGTTTTCTTGAAATAATATCTTACCTGTTCCTAGAGATTTGTTTACACAATTTTATAATTTTTTGATTAAAAAAAGAACGGAATCTGGTACCAGTTGGTTCAATAACTTTGTGTCATCGAACCAATGTTAGGCATCTATATTTATTAACTAGGAATAATTTTTCGGTACATGAAGTTGAAGTTCTGATTTACAGAAATGCCTAAGTCAAAGTATTGGGGTCGAAGTGCCCTATAAACACACACACACATACACACACACACACAGACACACACACACACATACACACACACACACAGACACACACACACACATACACACACACAGACACACACACATACACACACACACAGACAGACACACACACACACACAGACACACACACACAGACACACACACATATACACACACACAGACACACACACACAGACACACACACACACAGACACACACACACAGATACACACACACACAGACACACACACACAGATACACACACACACAGACACACACAGATACACACACACACGTGCGTGTAAATTGCCCATAAATTGATTAATTACACCTTATATATTTAGAAATTATTTCTTTATGTAGTTCATAAGTTGATAATATTCAAATTGTTTGTCAGTATAAATTTACTTGATATAAAGTCTTAAATTTCCTTTCATGTATAACCTTCCGAATTTTTTTTTACAAATCTAGATTTCTGAATATTAATCGAAAAATGGTTTTAAATCTAGTAAATTTATATGCGTGTTTTAATTATTGATATTCCCATATTTTACTATTTAATTACACCAATTCGTTTATTTATTACAAAGATCTGCTTTGATGCAATTTTTCTATGATGTAATGAACTGATCAAATCATCACTTTATTTCATAATCATTTCTTTAACATCAACCGAATATAAAAAAAGCAGCTTCATTAAGCTCTATAAATTCGACCACCGTACATTTTGACACATAAATTAGAGTGTATGCTATCAAATTTCCTTTAATTCAAATATGCGTGATACATTACGTATACATGATGCGAAAGAACAATTTATCTTACCTTACGTTATCTTATCTTACCTTAACATTTTATCTTATCTTATCTAACATTTTATTTTATCTTATTTAATTATTTACAATTACCGAAGCTTTCTTATGACATTTTAATTCATTGATACTGATGTGGGGAAGAAATCTAAGGGAAAAAATAGTTCAAAAGTCAATTTTAGCACTTGACGTTGATACAAAACTATAACGTCACTATTTAGCAGCTCATTATCAGTCTTAAAATACATTCTATATATATATACATACATACATATATATATATATATATATATATATATATATATATATATATATATATATATATATATATATATATATATATATATATATATATATATATATATATATATATATATATATATATATATATATATATAAAATTATTAATTGTGTAGTTCTAGAAAAATATTAATGAGCAATACTAATCATTTGCTATAGAATTTTCGTTAAGATATATACGGTTGAAATTTTATTATTCATGCGATAAAGTTCAAAGATGAAAAATTACATATTTTACTAACAAATTTTATTTAAGTAGTATTTAATTTACATCTTTCCAATATTGTTTTAAAAATTTAAATTTTTGTAATAAAAATATTTGAGTTATTTATTATTAAAATAATTCAGTCTACAAGTTATAAATCTAAATTATTTTTCTTATCAACTTGTTATCAATTTAAAATTATTGATAAATTGCGAAAATTTTGAGAGATTTTTTTTTTGATAAAAAAAATATTAAATATAAATTGAAACAGAAAAACCAAAAAACCTTTTCTCATCATTATGATTTTGATTCGTAAGTGAAATTCACTAATGTTCACTGTAATTGTAACTTTATGCACTCGCAAATACTTGTCTGCCTTCTCATCTTGACTTATACAATAATGATTACTTTACTGAGAGTTAATAATAAAACTGTAAAATATAATTTTCCTTATCTCTCTTTGTGATTTTAATTTTTAATACTTAAGAAAATAAACGTTTCTTTTTTCCTTTTTGCTTGAAGTGTTATTAATAAACTAAATTATGGTTGCATGATAAGATACATCATGCCTACATTTTAGAAAAATAGTTTATATTTTTAATTTAAATAAAGAATATTTGCGGGAAACTCTTTCCATATTTAATATATTGAGGAGAATTTTTTACTGCCTTTATATGCAGAAAATCAAAGAAAATAAAATTATTTAATTTACTGAAAAATAAAATGAATTAAATATATTGCGCAATGTGTACACAACTAATCTACGAAATAAATAAATTTGATAAAAGCATTTAATATACTTTATTGCAATGTATGATAAAATAAATATTGCATTTGCAATATATGATGGTGGTAAATAAGTGATTTCATATAACCGTTTTATTGTTTATTTATTCTGTTCTTGGTCAATACTTCAATCTCTTTGAGCAAATTTCTATTAGTTTCCAGCAATCTTATTTTTTATATTGTGTCGGTCAGATATCACTTTACTACATGAGATTAACATTTGATATAAACATACATAATCCTGACTTATTTTGCTTTTTTTTTTTTTTGCGAAACATAGTAAACTTCCAACATAATCAAATCGGAAGGAAAAAATAGACTTTTGTAATATTCCGTGGACGTTGAAACTTTCATCAGTGGATCCATTATGGGGGTAGCCAATAAAATTTTTGCCGTTATAAACGTAAACATCTACGTAAAACGCTTCGTGAGTCATAAATTGTAGCTTAGCTGTATCCACTCTTCTCTCTCTCTTGGGCTGCAGTATTCGGAGCACGCGCTGTGTCTTTCCTTCGTTCGTTTAACAAGAAGTCTGCTTTTCTCTCCATTACGCTTTCTCTTGGTGTTGCGGTTCTTTCCCTGTTTGACTGCTTTTGACTAGAATGGAGTCGTGAAGCATGTGTTTTGGTGATTAGTTACTCTGTCATAAGAGTCCCCGTCGAAGAGCATTCATGTGCGTGGAGTTTGGATAGATTTCCTGCCATTCATTGCATTTAAAGGGCTTAAAATAAGCCTAGTTAATGTTCCTATGAAGTTTCACCATAAGGTGTTAATTATGTGATAATTAGTTTGCGTTTGTCTAAAAATTATATCGATAAATGTACATAAATATTTATTCATATTTCAATATCATATTCATATTACATATATAGATATAATTTTTATTGATTGTTTATAAAAGCCCTAGAAAAATAGAACAACGTATACGTAAAGGTACTTATATTTTAGCGCAATTCAAATCCAAATTCATTTTAAAATTCTATAGTTACATTATTAATCTACATACAATATAATTTTCTATAATATGTATTAATAAAATCTTTGCTTTTTATATTTTACGATATGTATTTTCATTATTTTAAATAATTCTTTAAGGAAATCATTGCTACCATTCTTCAGTTTACATGCACTTACGTTCAGTATATGGAGCCAATAGGCGTATATACGCCTATTCGCTTCATATACTGAACGTAAGTGCATGTAAACTGAAGAATGGTAGCAATGATTTCCTTAAAGAATTATTTAAAATGATTATTATAATTAATCATCTAAAAGAATTATTATAATGGTTTATATATATATATATATATATATATATAGTGCCTTTTACGAATTTATTTCTGGTAGTTAATAAAAATACATTCATAAAACCGATAAACATAAAATCTATTTGTGTTTCCCGAAGTATTGAGTACGATAATATTATCAACATTTTCCTGTAAAAAAAAGAACAAAAACTCTAGAATTTAGTCTGTGTTTTTTATATCGAAACATGGTAATAGTTTTTATATCTATATGAGATATAAAGAGATATGATTGTACTTTCAGATTCATATCTGACATTTAGTTTCTCTTTTGAATTAAATTTTAAATTTTTGAACCAAGGGGTTTTGTCTCTCAGTTATATTTTCTGATTATGAGGACTATACAGTTTTTAATTTGGGTATTTTAGAGTTAAAGTCTCTTTAAACACTTGTTTAACTTTTATTTTATAAATGGAAAAATATGAGTGATATATATATATATATATATATATATATATATATATATATATATATATATATATATATATATATATATATAGCAAAGATTTAATGTTTATGTGGCAAAAAAATGGATTGAATACGAAGCAGTATGTGTCGCCTACACGAAGCAAACTGTCTTCCATAGCAAACTTGCCTACGTATCTTTAGTCTATTGATTTCTATTTTTTATACTGAAAAAATAAATACAAGATTAGCTGACGTTTTCTCTGGTTATCAATTTATAGGAAATATGCTTTAGTTTGTTTCATTAAAAACGTTCTCTCTCTTGTTAGACTCAAAATCCTTATAAATTTACTGGAACTGAATCAATGCATTAAAAGGTCAATGAAAACCTCTTTGCTTATATCTGATTGTGAGTGTCATCGTTTAATATGACACTCTATGAGCTTCATACTACTATAAATCTGATATGAAGTTTCAAATTATTTTGTATTTATCACGAAGGAAATTAGAAGCGTTATTTTTCGGTAATATGCCAAAGATCCCCATTTAAATAAAATATCATTTATACCTTTTATCTCCTAATGATTGTGCTACCTATTGTAAATTTAATATTGGTTTGAATTAATAGCGGAAGACTACTTAGTTAAGTATATAAATATCATTTGTCCCATGAGTATCATATGGCTTGTGTATTCGGAGAATTTACCCCATTTTCAGACTTTACGAACACACATATTTGCTTATTTCCAAGAATGGTTATATTAATAAAGAAGCAAAGCAATGTGTGCAATGATATTAATATGCGACAATACAGAACATTAATGAAATCCTTATCCATAATATCGAAGCGACCCCTTCCCCATGAAAAAGGAATCAAAATCAACCCAGCCTTTCCATTATAGAATCTTGAAGATGAAAAGTATACCCAAACAGCAATCTAAGTCCGGGCCTTGAATTAATTGAAATCCAATAACTGCATCTGGTTAGAAAATTCCTCAGCAATATCGTCTCTCTCATTAGACATTACACTCTTCAATATCATCCCAACAAAATTTTCAATTTTGAAACAAATTGTAATGAGTTTTCCCAATGGAAACTCTTTAATTAAGTCATTCGAGTGGCAACAGATATTACAAAAGAGCGATACAACTTTTCAATCAGTGTTTCAGGGAATTCTTAGCTAATCGCGAAGAAGATTTTACTCTGTTTGGAGGAAAATGGGAAATTTGTTCGGATGTGTTTCATTTTAAATTTAATTAAATAATGTTTGAATACGATCGGTAAAAGGGTTATTTTGAAACCCAGCTGTGATTCGCTCTATATTTAGAGAAATTTTTACTAAATTTTATGAATTAAGACTTTATGATTAATTTAATAAATATGTAACACAAGAGAATTATTCTAATTACTAATCTTGATTTAAATTTTTTAATCACATTTTAAGCAAAGGAATTAGATGTTTGAAATTTTTAAAATATTTCATGTAAAGAAAAATGTTTTAAAAGCAACAATAAATTTTTAAGCTATTTCAATATACTTTCAATTTTTTCTATAATTAAATCTTAAAACATATCTCAATCATTAATATATTAAATAAGATAATTGTTATTATCTATTCAACTACATTAGATATATAACTAGAAAAGGATATTTAATTTATGACATATTTTCGAAAGAAAATCTTACATCGGGAGAAATATTCTTGGTTAACTTGCAGAATAAAAAAATGCCAGACAAACAAAATCAAAAACCTGAAATTAAATTTCGTGTTTTTTACTTTAGAAAAATAGCAATTTAACAAGCAAATCATAGTGTATTTAAAAAGCATATTTAAGAATTTTGTTATAAATTCTAATGCAGAATTTCCTAAAACAAATATGTAAACTTATTTTTTTGTGATTATCTTACATTTTTAGTACGAATTGTTACATTTTTCTTAATTGTTACATTTTTCTTATTTTTTGTTAGATAGTAATAAAAAACTGCCTTTACACTTAAAAAAAGTAGAAGGACAGTGTTTTTTGCCAATTAATACCTCTTATTTTATCCAAACTTCCATATATTTATGCAGATTTAGTTTAATGACCCTTTTCTTTTCATTTTAGACAAAAGTTAAACATCTATCTTCTAATATTAATAATAATATTAGTATCTATAATTTATATGCTTAAAAAATGTAGAAGGACACTTGCTAATATATTTAATTTAATGAGTTGTTCTTTAATTCATTAGTAATTTTGTAGATTTTTTTATCCTTTTCTGTCAAAAAATCTAATTTGTTTAAAAGTTACGCTGTTTTTCCGCTCTCAGAATTGCCTAAAGGAATACCTTTGAATGATTTTCAAAAAGGCCAAATTTCCGCATATCAAAATGATGACAAAGATGTCAGAGAGATTACTCGATTGTTGCAGATGAGCCCCAATACAGTTTCAAACTTTATCAGAAATAATTATAAAAATGGAAAGAAAAAGAAGACTGGTAGGCAGGAAAAGTTAACAGCAAGTGAAAATAGAAAACTTGCTCGTGTGCTTAAGATCTGAGGAAGTGTTTAAAAGGCAAGAAACCAAGCAGGACATAATCATGTGACGAAACAAACAGTTTACAATTATTTTAAAAGATCTCAAAAATTCATTTTCGAAAAACGGAAACATCATACTAAGTGTACACAAGCTCACATTGATAACCGTCTAGCATGGGCTAAAGAGAACATATCCTGGAAAACAGAATGGACTTCTATTATATTTTCCGATGAAAGGAAGTTCAACTTAGACAGTCCAGACGGATATCAGCACTACTGATTTTGTCTGGGGAATGAAAATGAATACTATTCAACATGACAAATGGGAGAAGGGAGTTTAATGGTTTAGTTGGCGGTTGGATACGGAAGGACAAGTCTGGTTTTCTGAAATGGTAGGCAAAAACATACAGACTACATTCAAGTGCTCAACTGCAAACTTCTTCCTCATAGGTCTGACTTGGGGGATGAAAAATGAAATTTCAGCAAGAAAGAGCTTCCATTCACAACGCGACTGGAGTCAAACATTGATTCGTAACAAATAATGTGAATGTTTTACCATGGCTTGCCAAAAGTCCCAACCTTAATATAGTGGAAAACATCTGGGTAATGCTAGTTCATCGAATTTATGTTGATGGAAGGCAATTTGAGTCGCTAACTCAGTTTCGAGAAGCATTGAAAGACTTGTGGGACAAGTTTTGTCAAACAGAAATTCAATCTCTATACAATTCACTTCCAAACAGCATACTTGAAGTTATAAAGGCCAATGGGAAGAACATTTTTTATTAAAATCACTATTTTTTCATTCGTTATAATGCTGTCCTTCTACTTTTTTTACAAAGTTTCAAAAAAGAGAAGCTATTTTTGTTGCCATTAATATTTTATGTTTGAATATCACAATTCTGATGTTAAAATTATATTTTTAAAATATTTGTAAAATGTTTCTAATAAAAATTCTTAGTAAAAATAAAATATTTTTCGGTTATTGTTACAAAATCAAGTGTCCTACTTTTTTTACGTAGTGTATAGTATTTAAAATTTCAATAATTCTCTCTGTGGTGAAATAAGCTTCAGAATAGAGATGTAAATCACATATAAATGGGTAGAATGAATGTTTTAAAATGAGAAATTTCTTTCCATTTTTTAAATTTTATTCCTGTTTGTTCAACATAAAATTTTTCATAAAGTTACGTAGAAAAATATAATATTATGATGCATTGTCATTCATGATGTATAAAGATATGAGTATGGCGATTTAATTTTCACCATGATATAATTTTTAATGATTCAAGGAATTTTAATAAAAAATTCTCGTTGCTTATGAACAAATAAATCCTGAAAAACTATACTGATATTTGGTTGTATGATTTTAATCTTACAATCAAAGAAAAAAGTGGATAAACACGATACCTTTAAGCGATAATGTAATTATTCCACTAATGAATGAGGAAAAGAACGCATCTATGTAATAAGAGATCAAATTTCATCACTGATGAAAAATTAGGAAAAAAATATATAATTGTATGATTATGATATTTTTTCAATTTAAATCTTTTGATGCATTTAAATCTTTTGATTTAAATGCACCACATTTAAGAGAAAAAGAAGAATTAATTCAAGTGATAACCAAAACGAAAATCTACTATGTGAATCAAATTATTAAGCAAAATATAGTTTTGGCTTCAATGATTAAAATAAATAAAGGAAAAGTCATTTAAATAATAAGGATTAAGAAAGATTTATAATTTGTAAGTTAACGTCATACAATAATTGCAAAACAAACTGTTGACAAAACTCTAAAAATTCCTGAGGTAACATTTGTTTCTAATTTTATCGAGAAAAGTTTTTCTGAAGAATTCGGATTGATTTTTATTTTTATACAAACGCAAGTAAAAACAGCTGACAAGAATGTCAAAATGTCCTCTTAAAATATTCATCAATAATATATTTTAACTGCAATTTTCAAATAGGAATTTTAGGATCTTTATCTAAGGTGGCATCAATCTGCTGAATATCTTCAAGACAGCAATCAACAAATATTTTTGGACCAAAAATTTGAAACAAGAAAAATGGGTATTAAAACTATATTTTCACTGGTAACCCTACTAAATATCTTGATATATTACAGAAGGGGTTTTTGGTGCTCTCCTAAAATCTACATTTTACAAGCGGCCATCTTTGAAGCTATTATAAAATCCATTCAGCATGAATGAAAAAAATACCTTTTCTGGTATTATAAAAAGTATTATTCACCTGGGAAAAGCAACACATCATTAAAACAAAAGCTATCAAATTGAACACTTAATACACAAAATACCATGGTGTAATTTTTGCTATATACTCACACAAAATAGTTGAAAAGAGTGCGATAAGCTAAAATTTATCAATCTAGGATCATTTTTGTTCATGAAGGGGCGTTCACTTATTTAATAGGTCAAAAGTTCAGATTTTAATTTGAACCATTATAAACATCCCTCGTGTATGAATTCAGTTGTAATAGTGGAAGAGATAAATGCTGCACTTGTGTTTTCTGCAAGGCTATTCACATACTCGAGAGTTTTCGGAACTCTTCCTTGCGACACTTAAATGCCATTCACTATCTAAGAAAACACCATCTGCAAGGCAATTTACATGGTGTGAATACCTTAAAGCAGGCTTAGGCCGTTAGGTTTCAGCTGAGTGGTTTCAAAGCATTCTCCTCCCCTAGATTAACAAGATCTTATGTTAGAACAGCACTCTTACGAATAGATTATCCTGGCTCAACTCTGATCATCGTTGAAAAATGAAAGATATATCTTGTGATTTTTCTTTCTAAAATACATATTTATCTGGTGGGTGCCTAGAATTTTTCTTCAATTTTTTCTCTAGTGACACACATTTACAGCCAACTCTACGAAAAATCCTTCTGGAACACTAATACTCGTACGCAGTTGATACTTGATTAGAACAATTTCCAACTGTTAGCTGCCAGCCTGATTTCAAACGCCACCCAACTTGTCTAGTGGTCAGGATTGGATGTACTTTTTCTTTCTATCTTGTCTTTGTCCTTTCCTAGTGTGAATGGTTGCCTACCCTATAAACGCGGGTACCTATGGCATGTGTGTACTGAGGAAATTGGACTCCATACCTAAATATGGTTCAGTTGAAAAAGGGGAGTAGCGCCCCCCCATAATGCCAGCCAAGCTGGCACACGACAACCTCATGATTTCAAACATCATCACCCAAAGAAGGATTTGTGTTTAATCACAAATCGCAATGAACCAAATACGAGCACGCTACTTATTTACAGCTTGATTGTACTAGTTAAGAAAAAATCGGCGGACCTCTTAATCTTGTGTCTATGTATGCATGGTTTTACTACTTTTTCATATCATTTGTATTGTTTATAAAATATTAAAACACACATAAATCTAACGTAGTACTTTTTTTATTTTATTATCATCTTAATAGGTTGATTCATTAAATCTTTCTAGAATCATATTTTCAAGAAAGTGTTTTGAAAATTATTATCAGCACACACACAGATAAAGCAAAATATAATTGTCTCTCGATTCCATAAAACAAGCAATTCAAGCTGACAGAAGTTGAAGATTTTCATTTTACTTAAACAGAGAGACAATGAAATATTATGCAAAACTTCCGATACAAATAATTGATGTAGATTATTTTACATTTATTTTAGATTTACATTTTACATTTGTTTAGCATTTTGAAGATTTGAAAAATATCCGAATACTGAGATTTTTATTGGGAAATTTTCAATAATTTATTTTAAACTAATAATCTTTATATGCGTGAAAACTTTATGCAAATATCGTATTTTTGAGATATAAATGTAAAAACAGCTTTTTATTAGAAATATTTATAACCGAGTTTTAAATATAACGTATAAATTTTAAATATTTGTTAAAATCAATTTTTGTGTGAAGCATTACTTCAGAAATCGTACATCATTTACATTTATTTCTAATGCAGAATTATTTATTTTTCTTGTTTGTATGTGATTTGACATAAATGCGTAAGTGTAATTTTCTTCATTTTTATTTTATATGAAAAGCTATAAAAAAATGCTGCTTTTTATACATTTTGCAATTGTTATTATTCTTCTAAAACAATTATTAGCAGGAAAAATTACTACCAGAAAAATAATAAATGATTGAAATCATATCGACCGCAAACACTGATACAAATAGTCGATTATTAAAATAATAGCTTTCATTTGAGTGAAGTACACCTTAAATATTTTCCATCTTTTTAAAGTCATTTTATTATCTAGATATTACTTGAAACTACGTTTGTTTTAAACAGGAAACAAAACAGAATTTTCTTTTTATGTTATTTCAAAGTGAACTTTATGTCAAAATATAAAATATGATATCATTATTTCTATAAAATTAAAGATCATGTGACATAATTTAGATGGTTTCTTCGAACTTTGCTATTATGTAAGACTTTAATAAGCAGCTGAACTGCTTTAAAAGAGCAATATTTGTTTAATATTTATTGTAAAATCAATACCTATACGCAATTTTTTAATGTAATCTTTAAATATATTTCTTAAATAATACGTTCAAGTTACGAAGCATTAAGCATATTTATACTAGCTGTTTTGAAGTAAAAGGTTTTCAAATTTTAAAGAATATTTATTTTTTATAGTTTGTTCAAGGTGTTTTATTTTCAAATTGATATTCTTAATTTTTAAGATTGGTCTTTAAACCAAGATGAATTTATTCTTAAAAAGTGGATATTTCTTCATTCCTTAAAATAATATTATATATCAAACACTAATAAGTTTTTAATAAACACTTGAAGCTCATCATAATGGCTCATATAATTGGAAATAACGCTTTAATTTAAAATATTTATAAAATTAAAGCACCTGTAGTTTAATTTCTTTAAGTGCTTTTGAATCAATGTATTAAATAATAATAAAAATACTTTACTAGTACAGCAAAATGATAAAAGTACTTTTCTTTTGCAAAACATAGCCAAGCTTGTTATTTCAAGAAACAGTTTTTATATAAGCAGAAAAAAACTTTGAATCAAATTACTAGTATATCAAGATTATTTTTATGTCTTGTCAAATAAAAGTCCTAAAAAACAGGATTTTATTGCTAGAACTTACAAGAATATAAACATCATAAACAAATTAAACTATGTTCTAGAAAAAAAGAATTTATGCTGATATTTACTCGAAAGTTTAAATATTTAAATATACTTTTTCTATGTTTAGAATTACCAAGTTTGTCAGAATTTCTTACATTTGTCCTTAGGTTCACTTTATTTTGCAAACTGAATGAATTTTGATAAAGTTATGCACTTTTATAACGTAGCTAAAAACTTGAGGATTTTGTAAATTGGCTAATAAATCTGATAAATTCAATAATTTATCCCACATTTATCGTAACACAATCGTAAAATTAAAAATTACGGAGTAATTCATTCAATAATATTTACAAAGGAAAATTTTTTATTCCGATTATAGCATGCTAGCAAATATAATTCTATTACATAAAACAAATTTGTATATAAAAGTATTCAATAAAATAAATGCAAAAATAATGCATCTTACATACAATGATTATTTATATCATCAAACAAATGTATCAAAATACCATAAATCTAGTTTTAATTGTAAATTGATGCGAGAAAGACAATTTTAATATATGATTATACTGAAATTTCTTTTGGATATTTGCTTAGAATATTTTATGAACTAAACAATTTATATACCAGTATTAAAAGGATATTTGTAAAAACCAAGATATATTATACATATGTTTTAGAATTCTCTCTCACATTCTCAGTTTCTACATTTAATTGTATTTCTTTAAATCTAAACAAAATATAAAGCAAAACAATTGAACAAAGGTTGCATATATTGAACTAAATATTGACTTAAGATATTAAATTTGTTTTCGAAGGTATAAATTCTTCAAAAATAACTTAAAAGCAACACGTTTTACTCTGTGAATCTTTTGTCTTTAGAATTCCATCCCTTTTTATGGTTCATAAACTAAATTTTTATAGACTAAGATAAATATTTTACAGTGCAAAATATTTTAAAAATATTTAGCTAGGTGATAATAGAGCTTCTAAGCTAGAAAAATATTATTTTGAATCTTAAAAGGACACTATTTTTGTATCCTGTGCGTTTTAATGTGTAATATTATTTACTGCAGTAATAACCAATAAATATACATTTTATTGGGAATAACAGTAGAATGCTTCTTAACACAATTTTATAAATCCATTCATATTCCTCTATTTTTTTATAAAAGAAATTAAATTTTAAGTGAGGAATATAACAATGATAATGCATGGAAATTCCTCTATATTCTTTTTCTATATTGTTATTATTCTAATAAATTACAATTAAAAATAAAATTTGATTCAATGATTTTTAATGAAATGATTTGAAAACATTTTCATGAACATTTAAAACTGTAACAAGAAAGCTGATCGCACTTATTTTGCGCAACAACTTAGCAATTTGAATTTACTTTTTTTAAAGCAAGCAAAATGAATAAAATTTTCTTTAGTGATGTATTATATGAGTTTCTCTAACTCCGTAGACAAAATCTTGTGTAAAAATTAAATTATTATACAAGTATTTGGTATAATAATTATAATTATTTTAAGTAATTTGATCGTTTTCAAAAATTAATATTTGGCTCTTTGTGAATCAAAGTGTGCATTAATATTTCTAACCTTTAACAATATATGCTAAATTGTAATAAATTCTCTTTTAATGAAAAATAAAAAAACTGAAATATTTTTTAAATAGTGATGAAAATAATATTTATGTAATTTAATAATTTTTTTAAAATATATCGAAGTGGATTAATACTTATGTTTTAAATTTTTCAAAAATTATTTTGAATTCAATAATTTGGTCAAATACAAACAATAAATCTTCCTTCTAATCGTATTCCCATACTAAATTATTCGCATATTGATTTTATTTTATTTAAATGATTCCAGACCTTTAATGTTTCTAAATTGTGTTTTTTAAAAAAATAAAATCGTCTTCCACTTCTAAGCAATCACGAGGTCACCTAAATAAGTGAATAAATTATAAAATGTGAAAAGGTTAGAATTGGGCGGGAATTTCTGACAAAATAGTCCTCTCGTTAAGATAAACGTTCTCATTCGACTTAGTTCAGTTGTACGAAGAGTGGTTCAATTGTTTCCGATGTATTGTCCTTATGCACTAGGGCGTGTCGTTTACCAGCTGCCTGTTAGGGGGAGCTAGTAACGATCTCTTGTCCATTGCTTCCGCACACACGGGGCACTGAGTAAATGTAAATAATTAACTAAATTCTGGTACTTCTAGGTATATCCATGATAACAGCAAACAAAAGCCCGACATTTGGCCCCGAAGCTGCGCTCTGAAATATAAATTCCGATTTTTCTTCAATCTGTCTATCTAATCCCTTTCGATTAATTAGTTGTTTTCCTATCGAAGTTTTCTTTCGCTTTTTTGAAATTACAAAGCAATTCCCCAAAATTCCTTTGGTATTAAAAGTGTTTTGGTTAATTTTTTCGTTCCTTAACAATTACATTTATTAGATTTTTTGTAAATTAAGAACTAGTATAAGTTCATTTTTATAATTAAAAATTAAAATTTAAAAAAAATTGATAATTTTTTTTTAAAAAACAGTATTAAAATTATTTATTAGGACTTGCATGAAGTATAATTTTAATTTTCTTCTAGTTTAATGGCCACAATGCATTAGATTTGTGTATTTAACAGTGATTTTCAACCGTTTATCAGAGTTTATTTTGAATTTGCATGAATTATGTTTGAGAATTGAAACTAAATAGTTGATAGAATAAAACATTGAACTCTCAAGTCTTTTAATTCTTGAAATATAATATTCTTCTAACAGATTTTGAATTTCATATTTTTTTCAATTTCAAAAATATTTTAAGATTAATTAAAATAATAATTATCTTTAGATTTTAAAAATAAAACGAGAAATATTTATTAATAAACATGATTTCTCTCACGATTAAACAATATTTATTCTGAAATCTCAATCTGTTATACCTATCATTTGCTCCGTATCAGTTTTTAAAGTTTACAATGACTAAATATGAATTTGTTTTATTTCTTTTGCAGTCAAAATATCATTTTTAAAGATTTAAATCCACGTTAATCATTTTAAATTTTGGTTTCTAAAAGAAAATGAGAGTTATTTATAGAAAAATGAGGTATGAGTGAAAGAGGCTATTAATAAGACTAACATAAAATGGGAAAAATCACTTTGAGATTGATGGCGCGGAAAATTTAGTATGGTTTACACCGGTTTTGAACAAATTTTCCGCATGTTTTTCACGTTCTGAAATCCATACCGTTTTATTAAAAATTATTTCAATTGATTTTTATATGATTTATTTTGAGATAAAGTTGTAAAACATAAAGCTGTTAAAATTATTCTTATTTCCATTTTAAAATGATCTTGGCAAGTACTCAGGAAATTTTTTTGAGACTTATTTTGAAGAAATTTAAAGCATATATGTTTTTATTGCTGAAATTCTTTGATATTATTTCTCAATAACATCAATATTTTGTGTAAAATATTTCTTTTGTCTGGTGAAGTATGATTTCAAACAGTACCTTTCAGGGGAAAAGAAATCTTTTATTATTTCTTTTAAAAAAGAAAAAAAACACGCTTCATTTTTAAAATCCTTTGATTGTTGCGAATAGCTGTAATTTTTTGCCTAAGAACCAAAAGCTCTGCCACGTAATTCGTGGCTTTTTTAAGACTGTTTATAAACTCTATTTTCCAAAATATGGACTTGAAAATTGGAACCACTAAACAATTTGGGAAATCATTCTCAATAACTTGAATAGCCGAGCTGGCAGCCAAATGGTTAGCGCTCTTTCCTTCGGATCAACAGTTCGTAGGTTCGAATCCCACCTTGGGTATGGATGTTTGTAGTGGTTCAGAATCCACTTTAAGCCATAGGTCCCGGTCTTAATAGCCTTCGTGTGCAAAAAAAAAAATTGACCGTTGAGCGATAAACAAACAAATCAATGTTTTGAAAAGTTTTACCCAAGATAGTTACAAAAGTTCTTTTGTTTACTTCAAAGAAAAATGTCACTATTTGCAAAACATATAATGAAAACACATGTCCTAATTTTTTCGGGATGTATTTGTATACTTTTTATAGACAACTTGAAAATTAAGTTCCTTATTTCTTGATAGTTTAGTATTAAATATTCTCAGGAGTGTCAGTACAATAAACACCTATATAATTTAGTTATTTACTCTAAATTCAATATTAAAAATTTTAGTAATGCAAAATTTGATAACTATAAGAATTTTGCTTGGCTCACTCAAGAAAAATAGAACTCCGAAATTATGTAATACATGTGTGTGTGTTTCAGATTTTTTGAAAGCTACTTTAACAATGTGTAGGAAAATGAGATGAAAGTTCTAATTATGGTGGAATAATTTTGAATATTTATATAATTATTAGGTCAACCATACTTTTGTTTCTTAATTTATATTTACTCTTTATCTTTATTTTTTGTATTAGTCGCATTTTTTTTATTGTTTTGCTATTCATAACAATAGTTCTAAAATCAAAATGGAATTTATTTTTATAAAAAAAAAGTTCTTAGTACCTAAGTAGTTTTTAAATTTAATATATTTCCATTTCTCAACAAGTTTATTTGTACTAAGTAGGTAAAAATAAACTTATGAGGTAATTCAGTGTTGCGCATATATTAAATATGCTTAAAATTATTTTTAATCCATCAAATATTCAATATTATATAGTAAGCTGTTATAATATTTGATACTTTTGAGAGAGTTAATAACTCAATAAGCCAAAAAATATATTTACATAAGCTTAATAAAATTAGTCTTGTATTAAATACATCATAAAGATAGTTGACTTTGATTGCAATTCGTAACTAATTATTAATTATTTGGATTATTGATTAATTGGATTAACAATTAATTATTAAGTTGATTAATTCATTAGTTGAATTTTCCTTTCCTTAAAAAATTAAATTATGTGCAAATGAAACATAAATTAACTGTGTGTGGTTTCTTTATTGGTAAAAACATTTCATTTTTATAATTTATTGCAAGATTAAATTAACCGAAAATTTGAGTAGAGTTTTGAAATATTTCTTACATCCTGTAATAAATAATTACATGGATTTCTCTGCAATATAGTTTGAAAGGATTATATTTGTGTTATTTGTTGATTACAATTTAGAAAAATTTCAATTGTAGTATTTGGAACTTTCTAAACTGTTTTTAACGAAGAAAGTTGCCTTTCTTGATAAATTTTATTGCATATCAAAAAAGAGTTTTGGTTTTTCGTAAATTTTTAATCACCTATTTGCGGGGAATTATTTTATTTCTTGCCAAAATTTATTGCATATCGAATAAAAATTTTGTTTTTTTGTAAATTTTTATGCGCCTACTGTGAGGGGAATTATTTTATTTCTTGATAAATTTCATGGAACTTCGAATAAGAGTTTCGGTTTTTCGTAAATATTGTATGCACCTACTGTAAGAGGAATTATTTTATTTCTTGAAAATTTAATTGAACATCGAATAAGAGTTTTGGTTTTTCCTAGTTTAAACTTTTATGCACCTACTGTGAGGGGAATTATTTTATTTCTTCGGGAGAAAAAAATTTTATGTGTGTCATAATGACAGCTGTATGTACAGATGGAAACATTATGAAAAAATTCATTTTTCCATGGAAATTATTAATTTATATTTGCGTAACATATAGTTGAATCGGTAGTAAAGAAAATTAAGAAACATTTTGCTGATTGCTTAAGAAATAACTATTGAAGTATTTAGCTTAATTTTATAGAAATCTTTATGAATCGAAATAAATGTGTTTCGATTCTCTGCTGTATTTTTGTAAGAATATAAATAAAATTTAATATTATTCATTTATTTTTCAGCACTATTGTACATGTTTTGTACCTGTTTCCTTTTCTAAATATATTAGATTCAATAATAAAGCATAATTTGATTCTTTTTATATACAATTTATATCTCATAATAAAATTTTTCATTTTCATTTTATAAAAATTTCATTTAATGTTATTTTGGCATCGTAAACATTTTGAATATATACGTTTGTAGAATAATCTTAATTACATTTTAAGGCTTTAATTATGTTTTCATATTTCATAAGTAATTAAATTTTATTTTTGATCAAACATTTTTTTTCCTTAAATTGCCAGTTAGATTTCATGAGATAGTAAATATTATGCGAAATATTTTTTACTATAATATATTTTTCTGCCATTGCTGTCAAATGGTATTTGATTTTTAAATTAATTTGAATCCATCATTAAATTACTGAAATAATATGGACAACATATATGAAACTTAACTAAACAAATAGGATGGGAAATTATTATAATGATTGAAAATGATAGCAAAATAAAAATATTTATTTGCTTATTGACTACTAATATTATTTATTTTCATTGTAAATATTAAAAATCTCTTTCGTAATAATAAGTAATTTAAGCCTCAAAATACTTTATTAGCTTCTCATTATTTTTCTAGTCAATTCTAAGAATTCTCAATTAGTCCTTCTATAACTAGTTAAATTTACTCATTACTTATATAATTTTCTTTTAATTAACAAAATTCATTTAATTTCATCATTGGAGAATAAGTTCTTAGTATTTAGAAGGAAAATATCTCAATGCTTTTCAAACTAAGACATTTTAATTTTTTGCTTTGAAAAAAAATAAGCACAATTTAAAGCAAAAGATATTCTTTAAGCATTTAAAGTTTTTTTTTCCCCTTCAAAAATAAAAATTTCAATATTATTTAGTGAATTTTTTAAAATTATTTCTCCTTTATTGTATTTTGTTATTGTATTTACACATTTCAACTCTAGGTTTTATTGAGAAGCTTCAATCAATGTTAGTCTCTCCATAACGTTGGTCGCTATGCATGAAAAGCAAAATTGACCATCTACAAAAATGCCTTTGGAGGAGCCTCGCTTGGAACTAACATTCAATAGCTAAAAAATAATCTAAGAAAACAGCTCAGAGAAGGACCCTCATTTGGAAAGCGTGGAATGTGCTGTTTTCCCTCTATCTAAGAATTGGCTTTTTGTTTTGGGCAAAGCTGAAGTTGTATCGCTCTTATAAAGATTTCCCATTAACGGCGCTTCAAGAAGACTCAGTGTTTCCGGGATTAGTGAAGTGCTGCCCACCCCTCATCCCGCTCATTTTGTCCCTCCCCCCACCATTCTTGGATGATGAAGGGGTGAGGGGGAAGGGATGCAGAGGCGATGACCAACAGGCTGGACGGAAAGCCCTCGTTGCCATCTCGCACCGAGGTATCTTTTTAATTAACGAGGTTTAGCCGGTACAGACGTGGCAGAATGAAATGTGGCGCTGTATTTCGGGATATATATATGCTATTTTTCCTCTTTCTCGCCTATTTAGTATCTAGCGTTATGCCCATATCGTAAATTTCTTGGAATGGGTTTACTACCTGGAATAAAGTTCCGAATCAATGGGGTTACAATGAATTTCTCTCAATTATAAGTGGTCTCCCTCGGATAACAAAGAAACAAGCATAATTAACTTCGGGCAAAAAAGCTATCTAAATTTCTTAACATTTTTTTATATGTATTTATAGAAATGAGTTGTAAATTCCTATAAATATAAACAGTAAATTTATATTAAGGTATTAAACAGATATTAATGATTTTTGCTTGTCAAACTGCAACAGAAATTATTATTTTCTACTTAACAATCAAATCAAAGAGTTTTTATCATCATTTTTAATTGATTAACTTTAAAATTTTTTGTTTGGGGTATTTCTAAACTTTTCTTTGTCTTAACAGTTTCTCTTTTTAGAGATAAAATAATTAGAACTTGACAATAAGAAATACTCCAGCATTTACAGTTTCATTTAAATATTTTTGAGTTTTGCTTCAAATATTTTTGAGTTTGGCGAATTCAATATGTAATTATATTAACATTCTTCTTTATACAATAGCATGATATGAATAATTTTATAATAAAGATTACTGTGATAAAACTTGGTTAAAGAATAACCATTAATTTTGGAATTATTTAGAGTAGCATGTACCTGTTTTTTTCATACCATGTTTCATCATTATGGAAAAAAATATTAATTAATTTTATGAGAAATAATAATATTAATTAATATTTTACATATTATAACATTTAGAATTTTTGCTTTATGTCCTCATAGGTCATTAGACTTATCTTTACAGTTGAAACTTTGTATGCAACACACTGAAATCTTTTATTTTTATTGTTACTAATTTAACATTCAATATTCACATGATCAAACTGATCTCAATTATATCTTTTAAATAAGCCTTTTGCTTTAGTTTATTTAAATAAGTAAAATGCCAAAAAGTTCTTGCCAATATTTTGTAATAAAACTAATTGTATATCTGTGCATTATCTGTAATAATTTTGTTATTCGAGTCTTACATTTCTACACAAATACTTGGCTGTATTATACGAGTGGCGCTGTTTTCTCTTCTTAATACTTAAGAAAAACAAACATATGATATAAAAATGAAGTGCATTCGTTAATTTGTTTTTTATTTTACTAGGAATGCAGGCTGAAGAGCGAAGCAACATCGTGAGAAATTTTGTATTAGCATGCTGCACCAAAAGAATCCTTGCCCCTTAACACCCTTACCTGTTTGAGAAAAATAATAATTCAAGCGTTCTAAATTTTCAACTTAAAATCCGTCATCGTGCATACTTATTAACAACTGTAAATCCATTAGAAATTTTAAATATATTATTTTCATTTCATTTAATAAAAAATGTTAGACTAAAAATTTTTTTTATCAAAAATGAAATCTTTTTTATATAATTTTAACAAAGCAATGATTAATGTGTTAATAACAAATAATAAATAACATATATTAATAAGAAAACTAAAAATAAAAATTAATAATTTCGCATTCATTCCTTTTTTCTTAGTGTAAATCTAATTTTTTTACTGGAGCAACATTTACGTAAATTTGGAAAAAATAATACGAAATATTAATTCCGTTAAACAAAACAATCTCTCTTAATCTTATGAATAAATAAAATAATTTCCTTTTCAAAATGGTCTCTACTTATGTATCACGTGAGAGAATTCCTTAAGTATCCAAAGATTAATAGTATAACAACTTAAATCAAAAAAAAAATTCGAGTTACATAAAAGATAAAAAAATTAAAATTAAGTAATAGTAAGAGTGTTAAAATCACACACACACACTCAATATTTATAATTATAAAAGAAAATACTGGATTTATGAAACATTTAGATCCTATTAATTACTCGTTGGTAATCTGAAATTATTTTTCTACTATTGAATTTACTTAGACATATTTAATTTAGTCAAATATATTTTTAAGAAAATCAAATTTAGTCAGAAACCAAGTAAAAATATTGATCACTAAAGAATATATTTCAATGTCATATTCAATTCATGCATTGAAATTTCAAAGGTAAAGTTACATTTATTTTCAATTTGAAAAATCTGAAAGTTTTTCAAAACGTTACTCTAAATTATGATAACCAAAGAACAGCATATTAGATAGCTCTGATCAATATACATCAACAAAATATTTCTTTTAATTAAAGTTTACTATAGAATCAAATACAATTTATATTTAATGATTGCATATTTATTCATGATTGGTATTTTCGAAACGAAATTTTTTCATGAATGAATTATTTTGATGTTTAAAAAAAAAGAGTTATCAGTTGCGTGACAAAAATAAATTGATAAATTCTAGGGTTACCAGCTTAGACCAGTGCAACAAGTTCACGAGTCTAGATTTAAATAGCGTTGTTTTTCAGTGACACGAAAGTTCCAAGTTCCCTACTACTGGCGTTGATTAATACCCAATCTTTAAAACTAGACTTTTTCACTTATTTGTTCTCATGGAAGTAAAATGTATCAGATTAGTATCGCAAATGCATGAAAACAATTATTTATTCTTCAACGATGTAAGAATAATCAATATTTGCAAATCATGCTTTTTGCAGATGATTTTACTAAAGTAGGAAGGAAGTGGGATGAAGACAAAAAAAAAAAATCTAATGTGTATTATGAGAACGTGAGAAACTAAAATCAGAACTACTCTGGTTGCATATTGGGAGACCGTCCAAGCGTCTGGCCCCCCTCTTAGGGATGCTATTCGCAGAAGGAAAATCCGGGGATTCCAACTCATCCCGGCACCCTCAGCTATTTTTTATCTATTATTTTTCCCCTTATTCTTTCCTTTTTCTTTTCTATCTCCATCTTCCTCTGGTCAGCGACTTATGGGGGCGTTCACAGAGTAAAGAGGAAAAGAAAAGAAAAAATAAATAAAGAATGAAAAAAGGTTTGGAAGGAAGAGGGCAGTAAAGGGAGAGGGGTTGAAGGAAGAAAATAACGCTCTCCGCTCACGAGCCTGTGTTAGCCCTTGCAATCGATGCCATTCTCTCTATTCTTTTACTTCTGTTCTTATATATTTTTTTCTTTCTTTTCTTTCTATTTCATTCTGTCCTTTTTCGGAGCCGCCATTTTTCTAAGGGAATGAAGTAGTGAAGAGTATTAGGTGGAGGGAGTGAAAAGGGGGAAGATTGTGGAGGCGACAATGTCTTGAGGGAGAGTGGAGCAAAAGGCTGTTGTATATCTTATACTGGACAGTGGTGAGTTTCAAAAATGTATCTACATAAAATATCTATAAAAGTAAAAGTTTCACGTTGGATCTTTGGTATTTTACATGATTACTTTTACTCACTTTTCGTTGTATACTGCTGTAACAATATTAAGCTTATCGAAATATTAATAACAAAAATTTTTTAATGACATGAAATATAACTATATGCAGATGAAATTGATTTTTAGTGTCAGAATAAAAATTAAAGTTTGTTCAACAATTTTAATGCACTTATTTCTTATTCAACGTGTATAAGCTGAATTGACTATTTAATTGTTATCACCTAGCTCATCAATTCACAAGCTCATGAGTTCAATTCTATCTCTAACGTGACTATTCATAATAGACTGGAATCGGTTTTAAACAGCAAATTTATATTAAATTCACCTGGTCTGCAAAGAGTAAGAGTAACAGCCAATGGCATTCATATTGCAGTTTTAATTTAATTTGCCTTCTTTTTTATAATGGCAGTAATTATCATTAAGATATTTATCTGTCTTCTAAATCCTAATAAAGACAAGAATTTTAAAACTACAATTTTCTCCAAAATAGAATTTATTGTATCCAAGTTTAGAATGGGTTTTCTCTTTTCAGTTTTCATGTGTTAAAAGAAGGGATTTTATATTTGATTTTTTTCTTTATAAAAATCATATATTTAAAACCAAAATAAAAATGCATGCTTTTTATTCCAATTTAACATAAATAGATTTGTCTAAAATCTTTGATTTATAAAATTTTTCAAAAGATCTTAGAGATTGATTTTATTATGACAAGGCAGAATTAAATTTACGGAGAAGGAGAGGAAAATGTCTTTGAGCCATAATAAAAGATTTAAAATCAAAACTACATTTATAATATAGAAAACACGAACATACAGTTTCACGTAAAAAATCATACCAAGTACACAAATACTTAGTTTTTAAAATATTTCTTGCCATATTTTAAGATTTTAGTGATTAATTTCTCAGAATTATTACTATTCTGAGACTTATACAAGTTCTGTTGCTAATCCATTATAATTTCATATAGAACAATATTATATGACACACATACGATTCCATGTAAAATTTCACTATATCTTTATTTTACTTTTAGGCAAATATTTAAATTATTTTTCTAATGAGTGTTTTTAATTTTTTGCTGGGGCATATTTTTTATCAAAAATCAAGGGGGTGGGAAAAGCTTACTTACTTGATGATATTTTCATAATTTTATGATTATTTAATTCATTAATTTATGATTATTGACAGCAAACTGAAAGCAAACTTTAAAAAACACTCTCTTTTTCATTCACTTGTTTCATTTCTTCCATATTTTAGATGAGGTATTTTTGCATATGAATTTTTCCCTCAACAGTTGAACTTTCTTTTCTTTTAAATAGAATTAGTAAATGCCTTTAATTTAATTCTGATTTAATTTAGTAAATTCCTGATTTGATTTAATGGCATGTTAAGTAAAAAAATTTTTATCAAAAATGTTAGCTTTTCGGCTAGACCATAAATTTAATTTTACAATGTTCTACTTATCAAAAATTTACTGTGTATCAATAAACGCTCATCCATAACATTGATAATCCTGACAAAAAATAAATACACAAAATTAATAAAAACGTTGTGGGTTTCTTTTGTTTTTACTTTGAATTATTAATATTTTTGTTCAATAATTTTAAATTACACTAATTAGCTAACTACTATTTTCTAGTGGATTAAGCATATTTTAATAATTACGGAAGCTAAAAACTGGAAACATTTGCTTTTTTGAATTATGCCTAAAATATTTTTTATGGAACAAGGGTGAAATGTTACAAAATACTGTCCTAGTATTATTCTCAGAAGTCATATTATTATAATAAAAAAAGCTTCTGTTTTTCTTCTTCTACTCAGAGCTGGCTATGGAGCTTCTGCGGGAGGGATGAAATAAAATAATACTTTTAAATGCTTCTTTAGATGTCGTAATATTTTATTTATCAAAATTAAGTCTTGTCTCTGTTCTTCAAAAATATAATATCTGTAAACATTAAACTTAATATTATAAAAATTCAAGATTTAATGCTATGAAGTAAGTAAAAATTATGAAGTAAATATTTTTTAAGTATTAATTCAAGAATTAATACTTAAAAAAATGAGTTATAAATTTAAAAAATAAAAAATTGCTCGGCTGTCTTTTTATGCGTTTTTTTCCTTTCTTCAAATGATTTTTCTAATTATTGTTGATAAGTGTGATTTAGTAATTTAATTTGCATATTTAATTAATATCATTGTTTATTTTTAGGGTATTTTCTATATTGTTTTTATAGGTGATATAAGGAGAAACACTGGCTAAGCCACATAAGTTAGGCAACATTAGTGTATTTTCTTTCACTGATGTTCGAAATCACCAGTGGTCAACCATCTACGCAGCTGTGGACCTCGTTTGGTGAGGAACATGCTTCAAAAGCTTTCCTACTTTCCGGTTCTTCTTGAGCAATTTTTTTTTTATCTTGGAGAGGAAATAGGAAGAAAGAGTAAGAAAAAGGGGGTGGAAAGAAGAAGAAAAAGAGAAGCAAGAAGGGAAGAGCACAAGCAATTCAGGAATATCGGCATCGTAAAAGCAGTGCCTTCGAATGCATGGGCGACTAATTGCACGCGCTCAGAGGGCACAATAGCCGATCGGACCCTTATAGGGTGCGGAGAGGCAGGGTGAGGGGTCGAAATGTGGGGGTTGCCCTGGCTCACGTGATTCGAGTCGAGGCAAACAGTGTCGAGCAGGCCCTCAGGGATCTTCTGCTAACTGGCTTTTAGCTAAGGAGAAAGGCTGACATGTTTAGGAGAAGGTGCCTTCGCCTTCATCTATCCCTCTTCTTTGCAGCAACTCCTTCAATCGCCAATTTTTTTCTACCTGCTTTGAGAGAGATGCAAAAGATGCTGACTTAACGGGATCACCGTTTTCGTGTTCTTTTTTTTATATTTATTTAAGGAAAATGGAATGGATGCTCATTTGGAAATAATTGAAAGATAGTCTAATATCAAAACTGAATGTCTTATTAAAAAGCATTTAAATGTTTATTAATTTACATGGATAATTTTTCAGCCATTTTAAACTGGTAACTAAATAGATTCAAGCTTATGAGAACAAAGTAACTTATAAATATTTAATAACACTTTTTTTCGCTTTTAGTAAATAATGAATAAAATATGTAAAATGGAATCTATTCAAATTCTTTGTAAAAATAAGTTTCATTTATAATAAACATTATGATGAGAAAGCGCTATTATTTTTTCTAATAATATACCTAGGGGAAAACAATTTTTAAAAAATAATTCGATTGTGATTAAAAAATAAAAACACTCGATAAAATATAAATAAAAGCTTTGATTTAGCTATTTTAAGGGTCTAATATTCTAATGCAATTGCAAAAACTTACTTTTTTAAAACTTATTATTATTGTAATCTTTCAAGTATAGGAAAATATTTACCAAATATAAATCAAGTTTTTATTTTTTAGAGGTTTACTACAAATTTAGCTTTATTTTATAACATTAATATGTTACGCATTCTAATATATTGAACTGTTATTCAAATTTAACAACGAACATTTTATGCTTCAAATTTATGAATAAAACTCTATTTACTGGGGGAAAATAATTTACTTTTGTTACAACAATGAAAATTCGTGACAACCATTGAAATCATTAATAAGAAAATGCTTCTATATATCGAAAAAGTATGTTTATATTTATATTGGTATTACACTGTATATTTATATGCAAGTAATAATTATAAAACATTGTATTAAGGCACTAAGCTTTATTAATAATATTTTTGAATAGACATCTATTAAGCAAATGCTATGAGTTTTGAAGAAGAATTACACGAAATGAAAACGTCTATCAACTTGTTATTTTTTAATTATTTAAAAAATGCATTATATGTGTTAAATTAAACATTTAACTTTTTTTATTAATGTCTAGTTTAATGCATTTGATTTCACTGTGAATAAAATTATTTATATTACGATTTTTAGACTTAACATAATTTATTAATATGAATGTCTTATATTTTATTAATGACTGTATTTACTATTAATTTATTTTTAAACTATCAAAGGATCCATTTATTTTTAGCTATTTAAGTATTATTTATTGTTAATAAAACTATATTTAACTTTATAAATTTTAATGAACTGAATTTAAGAATTTTGAAGTAAAATTTTTGAAAACAAATATTAAGTGATAATTTTATGTATTTTTTCCATATTTAAAAAACACCAAAACTTTATATGGATTCAGTTAAAAATTACTTTATCATTACGTTTAAAAACTCATTCAAAAAAATGATACATGATATGTAATGACTAAGTTT
This sequence comes from Latrodectus elegans, assembly GCA_030067965.1. Taxonomy (NCBI): domain Eukaryota; kingdom Metazoa; phylum Arthropoda; class Arachnida; order Araneae; family Theridiidae; genus Latrodectus; species Latrodectus elegans. The sequence continues at coordinate 71,377,866 of CM057822.1, forward strand.
CTTGTAAGATAGAGTTGATAATTTATTTCAATTTGAAACTATCAAAATATCATTATATTGAAAAGGCTTAGATATAAACTTATAGTTGTCGATTTGCCTTTTAAGGTAAATTATTGTGTACATTATGATGGAATCACATCAACTCAGAAAAAAATCTCGAAACTTAAAGCAATTAAAAATTAATTTTTTTAATTTTTTAAATGAGAAACATCTTAAAAATTATGAGCACTTCAAAGACCTAATCTTATTTCATTATTAAACATAACCTCATATATGAATTAGTTATATATTGAACTGATTTTTTGAAAATCATAATTTTTTTGCACATTTTTTTTAACATTTGGATAATATAAATATTTAATTTCATGAAAATTGCTAAATAAATATGTTTGAAATTTTGTCACATATTTCTGGAATGTTTTGTATTTTCATCAAAATAAACGCCTGTTTTTTTCCACTATTAGGTTTTGAAAAAAATGTTTAGATAATTAATGACAGTTTTATAAAAAAAATATCACATAATTTTGCATTTGTTTATTACTCAATTTTCAGTAACATTTAACCAATTAATCGAAATATTGTAAAAATTAGCTAAATTGGAACATTTTTCAAATAAGAAAATAAATTAAATTTTTTTTTGATCATTCAGAGTGAATAAGTTGTAAATATGAAAAAATTTAGGAAAAATCTATAGATGATTTGGTAACATAAAGCTTTCTTTTAGTGTTATAAAATCTAATAAATAATTAATGTCATTATAATACGTAGTCAAATTTTAACAATACAATTTAAAGGGAGTATGAATGAAATTCGAGATCAAGAATTTCAAATTAATAAAATGATTTACTTTCCTTTATGATTTAAAAATTAAATGATATACTTCGCCTTAATTTCCAGTTTAGAGATATAAAAAATATATTATCAAATCCTAAATAAACCTAATCAAATCTTCATTTTCTTACTTCCATGTGTTATGTTCGCATCTGTTTTTATGATTCTTTTTCTTAAAATGGAATAATAATTAATTTGTTCATTTTGAAGAATATAAATAATTTCTATTTATTTAAAACTGTATAGATATTTAGTGAACCAAAATAATTAAATTTAGAGAAAATAATTTAATTTATAGTAGATTCTTATTCCATATATAAAATAATTTTATGGCACAGGTGCAGAATAATCCATGATTCCAAATTCTGAAATATTTTGGCGATAAAGAAATGTTGCGAATTTAACGAATCGTGACGTACGCGATAACGTGAATATTAAGGTTACCAAAATTGAATTTTTTGCATAATTCTTATAGATCTCCATATGTATGACGTAATAAAAACGAGGTTGCCAGATACATAAGAAAATCTGCCAAAAAATCGCCAATCTCAGAATTAGGCATCTTGAATTATATGGCACCTGTGCCAATTTTATTTTATAAAGTAGGTATAAATCAATCCAATTATTTAAATATCTCTCATACTGGCTTAAAATCTTCAAAATATTGAATTTAGATTATCTAATTCAGATGACAATCGGCTTAGAATTTTCATCTAAAATAAATTTTTCTTATAAAAAAACATTATATATATATGTATATATATGTGTGTGTATATATATATATATGTGTGTGTATATATATATATATATATACATATTACAATATAACAGAAGTATGTTTGCAGCAACGTCATTGAATAAAGTAATATTAAATAAGTAATAAAGTATAAAGTAGTATTAGCAAAAATACAATTTTCAAATTTACTGTTTCTCAATATTTTGAAAACTCTATATTAAGGATATAAAAAAAAACATTTTCTCATGACTTACATTATGTGTTGGTTTAAGCAATCAAACCCATGATAAAATCTTAAAATATATAACAATGAAAACACATAAAAATATTTTTAGATCAAATGGCATAATTATAATGGCATAATAATTCAAATGGCATAATAATTTAGATCAAATGGCATAAAAAAAATTAACATTGACTTTCTTTCTTAAGCCAAAGAATTAAAATATTAATAATAAATACAAATCAAAGAGAAATTGTACATATTTTACATTCATTTCTAGATTTTCAATTGTATTTGATCGTTTACCATTTTTATATAACATTGAAAAGTTTACTTACATAACATAAAAATGGCTTTAGCATATTGTTAACAAAAGTAATAATGACAAATTTTTCCTTATTCAATAATACATCCTAGTGCAACAATATGGTAAGTTGACTTCTATTCCGTTTGAGGTATTTTCATTTACACTTTTATTTGCATTGTAAAACTGGTCAGGAACGCAATTTCTTTCATGCATTTAAAAATTTTAAATACATTATTTTATTGATCAATTTGTTCACAAAAAACTTTTTTGGAAGTTTCATTTAATGTTGTATTTTGAAAAACTTTGCTTCCATTACTGTTTTATAGAAGAAATTTAGGTAATTTAATTGTTCAATTGTAGAAAACATTGTTCTAAAACTATTATTTTTTCAAAGCATTCAACTAAAATAACTCTCATAAAAATTAATATTTTTTAAAAAAAAATTCGTTTTGATGCATTAAGGAATCCATCTCTCAAATATAATGTGTATCAAGAGAATTCTTACAATTTTTATGAAAGAAATGCATATTTGAATGCGGCATGTTATCTTCCAAGAATTTTGTAGTATTTCAAGAAAAAAATACAAATACTAACAAAATATAAGTAAAGTTTAAAACTTTTAAAAAATTAAAGCAAATATAATCTTTTTATATTATATGTTGTCAGAAAACAGTCATCATGAAGATCGTATTTCCTTTATTCTGTAGAGTCGTAATAACACATGCATTTAAAATTATTAGATGATTAAGCTTTTTAATTAATTAATGAAATGATTTTCAGAATAGTTTTTCAAACGTATTTAGTTTGTGGCAAGTTTTTCGCTTACAGATTCGAAGACTTAAATAACAATACATTTTGAATTCCATGAGAAAGAAATCTTTATTTTTTTAGTGTTGCTTCAACCCTCAACACATAATATCATTTCTTCGTAACTTACAGAAAAAAAACAAATGATATCGATATGTCAAAACATTGAAGAAATATACACATATTATTTAAAAACAAAAAAGGGTATAACTATAAATGGAAAACAAACTATTCCCTGCATGTTTTTTATTAGTTAAGTCATTATCATTCCAGAGTTGAATTCAAAAATACATTTTAGAGAAAATGAAACTCTTTTATCACAATAAATTGAATACTTCACAATTTCAAAACGAAAAATTACGAATGAATCAATTGCTTTAATCAAAAAATGATAGTGACTTTTGCGAAAATTTTTATTATGGTTTGTTAGAGAAAACTGCAGATATCACTTCTATTATTGCATTATTTAAAAAAAAAAAAAAAAAAAAAAAAAAAAATTTTTGCAGAAAATAAAAAGAGCAATATGAGCTGTAATCTTAATTAAGAAGCATTTTTCAAATTTTAGAAAATTTTAAAATATTTATGGTGTTTTCGCCTCATTAAATTTAGTGATAGTTTATTGCATAATTTTATATATTGTATAAATACATAAGGCAACGAATTTAAAATTGATTAACTTATCTATCCAAATTCAGATTTTACACTAAAAAATGATTGCTCCAGTAACACAAATATCTATTTTCAAAATCTGATTTTATATACATTTTTCTTAATCTTATAGGTTCATACAAGAAAAAAAGAAATGAATGTTCCCAAAAATATAATGATGGAAATTATAATTATTATTACAAGATAAAATAGTTAAGAGAAACTTTGATAATTAATGATGTATTTGAGAGCATAAAAGAATAATTATAGTTTAAATAGTATAATATTATATCAAGTTTATACAAAATTTCTACATGAAGATATAAATTTTTTTTATCTTACATTATGAACATCTGAATTTTTTGAAATTCCAAAATAATCATTTTAATTGAATTATTAGTTGAATTAAATATTGATTAATAAATTTATTCAAGTCTAATTATTAATAAATTAATTATTAGTAAAAATAATTAATAATAAATTAATTAGATATTAATTTGATGAAAAGAATATCTACGTTAATTAATTATTAATAAATTTATAAATATAATAAATTTATCAATGCTATCTGAGCTGCTTCTTAAATCTTTAAACTTGAACTAGCTTAAAAACAAAATCGGAAATGCGTTTTTAATAATATATACAATACTTCCAACGTTTAATTAGTATATTATAAGTATATTTAAAAATAAATCCTTATAAGTAAATGAAAGATCGAAAATATGAATTTATATTTGATAATTGGCTTGAGTACTGTTCACAATAAAATCAGAAGATAATAAAAGTGAAATAAAACAAGCTTCAATTTCTTACGGAAAAAATCACTTTACTTGATACGTTTATTCTTAATCGACTAGACTCTTAATTTTTGTCTTATTTTTAAAGATGATGCGCAACATTTTTACTTTCAAGAAAAGAAATTGAATATAGAAATAATAATCTCGTCAATATAGTTAAAATCCCATCACTGTATAGTATATAATAATACGAGAAGATTCAAATACATGTAATAAAAGTAATTTAAATGCCTAATATAATAAATTTCATTCTTCAATTTCAGTGTTAGAGATATTTAAACGAAAAAAAAAACTACATTGATCATTAAGTAAACAATATCATCTCCGTTTCCAGTTTATAATACATCATTTCGATACCCCAGAAAACTATTTCTAATATTTTGTTATATTGAAATAAAATGGAGGGGAAAGGAACAATTTAATGCAATCTTAAACTTTAAGTAAAATTTCCATAAAGTTGATTGACATTTAATACCTAAATGCTGGAAATGTAACTGAAATAACGCAACAGAGTTACTATCGACTTGTAGAAGGAAATTGGTGTAAAGTTATTAAAATAAAGCGAAACTCTGGACATCATCGGAAAGAGAGAAACTTCCCGAAATAAAGTTATCCTTGTAAGACCTTGAGATAAAGTCTGATCCTAAGGTTAATCTAGCTCAAAAGATCCTAACTTTAACCAATATTATGCATAGGACAAAGACAAAACTACTTTTCCCAAAATAAATAAGCAACATAAAAATTTTGAACTTAGTTTCTAACTATTCATTTTTTATTTATCTCATATTAAATTAGCGTATTTAATCAAAGAAAAAAATACAAATAAGTTTAAGAAAATTGATTTCCATAAAACTAGATGAAAGAAAGAATAAAAATATAGTAATATGGGGTAAAGAGAAACAAAAAAAGCGATCCTTTATATTTCACTTTAAAAATTTTCGAGCGTAATTGCCATTTATTTGCTTATGATAATTCATAAAACAATCAAACACATATATAATATTAGATAAATAACATTTCACAGACGCTGTTTTACCAAGATTATATTATACATGAAACCTGCTTAATTTAATGTTACCTTTCTTAAGTTGTTAAGCTATAATTTTAAAATGGTTATTTTTCTTTTGTTTAGATTAAAAAACAAAAATGTATCAGCATTAAATTTCAAAATCCTATACACTATTTGAAAAATCTGAAAATCAAGTTAAAACAATCTTCATTTTTAATTTAAAAACCAAAACAGATATTTATGAGTCACTCTCTTTGTCTGAATGCACCCCTAACTGCTTCATTTACTGACCATTTCAGTAACCATTCTCTTCCCCCCACCCAAACTTCCCGAAGAGAGCGAGCGATGACCATCGCTAGTGACCTTCCCACCCTACCTCGTGCGAGGAACGTGAGTCCGGCCTGAAGCTTTACAATTAGAGTGGCCGTAGATCCCCCCTCACACCCACACACACCCCTCTCTCTCGGTCAGTAATATATCATATCAATTTTCCAAAACCCTACAAGTATTGATCGGCGGAGTGTTCGGCGCAGGGGCGCAAACACACTCGCCTCACACATACGCGCCCTTCTCTCTCATACGTGCTGAATTCCTTTCTCTACTTCCTTTTCTTTCTTTCCTTTTCTTTATTCCTTTCGCTCGCTCTTCTCATTTTATTCGACCGTCTTTCTCTCCATCATCATTTTCTTCTTCTTTCGCAATCGTGAGAAATGTAAGTGCAACTCTCAACATGTAGAAATTGCAAGAGTAAAGAATACTGTAAATAGAGGTTTCTAATTTCTAGAACTTAAGTCTTAAGAAATTTATGGTTGTTCATCCATTTTTTTTCTTGAATTTGGCAACAGTAATTTTTATCAACGTCTATAAAAAAATGTGAATAGCATGGTTGATTTACCAGAAAGAAGATCATATTTATTCCCAAAATAATAATAAAAAAAATTGAGATATGACATTAGTTTACTACAAAGAATACTTTAATGCAAAAATCTAAGAAAGAAAAACACCCCATTGTGATTTGTATAAAATATAAACTATTTATTATAATGTGTGTGAAACTATCGTTTTAGAGAAATTATTTAAGTTTAGAATATTAAATGCAATATATAAGCCAGCAAATTTTACATTTTACGGAAATTTCTTCTACATATTTCGCTATAAAAATATAGCTCGATATTCAAAAACTTATAATTTATAATTTTGTAAATTATTTTTCATATAATTGATGAAATATTTAATTTGTTTTATATAAACTCTTAACAAATTTATCTCAAGTATTATTAATGATAATAATTTACAAGAAACCTAAATAAATTATTAGGCATTTTTAAGACGCTTTTTGGAATTCCTGACATTTAAGAAATATATTTGTTTAGCTGTTTTTTAGTATAAAAACTTACTTAAAGAAAATTAGTTAAAGCCGCATCCAGATTTTTTTTAAAATACTAAGAGAAATACACTGTATTTACTACAATATGCCCTTTAAGAATGTTTTAATAGATCATAATATTATACTTACAATGGTCCTTGTTGTAAAGTACTTAGCATAATTTCTAATATGATTAAGTAATATTATTGAATATTAAGACTATTGCTAATTTTTTTATATTTTGAGAAGAAATTTGTTATCAAATATTTCATTAATTTAAAAGACTCTCGTTAAAAGAAACTCGCTTTATTTCTTGAAGACATAATGTACTGGCGTTTCTGAATTGAGCTAAATTCTATGAATAAATATGATTTTATCCTTTTGTCTTTGAGAAAATATCCAAAGTATGTCAAGATTTTATACGTATATTTGGTATAATTAATTTTTCTATGCATTCCTTTAAAAAAATCTTATTGCTTCTACTATATTATTTCTCTTCCTTAATTTTTGACTCAAGTTTCCTATTTAAAAAATATCTCGTCTGAAAATTAATTATCAACTATAAGTAAGAAAGAAAACAGATTCTAGAAGCGTTTTCTGAAAAGCAATTTCAGAAAAGTTACTACTCCAGATATAATTCTAAACTATCAAAGATAAATACAAAAAGTATCAAGAAGTGAAATCAATAAAACCCAGAACAAACTACCAACTTAATACAAAACTTCCCTATCAGATCTCAAAACAAACTTACGACAGGAAAAAATGAAATGAAATGAAGAGAAAAACTTTTAACAGCCAATCTTAACTCCCTCAATTTCTCTCGAAGAAAACTTTCTGTTTATTTTAAGCCGGGTACTATAAGCCCCACCATCAGCTTTTATTTACTCCAAGTCTTGGGGACGAAAATTGGAAAATAAAAACTTGAGAAAAAGAAACAATGAATAACCGGACGATATCAAAAAGGAAAAAAAGAGTTACAGATAAGGAAAAACTTCTATTGGAACTCCTTATAGATATCCACGATTATATATATTTATATAAATACAAAGACATCATTTTTTCAGCTTTTGTCTTGATTTATGTCCCCGCTCAATTTTCAGGATACCATCACGATTTCAAGTATATATCTCTATTATCCATTTTCTAGTGGTTCGCGTTTTCCCCATGAGGATCAAAATCTTTCAAGTTGTCTTTCATTTCCTTTTATATCTATTTTTTACTTATTTCAAACTGAGATTTTCTTTGTTTGACATTTGAAGCACTGACGGATAAATCGACACCTTTAACCGCACGCGAGATAAAAATGGGGGAAAAAAAGAAAGGGAAAAATTGTGGATTGGGGGAAAATAAAAAAAGGGAAGGGGAGAGAGTGTCGGTGTGAAATAAAAAATTGATACCGAAAAAAAAGGGGACTTTTTTTTATTCTTTTGCGGTACCGCCAACAATCACCAACTAAACCACTTTAAAAAAAAATAAAGAATCGTAGAAAAGAATACCTAAGGGAGGAGAAATCGTTTTGAAAATGGTAAGATATACTTTTCAATGTTGTTTTTTATAAGGAAAACCAAGGTTTAGATTTATTTTTAAGTTCTTATTTCTTGTCAATTTCTTGATTTATAGATTTTTTTTTTTTTTTTGACCAAATAGTTTTCCAAATTTATTAGATTTATATATAGTTGAAATAATAAAATTTATATATCATGAAAAAAACTAATTTTTTAAATTTTATATCATTTGTTTCATTCTTAGATTTTACAAGTTTGCATTTTTAAAAGTATGCATAAATTATTATTAATGCTGTTGCATATGTAAAATTATTATAAGTGAATTAAAAGCAATAAGAGTTTTTTTTGGGGAGGGGGGGTATTACTTTTCAAATTATTTAATGTCGCATAGCGACACACTTAATAACAATTATTTATATCAATTCATTAGTTTTCCTAAACTTTGTTTGGTAATTTAACTTTACATACTTGTGTGTATAGAGGCTTAATTTATTCTTGGATATTTCTTTTTGTAAAAAAATGAGAATGATTTCATCCTTCAGCAACGAAATTCTGCTGGATCCTGCAGGAAGTGTTTTCCTTGCATCTTCTTTTGACAAGAAATTCCCAGCAGGCAGTTTATATGTTAAATTTATTTTTTGTGCCCAAAATGAAATCCTATAAACTCAACATTTTTTCATGTAAAATATATATATAAATATTTTATTAATAAAATATTTAAAATATTTATTATATGTTTAAAAATTACACAATTAATAGAAATGGTGACTTGAAAAAAAAAAGACAGATTTTTCTCTTAGAATTTTTTTATTGAATAAAGGAAAAGCCAAAAATTCTGAAATGAATTTACTATAAAAGGAAAAAGTAATTCTAAGAAAAATTTAATTCTAAGAAAAAAAATTTCTGGATTGTAGAGTTTATATTGAGGTGACTAGATTCGATAAGGGTAGAAATTTCTCCTTACATTTTTAAGTTATCCATTTAAATGCTTTTTTAACCAATTATTGTTTTCTCAAATTCTATTTGACCAAAAATTATACTTATTTTTTAAAGTGTTTGCCTGTTTTAAGTGTATTTTACCAAATATATCATCCAAACGAATATTTTTGACAACTATCATTATTCCAAATACTTTGCGATTTTTGTTGTAGTCATAGATTCGCTCAAACTAATCTTGTATAGGCAATGATGATAATTAATAATATTCCCAGATTTCTCTTAAAATTCTTTTTCTTGTGCATCATCTGAACTATAAAAATAAATATTAATATTATTGCATGTTTCAAGTACATGGAATTCATGTTTGCAACACATTTCAATAACTATCTCTTTTATGATTACTTTATCTTAAGTAAAAGAACGCAATGAATAGGAAATTGAATAACGTGAACTATGATTAGTAGCAAACAACTTTTTTCAAATATGAATAAATTGGATCTCTAAAATCATCATATCAGAATTCTATATTTACTAGGTGATGGATTGAAATAAAACAATTATAAAATTATTTAAAATAATTAAATAAAATATTTATATGAATTATATTAAGGAATATGATTCTTTTTTACCATATTAGAATTTTAAGCGGTTGTACAATAAATAGAAAACTTTTAGCGAAATTGTTCTTCTAATTGTCATTTATAAAAAATAAAATTAGTAGAGTACAAAAACAATTTGCATAAAAACACTTAATTTCAATCTCACATTAAATAATCAAAGTAAATTAGGTCTGTAAAATGTGCATTACCTTTGATTTATTTATTCCATTAATTTGTCAACAGCAATTTAATTTCAATTGTCTCTTTTACGAGAAATTTAAGACCAATAAAGTTAAGTAAATTCGAAAGTGTTCAGTTGTTTACACTCTAAAGTGAGCTTTGTGTAACACAAAAAAAAATCGCTATTTGAAAAAAAATTCAACAAAAAGAGTTCCTAAATAAAATAGCAAAAGTAAACAACTCCATCTACTTCATAAACGGAAAAAATCTTCCTTTAAATACCCTGAACCGTCTCATTCAGTTAAAATACTAAATCAACAGAAGGATAAAAAAAAAAAATAACAACGAATAAAAAATTTAAAAAAGGCTTCGATGCAACAGTTCTGTTAAAGGAAAAAAAAAAGAAAATGAAAAAACTCTCATGGACGATCTTTTACCATTTTCCTCCCCCTCCCCTTAAACTCAACAAAACGATGAAAAAAATATCACTGCGGGGAAAGATTTAAAAAATAAAAGAATAAATTGAAATGAAAAAAAAAAAAAACTGACTCAAGAGATTTGAAGTGATGTCGAAACGATTTCCCCTTTAAACCAATTTAAAAGTGTTGAAGTGGCGGGAGTTGACCTTTTGAATTACTTTCACTTTCTAACCCCCCCTGGCCTTGTCTGCTTCTTCCCCTTCCCATGTTACTAGGGTGCGGGTGTTTAACTTTGGAATTGATACAGGATTGAAAAGGATTTTATAGCGAAGCTCTTTATTCTTTTTCCAGTTTTTTTTTATTATTTTTTTATTCAGCGCCCATTTTATTCAGTTATTTCACTTTGTAGTTTTCTTTTTAAATTTTTTTGAGGTTTTGTTAACTCGCAGATAAAGTGAAGGATCTCCACCGGAGCGAGTTTTATTTATTTATTTTTTTTTCTGTCTTATTTTTTTCCCCAACTTATTTTTTTAGTAAAAAGTTATACGAGTAAACATTTTAAACGCTTTATTTCGCCACATTTTATTTTTTTATTCTGAGATTGTTTGCCTGTTGCTTCTCCTTTGAAGTTTACTTTGCTTTATGTTTTTTCTGAAATAAAGCTTTTAAGGAACTTCAATTTTACTCCCGTATTGCTTGCGTGAAACAAAAGTTATTTTTATGTTAACCCGTATTAAAATATTGGGACTATTTCTCTATTTATAAGAATGTTAAAACTAGTTACTTTCCTTCTATGCATTCAAACAATTCATGTATTAAATTGAATAGTTCTTGAAACATAGTTTGATGATCTAATGGATACAGACATTTAATAAATTCAAATTATCGTGTTTATTTAAATATGTAATAATTTCATTTAAGAAGTGCTTTAATTCTATTAATTCTAGACAAGAATCTCTATAATTTATTATAGTCTTAGTTTTTTTTAATTAATTTCTATATATTCCTACATATAAGATTAATTTCCTATGATAACGATAATAGTTTATTATTTTAATAAGAAAACTGGTTTTAAAGTGCATCGCTTTTATTTAATAAGTGATCGTCCATTATAAGTCCTAAGTATTGTTTAATACTTTTAATATCAGAAATAAGTATTCATATCTACAAAAGCTCATTTGCTATTAATATTTTAATGAAATTCTCTTTTACCACACCAATTTTATATTTATAAAGCAAATAAAACAATTGATACATATAATTAAGTATGTTTCCATTAATGAACGTCTGAATAATTTATATATGTGTTTTTTAAAGTGAGTAAATCACTTTAAGAAAAAACAGAAATGAACTATTCAAAATTTTATCTTCTGAAGTAAAAGTCTCTTAAAGAAAGTATGTGTTTTTAATTAAATTGAGTAAATGAAATCAATGTGTTTGTGGAAACAGTATCATTATTGGAATTATGCCATAAAGTTAATATATAGTGATGTTAGTGAAACAAAAAAAATGAAATAACATTAGATGGTAATTTATAAAGCATAAAATTATAACATGTATGATGAAATGTTACATAGAGACTTACTTATTAATAAATATGCAAATTTAAAAGGTGATTAAAATTTGTCGTGAAAATAATCTACAATGAAATAGAACATTGTGAAGAAAAAGTGACATTTATAACTTGGAAATTTTCACAAATTTAAATTGTTATGCATCTTGTTGACTTTATGAATGAATTGTTATGTATCTTATCGATTTTATGAATGAATTGTTATGTATCTTGTTGATTTTATGTGAATGAATTGTTGTGTATCTTATTGATTTTATGAATGAATTGTTATGTATCTTATTGATTTTATGTGTGAATGGATTGTTATGCAACTTGTTGATTTTATGAATGAATTGTTATGTATCTTATTGATTTTATGAATGAATTTCAACGGTTTATTCATATCTTTAGAACATTGAGTATAAAAAACATGTATAGGGAAAGAAGTACAATACAATTTTCCTTTGATATTCATAATATAGAACTATAGCTTTGTTAATAAAAAGAAATTTATAAGATAGCAAATTAAAAGCTTTGTAATAGAAAATATTTTAATGCAATTTCGTTATATAAATTGGTATATTGGCGATCCTTTTTTTTTTAAATTGTAAATAATATTCTTTTATTTATATTTTAAGTAATTTTATAAAAAAATACTTAGCTGTAACTGTTGTTATAAAATATGACTGTAAATATTAATATCAAAGCATAAAATTTGTAAAAATTATATAATTTTGGAAAATTTTAGATTTAAAATTTTGAGATTTTTCTTTTCAATCTGAATATTTATGTAACTAAATTTTAATTTATCAATCTTCAAACATATTCAAAGCAAATTTCAATCAATTACGCAACATGATTTATTAAGCAATGAAATTTTATATTGTAAGTATCTAAAAGACATTTATTTCTATATCTTACAATATTGGTTAATTATTCTAATTTCCTATATCAATTTTTAAAATAATTAGTTATTATAAGCAAAACAAATAATTACTACAAAATTCTTCTAAAAATTTGCTTTATGAATTTCCAATATCTAAAATAGGAATTTTATTTCAAGGAATAAATCATTTTAAAATCATTTTATCTTGCTGCCACTAAGCTCTATAGAATATATTTAAATTGCGTCATACTAATATAGATTTACTTCTTAAGTATATTCTTCGAGTTTAAAGCTTTAAATAAGCTAAAAATGTGGAATTAATGGAATGCATAACTTCGTATAAATCACTTTAGCATAAACATTTCATCAGAATTTGTATTAATTTTTTCTACACATTTAAATGTATAAACGTTTAAATAAGCTTAATTATTTTAGTTTTATCATGTCTCAACTTTGAATTTTAAAAAGGGTCTCAAATTATTACACACACACTCACACACAAATATATATATATATATATATATATATATATATATATATCTGTGCGTGTGTGTGTGTGTGTGTGTGTGTGTGTGTGTGTGTGTGTGTGTGTGTGTATGTATGTATACCTAGATAAAAAATACAATTTGAAAAAAAATTAAAACAATAATCAATTTAAATAATTCATAAGCTGGCAAAACATAGGTATGTGTGCAAAAATGTCGGATAAATTATTTAATCTAATGTTCATCAATTAATACGCACTTTAAATTGACATGCTTCGATAAATATATGGATTTTAATGCAAGAATTTTGAAATCAAAAAAACAACAAATAAATTTCAAAAAATAAAAACATGAAAACAAATTTTAAAATCAATAAAACAAACAGAATCAAATAAAAGAAAAGTATATTATTAGAAGTATACTGCCAAAACTTCACAAAGGTCATTTTTTCAAAATCCAATACTACAATTTCATTTATCACAAGATTTGAAATAGAAGGAGACATTTTGAGACTTTGAAAATCTCTTTTAAGTGTCTCGAAAACTTGTATCTTAGGTTTTACTTCCTGACAAGTGTAGTTGAGATAAATCTCTACTTCTCAGCGGCGGTTACAGCGAAATACTCTTCAACATCATTTATCGTTTGTTGCGGTTTTATTGGAGAAGATCCGATTCAAGACTTTTTTAAAGCCCAACGGCTCAACACACTCAACGGAGGGAAGATGAAATAAAAAAAGATAGGAAAAAATATTGTATTTTTTAAAACCGAAGGGATGAAACATTTGAGGTTGGCTGACAAATTTCTTTTTTTATTTATTTATTTCCGTATCCTCGGGGGGATTTTAAGCTTCAAAAAAGTATTAAATTTTTTTTGTGTGTTTGTATGTGTGAGCAATAAATCTTTTGAACCATCCTGATGTTTTTTGGCAGAGAGCATGAAACTGGCAATAAAATTTCATGGTTTTCAAACCATCAACAATGGATTTAGACACTTATGAAATTGTTAAAGTTCTATTAGGAGAATAAATATCTTTATTTCTTTCAGTAAAAATAAGTCTGTCTTTATAGTTCAATTCATCTTTAAGCGATATATTTATAAATATATATATATATATATATTGAGTGATTGAATAAATATTAAAAATTATAATTAGTATTAAAAATATATGAATAATTATAAAATTTTATTTTTATAAAGCGCTGAAGAACTTGTCCATTTCCAAACGTATTTTATTTAAAACAGTTTATACAGAAATGTAAAGGTTTTTCAGTATTTCAAGAGAAAAACTACAAAATCTAAATTTATTTATTAGTTTTTACAAATGTACTTTATTTACATCGTTTTATCTTAAGCATTTCCTTTACATTTATGTAGTTTTATATACAATTATTTTTCTCTAACTGTTCAGAGATCATTAATTATATATCTTGAAGAACTATTTTTATTTATTTTTTATTTATTAAATATATGTAATTACTTAGTTTGTATTTAAAAATAATACAACTGAAAATACGCTTTCAAGATGCCGGTAAAATTATGCAAAATATGTATGTACAAGTACATATATATGCATGAAATTTTCTTATCATATGCATAAAATATATTGCAAATTTTTAGTTAAACTAAAGAGATCACAGCATTCGAGATTAGTGTCGTTGAAATCTTCTTTAAATTTTTTTGTTTATTAACAACACTTTATTAAAATTTAATACTTGATTGACAATTTAAATATTATTTGTCAAACATGCCTTATAAATGTTATTTCTTTAAACAGTTTTAATAATCAAAGAGATGTATAAAAATGTGTGTGTGTGACTAGATTTAAATATTTGAAACTAATTTTATTAATATATCTGTGACATATTAAGAACATAAAATCGTGCTTCATGTTTTATATGCCATTTAAAATAGATAAAACATAAATATTTATCTAGTTTATTTTTTAACCTTAAGTAACTTTACAATTTTGTATTTAATATTAACTATTTTATGTGAGCTTTCCAAACAACATAATATCATAATGTATATATTATTATAAACTGTTTCTTCATGTATTTTTTAAGTTGAAAATTTCAACTATATATAATTTTAAGAAATTGAAAAAATTATTTTAATCATCTTCTTCAGCTTATATATATATATATATATATAAGCTGAATAAGATGATTAAACTAATTTCTTAAGATCATAGATATAGTTGGAAATTTCAACTTAAAAAATAACGAATATTTATAACAAAACGAATATTCTGATATTCTGAAATATAATTAACTATGTACTAAATAAATCCAAATTATTGTTATATATATATATATATATATATATATATATATATATATATATATATATATATATATATATATATATATATATATATATATATATATATATATATATATATATATATATATATATATATATAACTATAGTTTGGATTTATTTAGTTCATAGTTAATTATAGTTCGGAATATTCGTTTTGTTAACACTTAGTATATAATATTATAATTCTATGCATAGATAAAATTTTATGCGCAGTATTCATTTTATACCCCAAAGTATGAACCCTTCTCTGCCATTTCAGTTATTTAAACTATAATAGCGATTTGAAGAAAAGTCTATTTCACTCACACTCAAATTCACCCAAAGTTAAATTCAGTAGCAAAAATGTACTTTTATTTTTCAAGGAAAAGATAAGAGATGACAATTTCAAAAATGAGGAGAGAAAATTCAATTAAAAACAATTGAACTTAGAGCAAAGTTTTATTTTTCACTTATCATCCCCCTAAAAAGTGACGTCAATAACTTTATACAGTTACAAATATAATAATACACCGATGAATGAAAAAAAATTCGAAATAAATAAATAAAAAAAAACAGGAGGAAATAGAGCGGACGAATCTAAAGAGTGTATAACCAATTGTACCCTGGGGACTATATAGAAGTGAAGAGCATAAAAATAAAATGGAACGGTACTCAGGACCTAAAATAAAAAAAGTAATAGATTGGAAAAATAGAACAAATAAAAGTTACTCACGGAAGAAAAGAACAAAACTAACATTTTAAAAGCAACAAACTATTCGTGTCAAAAAGTAAGGCCTGCTTGGAAAAAAAAAGAAAAGAATTCAGTCTAAAAAGAAGTAAGTTATTGGGTTTTCCCACCTACCAATCAATATATAGATAGACCAGTAAAGTAAAGTAGAAAAAAGCGGAAGAAAAGAAATTATGAGAGTCAAGTTCTTTTTCTTAAAGTAAAAACTTAAAAACTGAGATGACTCTGATAAAGGAAAATGAAAAGAATTGATATATAAGTTTCTTTTGGTCGTTTTGACAATTGTCAACAAGCCTCGGAGGAAGAGAAATTGGTATCCTAAAAACGCGATGAAAGGTTATGATGTAAACGGCATCAGTTATATTCTTTGAGGAGAATTTCTTTTTATTTATTGCCATTTTGCTTTTTTTCATTTTATTTTCGGAGATGAAGAGAAAGCTTAGCTTGGCTTATATATGGCTTTGTTTTCAAAAGTTTCTAGAAGATTAGAAAAAAAAGATGAGTTTACTTATTAATTCTGCGAAGAGAATTCGAAGATATTGTTACGTTTGATCAAAAAGCATTAAGAATGTTATGAAAGCTGACAAATATCCGACAGTTATTATTTATTCACAAGCGTTTATAGGATTATAAAAGTTCTTATAAATATTATACAATGTATTTTTATTATTAAAGTTAAGTATTTATTTTCATATCTATTGCAAGAATTACATTAACAATAGTAATCGGTAATGATACATTTAAGTAAATTATAATGAAATATTGTGGAATTAATTAAGCGAATTACTGAAACATAAAAATATTGAAGAAGAAAAGGATTTTCAATTTAGTTAAAAAAGTTTATTTTTTCCATTCTGTAAGTAAAAAGTATTTATTTGACTTAAATTGTAGAAATTAGTTTGTAAAAACATTTGTAAAAATTGTAGAATATTAAGTTATTGAATCAATTATATTCAAATATTCAAATATTAAATTTGTATAATTAGATATTAAATTTGTAAAAATTAGTTAATTCGCAATTGCTTAAATTTTAATAATAATTTATTGTGTTGTAACCAAAGCTATGATTTAAATATGAATGTTTCAGTATAAAAAAATTTGCGTTAACTTTCATTTGATATTTAGCGTAGCATAAATTTAATTTTTTAAAAATATATTTCTGCTCTTACCTAAAAAGTACTAATATATAATAATAAAAAAGAACTTCATGTCTTTTTTGTCAAAAAAAAAAATAAAGAAATTAAAAGTCAAGATTGCATATTTTTAAACATATCCAAGTTAAATAAAATAACTAAATGAGATAACGAAATATATATATGTGTAAAATATAGTAATTTTTTTTGTCTTATAATTATATATTTATCACATAAAGTTTTCTTTTAATATACTTTGAATTAATTTTTTTCTACGAAATTTTTTACTAGTTGAGAGCTAACAGTTTTGCAAAAATGTCGCAAAATACTTATAAAGAATCTTTAGGCATTAAATTCACTTGCTTAAAAATGTTTCAAAATGTATCTGAAATCATAGAAAACCTTTATATAGTGGTATCATAATTTGAATTTTTTAGGCACCAAACGGCCCTTTGTAATATCTAAATTGGATTTTTTTCTACTTTTGAAAAACACACATCCATTGATAATGTTAATAGATATTTTATAATTAAAATGTCACTGCAAATTTTATTATACAATTAATATATAGCATTTATTCTACCTTGCTACTGCAGTTTTTTTATTTTTTTTTATGAACTGACTCTTAGTATCTCATAAGCTTGTAACCCATTTTAATTTTCATAAATATGATTTTCTTAAGAAATATTAAGAATATTTTACCTTTTAAAAAGTATTTTCTTATTAACTCCAATAACTGTAATTCTATTATATTTTTAAAAGCTATTATTTACTTTAGTTTAACTATTACAGATATTGCTGTATGAAATGAATAGACGTATGGTTACAGTTATTAAAATTATTAACTATAATAATCATCCTACATCTTTCAAATTCTTTGAAGAAAGAATATTTAATTTTAACTTTATTAACTTATGTGTGTGAAACATGTTTTCTAATAATCAAAATTGATAGTTAGAAACTCAAATTACTTGTAAAATACATTCCATTCTATAAACAAACAACTAAGAGTTTTATCATAAGACAATAAAAAAAAAGCAATATTGTTATGTGGTAAAATTTCATGCACATATCCAAAGGAATATGAATGAAGCTCTTCATGTACATTTAAAATATATACTTTAAATACAAAATTTTTATGAGATACAGCAACTCGATACCTTTAAAAAGTGATAAAAACAACAAACATAATAATGAAAATTATATAGAAAGGAAGACAGAAATGAACATAATTTGTAAAATAAAATAGCAAACTGTGTGTGTAAAAACTGTTCTTTTCACTAAAATTTTATATTTACATTATAAATCAGGAATAGTAATGAATAAATTTTTCACCTAAGAAATTCTAATTTTTTTATTTAAGGCTCAACAGTTTATTAACTATGCTATAAATTAATTGCAAAGTATTTAAATAAAATCTACAAATCAAAATCTATAATTCATAAATTTGATGCAAACAAATATTCTAATTGAATATTTTCCAGTTAACGATGAACTTTTGATTAAATAAAAAGCTAAAGTGCCATTTTATTTCACAAAAAAAAAAAACTTTTTGATAAAAGGCATATCCCCAAAACAATTAAGAAGGCATTAACTTGAATTCGGAAGTGAAAATTACAAAAAATTAAATTTTAGGTATAAATACATAATTTTCCCTCGTATTCATAAAAAAGTAACACATATGAATATCTTTAAAAATAAGGAAATATTTGCGTGCTACTATGCTTTTCAAAGAAAAAAATTACTAATTCAATTTTGGAAAATAAAAAACATAAATACTAAGCATAATAAGAACACATTGAGGACTATAATTTCTACTGAAGCGATTGTAATTTAAATAATATATAATATGTATTAATAAAAATTTCATTATATCAGACTATTTCATTTTTTTTTGCTCTAGATATTAAATAGTCTTGTGCAAAATAACTATTTGTGGATTCATAAACATACTGGATGCTTTTTAATATCTTAATAATAACAGAAAAAACTTTATGTAAAATTTGCGTTTTATTAAACAGCAATGTTTAATATCCATGGTTATTATTATTATTACTTATTTCATTTTTTTTACACCGTATAGGTTTGAAGTACAAGAAAAGAGATATTTTCAGAAATCATTTAAACTTTTTTTTATATTATAGTTTCAAATCACTTACGAAGAAGATATTAATTCCACACACTATTTTTTCTTAAATCTTCTCTAGGAGGGAGAACCAAGCTATTCTGCTTAATACACCCTTTCAGCGTTTCCATATTAAAAGAGAGATTATCGAGTTCAAGAGAAATGAAGAAAAAAACGTATAATAACAATCCAAATAATGAACCCAAAATCATATTTCTTAAACTTCACTTTAGAGAAAAGAAAAAAAAAAGAAGTGATTATTAATCCTCTTATATCAATTACGAAAAAGACTGTTTTGAAGTGATTTCCTTTTAATGGCGTCTAAAATGGAGCCAAATGGGTTGAAAAAGGGCTAATTAGAGAATTATTAAATGCACCAAAATTGCGGTTTAAGCTATCTTTGTAATCAATTGCTTGGCGACTTAATGATGATGAGATTGAAATCTATCTCGTGATGATTTTTTTCCCTCTACTTCATCCACCTCTTCCTTGTGAGTGGCTTCTCTATAATTTCATTTTATGATATCGGAAAGTCTTTGCTAAGCATCTTAATTCCCAAGATTTTATAAGAAGATTATTTTCATGATTACTCTTTGGAAAGGGGGGGATGAGGTTATTTTTAATTCAATTGTCGAAGATGGATGAGTTCTAAACTAAAAGTGAAGTAGGGGAAAGAATTCCATTTTTTTGCGCATTTTTTGTAAATTAAATGTAGCTAATTTTTCCTAAACAGCCGATTTAGGTTATTTCGTATAGTTAAAAGATTAGCAATAATTTGGATTATCATCAAAATTAATATTCATTGCTTTATTTTTTTTTAGTGCATGCGAATCATTTGCTTGAATTATTCGTGTAATATATATATATCTCCCAGTAAATATTTTAATAAAAAATTTCTAATATAAATATTAAGAAAGCGTAAAATATGCTTATAAATTATTAGATTTATCTGAGGAAGATTTGAATAATTCTAGAAAAATTAAACAGTGATGAAATATGAATAAAATGCAAAGTCTGATACACAAAATAATCTATTAGATTTTAAAGAAAAAATTATTTAATAATTATTTTATTTTAAGAAAAATATTAAATAATTATTAAATAATTTTTAGTAAAAATGTGATAGAAGTATTATACCTATAGTGATTTATGATAATAAATAATGATTTTAAATACTTTTGTTCATATACTCATTAAACTGCATAAAAGTATTAATTTCCGTTATTCGGTATTGAATTGAGATACTGGGAGTGAAAGTTGGAATACTGGGTTTATACTATGAGTTGATTTATTTATATCAATATTCATTGTATACCATAGGTATAGAAGTATACAATACATATAATTGGTTTGTATAATCAATTTATTGATTGAAATTAATTTTATCTAAAGTGATATAAATGAAAATTCAACTCATAACAAACTTTAAGTGTTTTATTTTCAACAAAATAGATCAAGAATAAATTACACTAAAAATATTTATAATTTATAGATAAAATAAAACATTTCTAGCCACTTCTACTTTGATTTTTCACGTTATTTGTAAATAATATGTGTAAATCAAAAAGTACTGACCAATAATTGTTTTCAATTAAATATTTTATTGAAAATCCGTTAAGGTTCCTCTCAAGTACGTATAATAAACAATGATATGAGAATAGAATGAATAAACCAGATATATTGTTACAAAAAAGTAATGGATAATTGATAATTTTTATTTAATTCTAAAATATAACAAACCATTTTTAACGTCTATTTCGTTTTTATTGAATTGTTTTTTTTTTTTTTTTTTTTTTTTTTAGTTTAAAAATACATTCATAGGTTTTAGTTCAAAAACTAACGTATTATCAACCTTCTCTTATTATATTTTATGATTAGCAAAGATAAATTCTCATTCATTTATAAAAATATTTATATAATCGTGTGCACTTATTACTAAATGAAAAGTAAATTCACTGTTTTGAAAACTGTTCTCATTAAATTAAATCAGTTTACAAATATCTAATTGGCTCTTACATATTATATTTAAGGCATTCCAATGATACCTTTAGTCGATAATGCCTATTCTACAAACAATTTGCTCAATAGCAGCTGTTTTAGTGTCCATTTGGATAACAGAATCACTTAATCTAGATGACAATTCATTGACATTTTCATACAGCAATGTGTTTTCTCTGACACCTTTTCTACCGTTTGGATTCTCGAGTACCATTTGCTGACCTATGTCTACTTTTCCTCATCTATCTCTTTTCCTATATCAGTCATACAGAATATTAATTTGAACAGTTTGCATGAACTATAGTTTTACTAAAAGTATTACGGTGCCATAAATTTCATTCAAAGATATTTACAGAAGTTACGTATGTTTCTCCTTTATAGTTTGTTTTCATAATTAAATAAATAATTAACATTGAATATAGCATCCATAAAGAAATACTGTGTAAATTGACTCCAAAAATCAACTTTTTTTTACCAAAGATTGTTCCAAAATAAAAATGTATCAAAAGTAATGATTACATTTTGAAATGCTGTACCTTAAATTTTAATAACAGTTTTAACGTAGGCATAAGTATAAAAATTAGTATATATATATACATAAAGAGAGATTAATGAGTAAAAGTACATAAAAAGTATATATATATATATATATATATATATATATATATATATATATATATATATATATATATATATATATAATTGCAATTATATGAATTTAAGAAAAGAGATCAAAAAGCAATTATTTTATGTTCAAAAATATGTTCATAAGTAAACTTAAGTAAGAGAAAATAATAATTGAGTATAAGTTTAAGTATAATCCTTTAACAAGACAAACAAAAGTAATTGTTATTTAAAACTTGATATTCTTCACCAAGATAAGTTCGAAAATGCATTTTGTTTTTCTCAATAAAAATATCAATATATTGACTACAGATGCAATGCAATAGAAATATTTTTCCAATTTAACATTTAGACATGATTACAATAAGAATATTTTTAACTGAAGAAAAGGCTACAGTTTTTACATGAAAAATTTCTCAATTAACAAAATAATAGAATAAAAAAATGTCAATAAATTAAGACACTGTCAATCTCACGAAATTATGCTGACTATCTCTATTTTATGAATAACTTGTTAAATTTGTAGGGTAATTTTCACCACGAAACTAGATAGATATTAAATCATTTTTATTATAATTATGTATCATCTGCTTGTAATTATTGTATATATTTTTATAGTAAGATTTATTTTCTTTCTAAATTTCGTGAGAGTTTTGAATATTTCTCATTTTTTCATACAAAAATTATTTGAATTTATAAGTGATCAAAAATCATAGTCTTTTTCACTATTTATGTTTAAAAATGTAAATGAATACACATATATTTTATTAAACAACAAGCCAGAAAAAAAATATATTGAAAAGAATCAATACATTGAATTTGAATTTCTATTAAATTAAACATTGATTAGCAGATATGTCATTCTAAATTACTATAATGAGTTATATAATATGTGTATCTTATAGAACACATATTATTTTTTCCTATACATTTCAGGCAATTATTTAATTTTGAAAAAAAAAAAAACGTTCAAATGTTTTAAGAGAATTTTTTATTATACAACCGAAGTTTTCAAAATAAATTATTTTTGATTTATCTGTAGACTTACAAAATAGAAAACACACAAAGAATATTTAAACTTACTGTTCACAGTATATCCGGGAAAACTAGTAATTTTCAGGTTTTTCTCACGGGACCTTCTCACTCAACTTCTTCCGATCACAGTTCGGTCAGAGATAACCTGAGATCTGCCATCCATTGAGCAAGACGAGCAAACGGCCCACTTCAGTCAATGTCAATCGGGTATGTTGATGCCGAAGAAAAACCCCTGACAGCAATGAAAAAAATAATAATAACAAAATGAGACTGCGGTAATGTTAAATGACAGGCTGGTCCAAGAAACGTCGCATTTACAGTTCAAATTCCGGTCCAAAAGCAACGTAATGATGATGCATCGGCTCAAAGGGAAACAGGAATTTACTCCAGAAGAGAAAAAATAAATAAAAAGGGAGAAAGAAAACGTCTGTAATCCATCTTACTCCTCCAACAACCCCCCTTCCAGTCTGCTATCCAGTGTTCCATAAGCAACCAGCCCCCCTCAGCACAGCACAAGCCCACCCTGGCTATCCACTCGCAACTTTCTTTCTCTTATTCGTTTCCTTTCTTTTACATTTTCTATCACTCTTTCTCTGGAATACGTGTTGAGAGGTGTGAGATGGGGGTGCGGCTGCAGTGAAAAATAAACAGGAAGGATATTGCAAGTAGAAACAAGTGAAATGCGAGAGTGGGTCCTGTCGCCGAGCAATTTCATGTTCAGAACATGTTTTTGTACAGTGTCTCACTTTGTTCTCCTCTACTGATGGATTGCATTGTAACTAAATGAATTGAAACTACAGTGCTTACCCACAAACAAGTTACTGCCAACTTTTAGCTGGCAAGGAAGTATTTTTTTTCGAGTCATTTCGCTGTTGCGTAATTTTATTTGTAAATTAGTCTGAAGCTTTTTCCTGTTACACAATGTAAAATAAATTATTTCAAGTTAATCTTAAGCATAACATTCCGATTATTAGCAGAGAATACAGTATTATTAAATAGTATGTTCAATCTATATAGTAAAGAAATTTTGATACTTTCATAGTTGTTAAGTTAATAATCAACTTTTCAACTATCACGTATTGATTAACTTGTAAAATTGAAGTTAAATTGATCGTAAAACAAGAATATACTTTTTGATTTTTTTTTTTTACATTTATATAAATATACGAAATATGTACATCTGTTTGGTAAAATTGTTAGCAGTACTCTACAGAATGTAAATCTATAATGAAACAGAAAACAAAAGAATAATTTTTATGTTTAAGAAAATAAGATAGGATTATGTTAGCTTTTATATAACAATATTATTTTAAAAACAATACTTGAAGCAATAAATGCAGGAAAAAACTGAAAAAAAAACTTGCATAATGTACTATAAGATAAAATTTTATCTTTATGTAATTCAAGTAAAAATTTCTTGAAAAATTATTTTCAGTTGTTGGTATTAAAATATGAAAAATAATTAGAGGTTATGTATTAGAGGTTTCAAAATAAAATATGAAAAATTTTAGAACTTTTTCTCTTCCTTGAAATTATCTGATAAAATTTATCAAGATTGTCTAAAAAATGTAGATTTATGAAATATGTGAAATAATTTATTTCCATTCAAATTTATGCTATTTTAAATCAGTGTTTCATACATTTTTTAATAAATAAGTCTAAAATCAAAATAGAAATTTAATTAGATTTTGAAACTGAAATAATTCAAAAAGTTTTAATGTAAAAAATACAATGGTTTTGACTTTTATAAACGCTTAATAATTTTAGAAAGAATAATTTTTTTTTGCATAAAAACGCAATGATTTCTTTATTCTTTGTAAGTTTACTCTTGGAAATCATTCAATTAATTATGTTTTTATGTGTTCTAAAATAAATAAAGCAAATTCACATACATTGAATCCAAAATTGATGGTTAACAAATTCAGAAATTTTCATTAATATGGAATTGCTTCATGCATTTAAGGAAATATTTCTTATTCAAAAAAAGCATTAAATTTGGAAGTATACTGGAAAATAAACAAACACGAGTTTTTTTAAAGAAATTTTAAAATTAATATTGTATTCTCAACGAAAATTGTAATTTTCGATTCACTGAAATTGATTAATAAATTTTATTTGTGGTTTTATGTTTAAATTAATTACTTAATTTCCTTTTTTATATACTGTTAAATTATAGAAAATTTGAAAAATGAAGAAATTTTTATGAGGCGTTGTTGAAAAAAAAAGTTGTTGTAAGGCAAAATATTTCGAATAAAAACAACTCTTGATTTAATTTACATTTTTAAAATTTTATTTTGGAAATTGTAAAAATGCTTAAGCTTTTATTCAAAAAGAATGAACCATAGTAAATAAGACATAAGACATCAAAAAAGTAATATTTTAATAAAAATTTTGAAAATTAAAATTTTTGCAATTATTATGAGTAAATAACTTATAAAATTATTAATATCATACACTAAGTGCTTTAAAAAATTCTACATATTAAATGCATAAATAGAAAATTTATATTAATATGTTATAATTGATTTATTTCACGAATTTCTAACAAAGAATGCTTTTTATTTAAGCATTTTTATTTAAAGTTAACCGTTATTAATCTTATTACTATGAATGGTAAAAATTAAATGCATTATAAATAATACTTTAGTTTACTTATTAGAATTGAACTAATATTTCTTAGAAATAAAAACATGAAATTCAATATTATAAAATGAAAAAATAAGAGCATGAATTTAAAATATTTTTATTGTAAAAGATTTTATTTTTCATAAAGAAAACTGCACAAATAAATAAAATAGTAAATAAACTTATATAATTAAAAAAGAAAACCACTGGATAACACTAATTAAGCATAATATATCTATCGTTTTCATTTCCTGCTGATTAATTTTTATATAAATTCCTTTAATCACCTTAAATGCAGATCTTCTAAACGAATAAAGTGATAATTTCATAAAGACCACGTTTAATTAAATCGTATTATATTATTAAAAAACAGAATTCATGTCGAAATTCGTTTCAATGATCATCAAGGAATCAATCCCACGAAACTATTTCAGTCATTCAATCAAAAACACATCTCCCTCGTAATTTTCTCTTCGTAACCCTCGATAGAAGAACTTGATGGTGAGATGCAAGCAACTCACTCCTATTGATTCTTAGATTCGCACATTAAGGAGTCCGTAAATCCTTGCTCAAACATGATTCACGTCGTTGTCACCTCCATATCATTACATTACCATCTCAGACTTAGTAGCATATAAAAATGGTGCTACCTAGAACCCTAAGAAAGTAGAGTTTTCCAGAGGCCCATCGGGCCATTACGACTAGTTATGGCTGGCTGCCCCACTTAGGTGAAAGGCTCTAAAGGGTTCATAACTGTCCACGTTAATGTGGAAACCTTGGCATCCTAATAACTATGTCATCGCTACTAAAGGTAATAGATGAGCATAGTTTGAATAGAGAGCAAGGCCGAGAGATCAAGGGGAAAAGTACCGCTTCAAGGTTAATGATAAGAGTAAAATTAACATTTTTAGAAAAATAGTATTTTCTTGGAAAATGTAAAAGTAGTTACAGTTTGTTTGTACTGGTATTTGAATTTTTAATAAACATGATAAATATTAGCAAATTTAAATAATGATATTAAAAGATTTAACATAAAAATAATATATTAATTTAGAGCAAAATTCGATTGTATGAATTAATTTCCTGTTATGGAATATTTTAAGTAGAAAAAATTAAATTAGAGGGGAAAATTCGCAATTGTAGGTAGCAAGAATTTAAACTAGCATAAATTGGGTTCAATTACATAAATGGTGTAACTAAGCATTTTAGTGTGGAAATAGAGTCCTAAGTTCGAACACAGCCAAAGTAATTTTTATCTCATGATTAAATTAAGCGTTTTAATATCAAATTAAAGTTATTCTTATATCTCTGTAAGTACATTAAGTAAAAATACTCTTTAAATATATAATTTACGGCTTAAAATTTTCCGCACAAGTAAAGTAAATATTGCTTTCAATTACAGTTTTAAAAATGTAAGAAATACACGCATTAAAAAAATTTAAAGAGCGAAATCTTGAGCTCCTTGTATTTTGATGAATCTAAGTTTTTTTCATATAAATTCTAAATTATTTAAATTTGAAATTCTGTATCACAACATACTATCATACTCTTAGAAAAAAAAGCGAAGTGAACAATTGTTAAGGACATTCTTTAGAATTCTTCGTTTCCCCGCCGATGAGATATTATTGCGGAAAAACAATTTTTACAGTAAACTACGCGTATTTAATTTCTTCGTAAAAATTCATTGTTTTTTCAGTAATTAAAGCAGAGAAAAAGTTCTTAAAATTATTTTGAAGTAATTAAAATTCTATTCTATTATTGTAATATTTTTGAAATTCGAAATCCATGCTCTTAATTCTCATTTAATAATGTTCAACAGTTTTATACTTAAAGTTTAAGTGCGCCTTACCTCTGCAAATTGTTGAAACATTTGGTTTAAAAACATTTATTTTCATTAACAACTTTCATTTTACATCATTCTCTAATTTACTATATTTCAAAAACTTCTAAGAATATTTTAAACCTACATTAGAAATAATTTAACTATTCATATTTTCTAAATCTCATAGATTTTTATTATTTTTTTAAAGAAATTTAATTTTTTTTAATTTTATTTCAGTTTAAAAATAAATTTCTGAAAAATGTCTTGTTGTTGGGTCTTAAAAATTAAAGTTGACTAATTTCTTTTCATTAATGGCAATTTTGCTTTATTTTAAAATAAAAAATAACAATAATAAAATGTTAATAAAAACTATTTTTAAACCTTATTCATATATGTGTCCCTTTTCAATTTTTGCAATGTGAAAGTATTGTTTATTGAATTATTTACGTTACATTAGAAAAATTTTGCTTTATTATTACATTTTTATGTTAGAATTTTTCAAAATATTTAACTATTTTCACAATAATAACATCATATAAGATCTAATTTTAAAATAATTATATTTATATTGCTTATAGGATATACGTCTGCAAAATACAATTGGGCTTATTAAAGACATTAAAAAATAAAATTTGAAAAACTGGACTAGTATTATCCAAAGAATTTTTTAAAAACTGTAGTTGTATGCAAAATTTATTAAATATTTTATGTTATTCTTTCTAAAAGTACAAAATAATATTAGTCTATATATTTTTAGCATATTTTATTATAATTAAGAAAATTAAGATAATTGATTTAATTTTTAAACGTGATTGAATTTAAACTTTAAAATTGATAAAATATTTTCTTGGAAATTAATTTAGTTTACATATTTACAACGCGTAATTTATGTAATTCTATTTCCTGATTAAAGTTATAAATAAATCACTTATTCAATGAATAACTTACTGCAAATATTTGAATGCAAACCACTTTACAAGTGGGATAATAAATTTCCAAACGAGTGTACGAAAAGGGGTTGACTTGGCGCGAAAAGTCATATTAATCTTCCTCTCTCAATTCTAGCTTAAAATGAATAAATAAAGGCGAGGAGAATCATCTTGAGTGGTGAATGAAGCTAAAAGGAGCAAGAACTTCAAGCACAAAAACTCATTTCAGTATTGTTTTTTTCTTCTTCTTCTTTTTTTTACTGCCGCAATACACTTCAGGTACGAGTTTTACTTCCGGACGCTTAACTTTTACTTTGGCGCGGAAATTCATCACCGCTTAATGTCAACTCTTTCGCCTTAAAGCAGTAAAGTAGAATGCTAGGGGTTGTCTCTATTTGAATGAGTGCTTATTTAAAGATCTGCTTAATAAGTACCTATTAAAGATATTCTCAAATATAATGTACTCAATTAAAATGCTGCACTAAAATATTTATCAGGAAATCTTAACTTTCGTTTTATATAAATTTTTATATATTATGCTAAGTCTTGGGGTATAAGTAGTTTTTAGTACTATTTGGTGAGGAGAAAGGTTAAATAAGTTATTGTTTAGGTATTTTTAAGTTAGTAATACCAAATTAATTTTATTCATAATTTTATTATATGATGGAAATGTTCAAACTAACTAAAATATATTTTACTAAAACAGAATAATGAGCAAGTTTATATGGTATTATTTATCGTGAATTTAAATTTTAAATTTTTTTTTATAAAGTTATTCAATTTTACACGCAGAAGGAAATTCTACACTATATTTGCTTGGCCTTAAGTTAAATATTTAAATTATAATTTCTCTAGAGAATAATTTTTTAAAATTTTATTATATTTCTTTAATGTTTATCAAAGTTTTCATTAATTTCATCTGCGTTTTCTTTTTTTTTTATAAATACTTAATTGAAAATATTTTAGGTTTAATTTTAAATAATTATCATAATTATTTATATAATATGATTTTATGTGAATTTAAGAGAGTATAAGAAAATTGTTCAATGTAACCGGAATTTTCATGTCTGTTAAGACTTATTATTAACCATTTTTTTCTATTTTGCTTAAGGCAGCATTAGTTTTAACGGAATTATTTAAGCATTTTTCTAGAAAAAAAATTTAAAGATTTCTAATACAAATTGTAATAATATTTTTAATAGTAATTGATAATCTTATTGATGTTTATGAAACTCTACAATGTATTTTAAAAAATTTTCTAACACTTACAGATTACTCAGAGATAAATTTGTTAAGAATCATTTATAGATTGATAAAGAGAGTTTAATTACATAAAGAGTTCGTTGGTTAGAATTTAATCATTAATTTACAATGAATACTTTCACGTTCAAAATAAATGTAAAAATAATTTTTTAAGAAAATAATAAATGAAAATGACTGAGGTACAAATATGAAAACGAACAAAGTCTTTAGAAAAGAACATTTCACTTTTTTTCTTAAGTTATAGAACGCTGAACTGAAAATAGGATTTCTATGTATAGCTTTACATTTATATAATAAGTTCTCTTGAAAAATAAATCTAAAACATATAAAGTGTTTCAACATCAGAAAAGTTGCGCCTGACGTATGTCAAAAAACTGTCAAAAAAATTTCGAAGTTTCTATTAAAACTTTCGAATCTGAGGTGATAATCCGTTATCTGTCAA
Organism: Latrodectus elegans; assembly: GCA_030067965.1. NCBI lineage: Eukaryota > Metazoa > Arthropoda > Arachnida > Araneae > Theridiidae > Latrodectus > Latrodectus elegans. Next base: position 71,408,200 of record CM057822.1, read on the forward strand.
AGAAATTTTCCGGATTTAAAGGAACCTTTTGACCAACAATACTACTGGAAACATGGACGCTAATTTCTTAGACAGGAAAGTCGAAAATAAAAAAATATATTTTCAGTAAAAAGATGTATTTAGAGCCGGCTTACGTCATTTCAAAAACTAATACATCTCGACGGTTATTGATTTTTATTATTGGTTAATATAAAGCAATGTAATAACATAATGCACTGTGTAGAAAATTTTGTTCCTTTTGGCAGAAATCTTTCTTTAAAATAAGAAAAGTTTTCACTACTTATTGCCATTTATATAATTAAGTAACAAATTCGTTTTTCCAAGTAGAGGAAAATTGTAAATAATTTTATGTAAACAATGAATCCATTTATTTAAACTAACAATCATAAAAAGTAAAAATTTTAAAATATTTTTAAAACTAATAAATTAGTTAATTATTTTTAAATTCATTGTATTAAAATTAATATAAATTTTAAACCTATATAGAAAAACATATTTTTGTTAAAAATAATCTAATTCACAATAATTAGCATCCAAAAAGATTTTAAATGCAATAATGCTTTATTACGTATTTAACTTTTGTGAATTATTATTTTAGTATTCACTATTGAAGTTACTTAAAATGAAATCTATTTATGGGTATTTTAGATAATATTTTTTATATTAAATTCCCAATATTCAAAATTCACCAATATATTTTAAAATTGTTAAGTCTTTTTTGTAGTTAATATATGAAATTTTCTCAGATAATATTTTAAATCTATTCAAACTCTGAAAACATCATTTCAGATTTCATCTTTTAAAAAGTAACTTATAGAAATTTTCGAAAATTAAGTAAAAACTTTCTGAGATGTGAATACTAATTATTTAATAATCAGTATTAATATCAATTTCAGTAGGGAATATTATTTTTTATTTTCATTACATTGGTTATCGAACATGTTGATTATTTAAACTAATATTCGTATCTTATTCAAATGAATTTTAGCCTCTTTTTAAAATAATTATTTTTCAAGTATTTAAATATTAACTAAAGTCATCTGTTCGCCCATACTTTATTGATCAATAAAAGAATATTATTATTTTATAATTTTTTTGCTCATTTTGCTCTTCTACAGAGAAGTATAAATATTTAGTTAAATTATAGCAATATAAATATTTATTTATATGATAAATATACAAAGCAGTATATATTTACTCTACAATGTTTTGTACATAATTAATTATCTAGTTTTAATGATAATTTTAGCAGTTTCTCTTAAAATTTAGTTTTGTTTCTAATTTATCCTTTTTTAGGTATGTATGATATTTATATTGACTGTTAATTTAAATGTTATATGTATATATATATATATATATATATATATATATATATATATATATATATATATATATATATATATATATATATATATATATATATATATATATATATATATATATATATATATATATATATATATATATATATATATATATATATATATATATATATATATATATATATATATATATATATATATGTATATATATATATATATATATATATATATATATATATATATATATATATATATATATATATATATATATATATATATATATATATATGTATAATTTGATAAATAAGCTATTTAACTGTTATTAAACAATACTTTGTCCTTTACCTCCTACTTTCATTAAATGACAAGAAACAAAATAGAATTATTTATTTACATAGATTATATTTAACTTAAAAAGTTGTTTTTGATTGAAAATGAAATCACGATTACTTTTTTCAATTGTATTTAATGGGCATTTAAGTTTAAAAAATAAATACATGTATATTTTTTCATTTTCACTTTTTGAACTATATAATATGTGGAAGTTACTGTAGTAACTTTCATAAGCTTTAACTTTTCCGCATCAAAACTATTGCCATGAACTTAATCTTAAAAATAAAATTCGCCCAATATTGTGTTATGCGAATTGATTGAAGGGCGTTGACGTTGTCTTATCTTTAATCCAGAAGTTAAAGGTATTACCTATAAAGTGGATTTTATAGGTTCTTTTTTTAGAAGAAGAAAACAATATTACTTTTTTTACTTGGTCCAAAATCCCAGACTAAATGTATGTTCTGGAAGAATTGTTTGTTTTGATTTTTTGCTTTTCTATAATGGTAAAAAAACCTAGAAACGGAACATTTCTTCCCAAAACTGTCTTGTCGATGCCTGATGTAGGATGCTTGTAACTTGTGCTTAGAAGTAATGTATTTTTCTCATAAGAACTGAAAAAAGTTCCCTACAAAGTCGAGATTTACTTTATTTATTGGTTTTTAGCGTCGGCAAATCGCTAAATTGTGGTTTTCAAGAGATTAATAACTTTCGAAAAGCTGAACGCGAGTGTTTGTCCTTCAGGTGTTTTGTGAGGTTCACAGAAATAAAAGAAGTTAAGAATCTATTTTTCTAAATGAAAGTTTGTAATTCATTTCTTTTTGTTCAACTAAATGACGGGATTATACTGAAAATAAATTGTAACGTAGGTTTCAAGAAAATTATCTTTAATGGAACCAGGAAATGGTTTATCCGTAAGACTATTCCAAATCCTAATCAATGAAAAAGAATTATTTTTATAAATCAATATATTTTATTTCACTTTTGCTTTATTTCGAAGTAATTTATTTTCACATAAGTTTAGTATTATAACTATATCATTATAATTTATCATAAGAAATTTCATCTATATAAATGAAAAATTAATTTTAGTAATTTGATTATATAATATTTTAAATGTCCGTGAAAAAGTATGAAACTAATTTTCATCGAATCACGTGCAATGAAACTTAAACTCGATTAGGAAAAAAACAATAAAATACTTTAGACGATAATCATGAAGTTTCTTTGTTGTAATGATAATAATTATGTAAAAAAATTTGTAACATTAGCATACAAAATTACTGTTGACTGTGTCTCATGATATAGGTTTTGATCACAAAGTTCATCATTCGTGTGGCGTGGAGATTAAGTTGCCAGCTCAGGAATCGACTTCTTCACTGTTAATGTTAACATTTTTTTTTCAATTACCAGCTGAAATATAAAAATAATAATATGCATTATTTTTAATGAATGCTAACTTAAGTATATATATATATATATATATATATATATATATATATATATATATATATACATAACCCATGCTTATATTTTAATTAAAATGCAACTCAAGTATTCTATTATATCCTTTGTGCTTATAAATATCATATTAGATTCTGATATTTCAATACCAAATATCTATAAATCCAAGTTTTTTTCTTATTACTCATTAAGGAAATATTATAGTTTTAGATCCGCACTATTACTAATAACAAAGGAAATTAATTTCCATTCATCAATTTACTTTTCACTATAAAGGAGAACGAACTAATTTTGAAACAATATAAAGAAAATCACATTATTTTTTAAATAAATTAATGCTCATTCAGTGAATGAGAATGTAATTTTCACGTAAAAATTCACTTTGACGGTGTATTGCTTTTGTACATAAAAAATAGAGTTTTTATTTCAATTTTGAAGCATTTTTAAATCGATATTTTTTCAGTTCTAACTATTACAAAAGAAAGGAGAAAATTATTTTAATGTAAACTAAATAAAAGTTATACATAAGCAGTTGGTGAAATTGAATAAATTTACGTAGGTTATATAGTTTTGGGAATAATAATTTTACTTTTAATAAAACTTTAATACATCAAGAATAGAATAAAATTTTTAAAAATTTTATAAATCTTTTGAATTTTTAATTTTTGTAGTTATCATGTAGCAAAATAGATAACTTTCTTTACTACAAATAACTTAATTTAAAACGAAGTTAGAAAGTAGTAATAATTAAAACACAATTGCAACACATATTTTGTAAAATATTTCATAATTTTTTTAAATATTACCATAAAGTTCAAACACATTCATTATTGATTTTATTATAAAGAAGTATAATTTTAAGAAAAAAATATTTATAGAAAATTTGGGATGCATTGAGAACTAATTTAGGTAATTTTTGCAGTACTAGAATTTCAGTTAATAATGATTATTGGTGCACATACTTAATAAAAAACAATAATTTAAAAGTACATTTTAAAATTTTCGAAAAAAACGGAAATGTTTAAAAAATTGAAAATTAGATTAATGAATTAAAAAGTGTATTGGTGTGCGGTGTACTTACCTATTTTTGTTTGATTTTTTGCGTTTTCCCTTTCGTAAGGTTTTTCTTTTTTTTTTTTTTTTTTTTTTTTTTAAATAAACTTACTTGTTAATCAATTCGAATATTTATAATGGTTTTTTGGACATTTAGCTGCTTATAAAAACCAAAAATTTCCAACTACTTTGATGCTAAATTAATTTCTGCAAATAAAATATGAATTTAATTTTGAATAAAAAATTTATTGCTTCTATTTCTTAACTTAGGTATTTTTCATTCAAATTTTATTCATAAGATTTAGGTTGTTTATTTGCGGACTGATGGGTGACTGGTTAGCATTCCAGACTCCTGAGTTGTGCGTCCCGGGTTCGAATCTCAGTCCAGGCATGGATATTACTCTCGCTCTCTGTGTTTCTCTGTCCTTTATTCTGAGATGATGTAAGAATGTGGCCCACCCGGTAAACGAGTTTGTGGTGTTATGGCGTGGATAATGATACCTACCTCCGTGACTTGGTTCACAAGTGCTTATTGGGTATCGAAAAATGAGTAGCAGTTTCCGGCCTTGTTTTTGTGGCAAATGTTAAATCACCCAGGGCCCACCGTTTTTTTTTTTAAATTTTAATTTGAGGTTTCGAACACACACACACTGGTTAGGAGAATTAAAACTGAATTTTCAGTGACATAATTTTTGCTAACATCATTTTGAATTTGGAAGAATGATGTTGAATTGGATTTCAAATAATGAGGAAACTGAAAAAATGAAACTTACAATAAATTTAAAGAATAGATAGAACTTTTTGCTTATATATATATATATATATATATATATATATATATATATATATAGAGAGAGAGAGAGAGAGAGAGAGAGAGAGATAGATAGATAACAGAACATTATCTCTATTATCTTTTTCATAGATTGTGAGATAAACTTAAATACCACAGTAAAAAATCTTAAAATGATGTGATAAATACATACTAAAAAATAATTAAATTATTCTTTAAGCATACTCTGGAACTTCAAATCTTCTATTCCAAATAACCACCAAGGAATTTCAGGTCTTAAATTCAAAAATTGGACATCACAGATAGGATATTCAAAGCTTTAAAACGTATTACAAAGCGTTTGAACATCTCTTTGATCCTTCTGGTATGATTTAAAATCATTAGTAACTTGTCACGTGTTCTAACTGGGAAACCTGAAAATTTCCATGACATTCAGCGCTTCAGAAAACAAAAAATGGCTCCATTTCTTGTTATTCAAAAACGACTGGCGTTAAATCTGGTGTATTCGATGAAGATGAGAACAATATTTCTTCTAAATCTCATCTTGACTAAAAATTTTGAAAATTATAAGTTTCTTAAAAAAATTTCTATATTTTGATTATTTTTTTATGTGAAACTAAAAAATATTACTTAAAGAGAAGGCGTTGTAAGCAGTTCAAAATTAATGTAGGTAAAACAGCTGCAGTTCAACTTAAATAATATTTAATTAATTATAAGAATTGCGCACGAAGTTTAAGTAATGATATTCGCTAAATTGTGAGCTTGCATTAATAAAGTATGTATTATTCTTACAAGTATACTACCAATTACAATTACCAAGTAAACGACTTAGGTAATTTTTGAATTTTTTTTTACAATGTACATTTATATTGAAATTAATACAAAAATTTTAATTCAAATATAAAATAAAATCTTCCGAAGCGTAAGAACGTTCCTTTAGTGTTAGATATATTTACATTAAAAGTTTAAAACTACATTATCACTTTAACTAAAATAATGTTGTTTATTAGCATCCTCATGTATTTTATTTTTTTTAATTTTAAAACACAATTAATCAAGGGCAACGTTAATCATTTCCAATAAAATTTTCAAAATCTTCGTTTTAAAATAATATATAAAAGTGAGTTGGTAATCATAAAAAATAAAACATCTGAAAGTAAAACTCCCATCTGATTATAAAATAATGTAACATAAATAAGTTTTTAAAATATACAATTTAATTTACTTCATGTATTTAAAACATTTTGTAATAATAGTTTTCTAAAATTATTTTATAAAACATCACACTAAAACACGATACATTTTAAATGCCAGAATTCTGTGTAAAGAGATATCAAAAATATATAAAAGCACACCAGTTTATAAATGAGTGCAACTTCATGCTTTAAAAGTGTAAAATAAAATTTCGTTGAGAGTAATGAAAAAAACATACGTCGAGAAGGTGTAAAATCTCTGTAAAAATACTCCGCAGTGAAACGAAAACGGGAACTCTTAAGAGTCGACAGAAGTATAGTTCGCAATTTAATTCGTCTCCGGAATTTTCCGTTCATCCCCCACAAGCCTGAGGGAATTTTGAGAAAGATTTGTTTTCGAATCAATTTTAACGGGGTTGTTGAAATGGCTCGTTTAACTTCCTCTGCGTCGTCCCCCCCTGCAACCGCAAAACTGCTGAAAGAAACTCCCTTCCCAGTGCTTACGGGGATCAATGGAGGATTTCAAAAAGGATTTTCCAGCCGAAGTGTATTTTTTTTATTATTATTTATTTTATTTTTGAGCTCCTTGGGTTTTGTGGTGCCTGTTGCGTGGTGTTAAAAAAAATTGAATCACTTTCGCTATTGGAATTTTTTTAAAGATTATTTCTTTTCTTTTTATTTGTTATAAAACAGCCGACGATTGAAACTTCTCTTGATATTTTTTTTTCACTCTATAAACTTGGTTCACATTTTTTAAATTGTTCTGTGTAAAGTTTTTGACATTGGTATGTCTTTTTGTACACTGGTAGCTGTAAAAAGAAATAAATTATCGGGTTTTTTTTTTTTTTTTTTTTTTTTTTTTATTTTTGAGAGATAAAAAATATTGTAATATCTTTCGTTTATTTTTGAAATGTAATTGAGTCATAAATGCATCAGTGGATAATGAAATAATGCACGACATATTTAACTTTTTTTTTAGAAGGTTTATTTATTTACCTAAACGTTTTAATGATATTAATTCATCTTTTTCAGACACATCATTACATTCGGACATTGCTTGTTTGTCACTCAAAGTTCATTTTTTGAACACAGAGTTCATTAGATTGAAACCTGTATTGTTTAAAGTATAATCGGAAGCTCTACAAACATCCATGTCCAAGGTGGTATTAAGACCCACGAACTGTTGAAAGAAGCCTAACCTTTCGGCTGCCAGCTCGCCCATTACATTTGGAATACTGTGTAATTTAGATGAAAGAATCATATGAAGGCATTTTATCTGTAAATTATGAATTAAAATTATTAACAATATTTTTAATTTGTTTTGTTTATTTTATATATAAATTTCTTTAAAAGATAGTATAAGTTTCAAGGGATAAAATATATGTTTGTGTGTATACATACATTTATATATATATATATATATATATATATATATATATAAACTATATATATATATATATATATATATATATATATATATATATATATATATAAACTATATATATATATATATATATAACTCTAAAATAAATACAATATACATCTATTTACTTTGATTGGTGTTTATATTTAGGTTTTTTATCTAGCTTACTATTAAATAGAATAAAATTTTACGACATTAGAAGAACGAGTATAGCCTTAAGAAGAAAAAGTGAATAAAAAAATATCTTTTAATTTTTTCTATTTTTATTACACTTATTATATATTTTCTCATTCCTTATTTAATTTATTCTTATTCTTATCATTCTATTTATTCACTATAAATTCTTTAATATAAATGAAATTTTGTATGATTTCCTTTTATCTGACACACATTGCACAGTGGAAGAAATAATTAAATAATCTTTTTACTTCCTATTTTTGAATTATTTTTACGAAATAAATGAATTAGATGCAATGCAATAGTGATTCAAATCATCTTCATATGTGATTTTACAATCATCTAGAGAAAAACTTCTGTTACATTGCAAACAAAATTTCTTGTTTTCTTGAATTTCCTAACTACTTTTTATTTTTATTTATTTTATTGCAATTTTTGTACATTCAAACAAAATTGTTATTCTTTATAATGGAGTCTTTAATATCCTAAACTACAAAAGGATTAAAGTTTCAACTCTTCATTATTTTCACTGAAAAATACTTAATATAAATTATGTTTATTCAAATTAAGATAAGAAATATTGTCAATCGCTAATATTTAATGTAATTATCTGCACCAGAAAAGAAAAAAAATGAATAAAATAAAAATTTATCCTTCTTGATCCATTAGCCACAGAATTTTCCATTTTAAACAGCTCTGTCTCTGTTACTATGCGGTAAAACACTTTTTCCTAAAAAACTGCAGTATTATTTCTTTAAATTTTAAACTCCCCTGTAATTGCAATTTTAAATTTTATCCATGAATTGTGGCCAATATTTTTCGGGATAGCTGCCAATTTTTTTTTTCAAATAAAATCACATCTTCCAGTGATAAAAAAAAAATCCATTGTGCTTTAGCAGTCATGAAGGTAGAATGGCTGCTAGGTGATCAGCAGCGTAGCACACTACTTCCGCTCTTTTCGTCGCTGTTGTGAGCCATCCTCATCTGTCCGTACGACCACCCCCTCCTACTCCTTTTCGTGCTGACGACAGAAGTGGTTGACGTCTCTTCAGATGCCATGTCACCTGACATCAGTGTCACGAATTCGCACCCTCCTGGTTCTGTCCATTCCCAACATCATCGGCAACATATTCGCCCCTTCCCCTTTCCCAATCCTATCGTTCTTCCACCCCCTGTTTGATTTCTTCTTCTCGCTTTGGCCTCACTTCCCCCTCCATCTTAGATTTCTTATTCACATAGTAGTCTGCCTTTCATCTTCCTGTGACGGAAACAATAAGAAAGTTGTCATAAAGTATGCTAGAACCGTGCGTTCTTTTACTGGAGGGATGTCTCGCCTACTTGACAGCTGGAATTGGATTTTTTTTTTCATACCTATGATGGGATTAGTAATTGGAATAGCATAAAAATTAGATTTGATGTGAATTAATCTTCTAGATTAGATTTTTGTTTTCCAGGCATGAACTGCACCTAAAACATTTAAATTAAATTCATGAGCTGAGTTTTCACTTCGACATTTTTGCTTATATTTTCTGGTTATTAAAAATAAGTTATCGATCCAGAAATTGTAATTAATCGAATTATCTTATCGGAATTATCTGTTGAATGGTAAAATCATAATTATTAAGAGGTCAACTAAAAAACCACATTACTTATTTTTTCCTTTCCATGTATATTTTAAATAAGACTGTTTAATTAAATAACCCAATAATTGTGATCTTTTCAAGCTTAAATGATTATTAATTTGTGTTAGAAAGTAATTTCAAATAAATTATAACCATATTTAAAAATTTGAATGACTATTTGTTGTGTCTTCAGGTAAAAAAAAAATTAATAAACGTTTGCAATTGTTTCTTGAAGGGTTGACAAAAAACAAAATTGCTTCAAAATATAGCTAATTTATGTTAATAAACTTATGAGAGGAATTGCGATAGGAGAGGAATAATATTTTATGTACTCACTGCAAATGAATTTTAAAAATGTATTAACCGTAAATATCACATCTTACTTGCATTACATTTCAGAAATCAGTTAATAATATTTCCTGCTATCTGAAGTTGGTAATAGTTTTTATTAAAACCATGTCATTATTTTTATGAATGATGTGTATTAAACAATTCATAACTTTAGTCACCTTAAACATAGATTATTCTAAGGTCTAATTATTAAAGATGAGATGACATTGTCAGCAATTTGCGGACATCCAATCTTATTCCTGCTTTTCATTTTAGATAAATATTTTAAGCTGATTTCAACAATTATTTTTTAAGCTGACTTCAACAATACCTTCTAATTTTAAATTAACTTATAAGTAATTAATAACAGATAATTTTTGGTATTTTCGAAGGAATCAGGGACGAATTGTTTACCTTTATAGAAATACCACAGCTCAAGTCCTCTAATATTCTCAAAATAGCTTTAAAAATATATGAAAGCGTATGTATTTATTTTTGATAAATTTAGATAGATATTAATATTTTGTGCTTTATAAAATTTCCTTTTCCATCAGTGAAAAAATTTAGGTAGATATTTAAATAATGAGATAAAATTAATTATTAATTAACAACTTTCTTCTAAAGTTAAAAAAAATTGGTAGTAATTCGCAAGCGTAATTGGTTCTACAAAAAGTTGTTTTGATTTATTCAAATAAATAGAATTATGTAAAATCATGATTACTTTCTTGCCTACCTCAAGGTGAAGAAGCTGAAACCTTATCAAGCTTTAAGAAGAAATGTAATTAATTATCTATGATGTTACATCTCAATGATGAATTAAGTTATGAAAATAGTTCTGTTTGTTGTTTGTAACTATATTTTTGCAATATATGAAGACGAGGAAACCATGTTATCGATACTAATGGATATAGATGCATTAATTCAGATTTCTCCTGTCTTCTCTTTTATGAAGCCATTTCTCTAACATAATTTATTTAATTTGTTGCATTTATTTTTGTTTTCTTAGTTACTGAAAAAAGACTAAAGTCATAGATGTCAGTTTATTATACCTAAAATGTTACATAATTATGTCTCTTAGATATTTACCGAGTTCAATTTTTCAATCAAAAACATCAAACTTCAGTACGATGTTAATAAATTAGAGAACACTTTAATAATTAATAAAATTATACCACTTTTTCAGCCGGCCAACTTGTCTAGTGGTCAGCGTGCCTGACTACGGATAAGAAGGTCCTGGGTTCGAATCCCGGTTCAGGCATGGATGTACTTTCTCACTCTCTATTCTGTCTTTGTCCTTTCCTTAAGTGTGTGTGTGAATAAAGTATGAATGATGCCTACCCTATAAACGGGTCCCTATGACATGTGTGAGGGTACGATGGTGGCCAACCTCCCTGTGGTGCACCGGAGGCAACGCCCTGGTGGCTAAGAGGTTGCTGTATCTGGCCGGTTACTTGGTATCAGGGAACAATTGATTAATAGACTCGGTTGCAGTTGTAACTGTCTACAATCTGCCATAGGAAAAAAATATCACTTTTTCAATCGCAACTATAATTCTTCCTTTGTTATTAGATATTTCAAAAAGGCGTCTAACAGAATTGAAAATAATTTAGTATTTTTAGAAAAGCCTTATCAGAAGTTAATTGGCTTGAGAAATAGAATGATGGGTAAGTCGCAAATGACATTATTTAGCTCTTGGGTTTATTGTAAGAACTAACGGCTTTGGAGATAAATGAACAACCCTTATAAAGACTTGAATTTTTATGTGGTACAAATGCACAAGAAGATCATGTAACCAGAAGGGAGACTATTTTGTTTCAATCACATATTTTACAATTATTTCGTGCTATCTAATGATTTATGAAATCGAGGTATATTAAGAGGTAAAATTTGAAAATTATTAGATGAAATTAGCAAAAGAACATATATAATGATCTCTTTAATCTTCTCCCGTGCCTCAATGCAATCTATTTTTTCTGAAAATGTATTGGAAACTATTAAACTGGACGATATCTGATTGCATAATGACCATCTCTAGCATCTAAAGCTAAATTTTAAATGGTACTAGTCACCACACCATATTCATGTTTGGAAAGGAAATAGTCTATATTTGAAGCAAGCTTTTCTTTTCGAGAAGCATTCAGCCATTTTATTTGGTGAAACAGTCAGTCTAAATAATGAGATTGACAGCCAGTTTGGTTCACGATAATTTACAATTTAACAAGAATATTTATATTTAGCGTGAAGGTTCTTCGCTAAAATCCTTGAACTGAAAAAGTCAATTTATTTCGAAAAATTCTAGATTATCCGTTGGTGAGCAGTAAATGATATGAAAGTATTTTTCATTTTAGTTGTTGATTTATTATATAAGCTTTACTTAAATTTGTAATTCTGATTGTCTCTGTATAAATCCTAGAGATGATCCCAATTTTCCCACTCGTAATTTCACACGACTATATGTTACCATCATAATAAAAAAACTTTTATGTATTTATTTCAAATTTCACAAAATTGAATTGATTTTCAGTGCCATCATATGACATAAACTTGTAATATATTTACATCTTAATTATTTGATATTTACAATGCAACCATTCGTCCTTTTTTCTATTAAAAATTAAAACTGAACGAAAAAAAATTTACGTAATTGAAGCAGAAAAAGCTGAACTTATGGGATTGAAAAAATAATAATTTTTAAAAGGAATAATATTGAATAAAACACTTGTACCTTGATCTGGATTTTATAATCTTAACTTTTCACACATTTTTAATAGATTTTTAAAAAATTTAAAAACTTTTCTGAGAATGATTTGAAAAAAAAAACATCTTGAGCAGGAGACTATAATTTTTTAATGCAAGCTATAGTGCTTATAATCAATACAATATAATTTAATACCTAAATTATAAATCTTATTTGCTAAAAATGAAAATTTAGAATGAGTGAAATATTTATAAAATCAGCAAGAGCTCTAAAACATTTTAAATAAACTTATATCTTTTGATACCAAAAATCCTAAATAAGTTTCAAAAGCCTAAATTAATTTTCATTTTCTGACTAAAAACACAGCTGATATAATTAGTGATTGGGTTGAATTCTGGATATAAGGGCAACAATTACGGATTTTGAATCGTACATCTAACATGAATGATTCGAAATCCACCTTAAGTCCAGGAAATAAAATCACCCAATGAGAACAAAAACGAATTCACAATTTAGCAGACTGCTTTGTGAAAAAAGGAATTTACAGCAAGTATATCAAGTGTAACATTTAATCAATTTTTAATATCCACATTTCACATAATTTTTTAAAAGCTTAGAAATATCTATAATAATTTGGTTTCTCAAAGATGCTATTTTAATTTTGTGTCAAACTTTAATATTTAGAATGTAAAAAAACAATAATAAATTTTAAGGATCCAATTTTTAAATAAAATTTTTCTATGCATTTTATTTTTTAGCTATAGATGATTTTGATGGGTTTTCTTCGTTTAAATATTTTAATTTTATTATTGTATATATAAGCACACAAATGAAAAATCATTAATTTAAGATGAAGTTTCAAATACGAAAGGATAATTACAAATTTATATGCCTATTGCTAGTCCTTATTTAATTACTAAATTATTTCATCATATATGCATACCTGTATTCATGATTTATTCTAACTACATAAATATAGATAGATACAAATATATTTAAAAATTTGGACTAAAATTTTTAATATTTGTGACTATTTTTTTTATAAATTCACTATTAAAAGATTGAATAAGCGAGATATGCTATAATTTAATTTATTTGTCTATAAATATTTCGTTTAGGCAACTAATTAGACTCATTTACTGCATAAAGTGAATTCCGAATAAATCTACGCTTCCATACCGAAATTGAAAATCAAATCAAGGAGCTATAAAGCAATGCTGAAGTTCTAACCAGTCAGCCACCATCAGAATAAGTTAAGATCTTATATGTGGATATAACTGAAAAATCAATACGATTAAGATATCGGAAAAGGCTTAAAAAAAAGAATTGAAAACCTTAATATATACATGTAATAATCTTCTCTATAAATTGTGTCTAACAATCCTCTTGAAAAATTGTGTCTAAGAATCTTCTTTATAAACTGTGTCTATTGTGTTGTTGAAATTTCTATTTTAATTGAATACTTTGTAACAAATTTCATTAAAATGAAAAATATTTATATCATGTATATAATTCTCTGATCATAAAAAATGTATGTCATAATATTACATGATTTGAAACTGCATGTGTTGATACTTCATTTAGAGGAAATAATTAACAATTGTACTTGTTTTCTCCTTTTTATATAATTATCTTTATACTCAAATTTTTTAAATAATTAATTTATATCTTGAATTTTTTCTACGGTTTATTTCCTTTTCAAATGAATAATATAAATATTGTGCAAGTAATTATAATATATATATATATATATAGATAGATAGATAATTTTATTTTAAAAAATATTTTGGCACTTAGGAAAAGTATCCAATGTACATAATTTCTGAAAACTTTTAGTAAAAAATATTTTTCAAAAATTTTATTAATAGTATGTTGATATAATACTTTTTATGATTAAGTTTTGCTAAAAACAATATGTGTTTAACAAATTTCCTTTTCAAAATTGCTAACCTATTATCAAAAATTTTAGAACTGATTCAGGCTATAAAATTATGTTTGCGAATAAACATCTTCATTTTAATCCCTAAGTGGATTTTAACCAAATACTAAAATTATATTTTAAATCAAGTTTTAAGGCAACAATAAGTAATGATAAATGTCATCATAAAATATGGGAAGTATTTTAAAGCTAAAAATGTCTAGACTGTTTATAAGAATAAATTCCTAAAATATGGTCTGAAATTATAATTATAAACTCTGGAATTTTTTATACAGACGTGGAATCATATCTTTTAATTTTATAATCAATATAAACGCATATACGATTTCCAAAAAAAAAAAAAAAAAAACTTTTTTTTTAAATAATTACGATTTATAAGAGATTGTAGCTTTTCATTTTGGACTCTCAGATTGAATTTTTCTGCTTCTCTTAAGCGAAAACAGTCAAAAGAAATATCTCAACTCCTCTTCATCCTGCCAGGAGAATGGGGAGAAAATGTTCCACTTAGAAGATCTCGTTTCCCCATCCTGAGAGCGTTGACGCGTTCTGCCGATTAGGGACATCGCATCTTGTCAAGATGCACGGGCCAAGATTAGACATTTCCTTACATTATATTACTGTTATTATTAGTACGTACTGTATACACATTTGCTGTCTTTTTCCTTCGCAGTTTGTTTGTTATTTTCTTGTCTTCAAGAAAAAGAGTGACGGGTACGGTGGGTCTCAGTGACCTGTGGGTCGATCAAACGGAAATCACCCTCTTGTCTAGTCTCCTCACTCGAAAAGCGAACCACGTTACTTGCTTATCACTTTCTCCGGTCCAAATACCAAATACTTAATAGTGAGCAAGAGAAAATGTTTTATATATATATATATATATATATATATATATATATGTATATATATATATATATATATATATATATATATATATATATATATATATATATATATATATATATATATATATATATATATATATATATATATATATATATATATATATATATATATATATGTATATATATATGTATATATATATATATGTATATATATATATATATATATATATATATATATATATATATATATATATATATATATATATATATATATATATATATATATATATATATATATATATATATATATATATATATATATATATATATATATATATATACACTTAGAAAGCATAAAATGCAAAGTTTTGAAAAAGTAGTAAATATATCTCACTCTCTATCAATAAATTGAACTTAAAATAAAAGAAAAGTAAATTCAACTAGTGTTAATGTTATGACTCACTGTAAATATAGTAGGTTAATAGTAATGATTATTTTAAGCTTTATTATTAATTCTATAGATACGAATTTTGATAATTCCAGTTTTCTACGCTGTTTATGATCCATGAATGCCAGATGTAGAAATAAATATAGTTTAAGAGTCAGTTTAAGCACCGTGTGTGTTTCCGATTGTTTCAAAAATGAAACATAAAATATTGTTGGGAATTCTATTATAAATTCCTTCGGCCTAGTTATTGTTGAAATATAAAACTATAAAAACTGATTTCAATTAAATATTAAAAATCCTTTTCTATTTAGGATTATAAAAACGAAAGGGTAGCACGTTATATAAAAATACTTATGGATTAATCTGTATGCAAGGTATGATCTTACAAGCTCTGATATATTAAAGTCGCTGGAAGATCTTTTTGTCAAAGAATAGTTTGTAGAACACCTAAGAGTTTGACCTTTATTAAATCCTATAGATAACCAATTTAAATAGGTTATCCAGACGCTATTGAATTTTTTTATCTGATTGAATGACGGAATTTAACAGCTCTCTGCAAAGTTTTATGCCTTAACATGTTAAAAATTAAGAGAAGGTCTACGTTACTGAGTTATACAAATGATATCAGAATGCCATGTTATATCAACGCACTAGATATACTTTATTCAAGTAAGATGTTATGATAATGCAGTGAACTTTCTTACTCGATTTTTGCTTGCATCAGAATTTTCGCAATATGCGTTGTAAATCATGTTTTCATATTCATTCAAATTCGTATTTCATTATACATAAAGATTCATAGCATTTTATTTTTATTTCAATTTCATATCACTTTTGTTTTCCCATTTGTTCCAATGTCGTCTTTGTTTCTGTTTTCGGTAAAACCAGCAGCTGTAGATTTTTATTTGTTATTATTTTACTTAGAGTGCCTAAAATTACTTGGCGCTACACATTTAAGAGAGCTTTTTGCTGTGAAGGATACTAATGCCTCCAAAATTCTAATATCCATTCCTAATAAATGTTAATTACATGTACTGAGACATAACAGAGTAAAAATTGTGGTAATGAAATATATAACCTAAACTAAATTCATGGTTTTATGTAACATAAATATTCACATTCAATATTTAGAACTTTTCCTGTATTACATCAATTTAATAATTATGTAAACAAAGAAGAACAGATTTAATTCAGTTTATTATACTATAATTTCTAAGATTCTTTCATACACAAAAAAATGAAAAATAATCCAAAAAAAATCATTAAAAGCAAGAATTATTGTTAACATAACAATATCTTAACTCCGAATGACATTAAATAACAATGTTTTCTAAGCACCAAAATAGGACTACGTTATTCAGAAATGAAAGTTCTAAAGTTATATCCAACGATTGTTGCACAGAAAGAGATGGGTGTTATGTTTCTGCTTTCGGTAAACATTGCCGTCAGGATGAATATTGATTTATTTTGGGTTTTCTTCTTTTTGACTTGTGAATTTGGCCTACTATCGAAGAAAAATTCTATGGGAAGGGAGTATACTCCAGAAACTAACATGCCTTTCAACATCTCTCCGGTAAATGCATCAATTTAACATAAAATTGTTGGTTAGGCATTTAAACAAATATGTATTAAATTGTTTTTAATATTAAACTTATAATATTCATGTTTGTATAACAGATATTTAAATTCTCTGTAATATCTTATGTATTCTTCTCACAATGTATTTTGATCAATTAAAATATTCTATGAAAAAGATATACGATACATCAATGTGAATTTTTTCACTTTTCGGTCTGTCAAATTTCAAATATTTTTGAAAAGTTTGATTAATTCTTGATCCTTACGGAGTGCTCTATTGTCTATGTAAAAATATTTTGAAAGTGTATTTCATTTTTTACTGTTCTGAAATGCTATGACATAGTTTTAATAATCTGTAAGATTACAAGAAGCAAATCTTAATGATAATTTTTTTTATTTATGATAGTAGATGAACAGAAATATTGACCTTTACAGAAAAAACTAGAAACAGCCATCGTTGTTGTTAATACAAGTTTGGACTTGATTTAACATGAATTTTTACTTATGTAGTTCATTCATACTAACGGAGTGACTACAAGTAAAGTACTTCAAAATTTTTTGAGTAACTCAATTACTTACTCAAATTTATATCGAATCTAAGTATGTAAAATCAACTGTATTCTGCCAAATTATACCACCTAAATAGTAAATATAGATTTATCACAGTAACAATAACATTTTAGAATTTTTAACCAAATAACCGCTCTTCTTGATAGAGTTGCTTATGAATAACCATCAGGAATCACTGCATTATTTTGCCTCACTTTCTAAAATATTTATCTCCTATGCAATGAATGGTTAATTTTTAGTTCCATAAATTATTAAGTGAATAATCTTTTTAAAATATTTTTATCTAATACTTACAAACATGATATTAACTATGACTAAACTGTCAATATATTACATATATAAAAATCAAGAATATTGTTACTGTGATACCTCATATAAAAATTTAATATTTAATCTAAAATCTTTCAATAAGATCTAGTTGTAATTTAGACTGGTTTTTATAAGAGAATAATTTAAAAGTTTCTCTTAATAACACTGTTGAATAAAATTTATAAAAATGTATAATCCATGAAAACATTAATTAAACTATAAAATCATTTCAGAAATAGTCAAATTTTTCTGTGTTTATAAATGCATATGATTTTATTGGTTTTTATTCAATAAGTTATCATTTAAATTAATAAATTGATATTTCTTGAAAATAAATTGTTAAAATATGACGAGAGAAATACTTTCATATGTCACCAAAATTTCAGGAAACGTTAAATAACAAGTTTAAATAATGTAATTCTATGTTTCATTATTTTGAATTTTATGAATACCAGATAAATTCTTTTTGGTATAACTTATTCATACATCTAGAAAATTTTAAATACCACAAAATATTTAATAATTTAATATGCTAAATTTAATATGGTTAATGAGTTATTTCGATAGTTAAATTTGATATCCAAAACATTAATTATTATATAGCATTGAAATTAATTTTTTAACTTTGAGATTTAAATAAAAAAGTTTTCAAATTTCATAAATTAGGTAATGTAATTAACTTTGGTTACATTTAACATGTTTAGTTATCTGTATGTAAACACTTTAAAAATGATAAGATAAATAAAAAGATACCTATTTCAACTTATTAGAAGTCTAACCTTATATTCTTATCTTTGAAGATTTAGTATATTACAGAAAAATAAAGATTTTCTCTTTTTTCGACAACTTTTTAAAAGAATATACTGTCTATTACTATTTACAAAAATCACAACCTGTAATATTTTTCAGTTTCCAACTGTCAAAAAATAATCATTTCGTTTAAATTTATTGCCACGTGTTGTTCAGATAAAATGAGAAATTTTTTTAACAAATAATTTTTTGTTCCGGTTTATTTTAACAGTAAAGTAATTTTAATTTCAAATTGAAATGCGTATTATATTTGCCACATTTTTATGTGCATTAAAAATAACATAATAAAATAAAAGTTTCATTTGTTCGTGATTTATTTAGACAACATATCATTTACTTATATCATAACTTAATTTAATAAATGTTCCTTTTCATTCCATTGATATTTATTTCTTAATCAAATATTTGCTTAATAAATTATAGGATGAAATAATAAAATACTTTAGATAATTTTTTTATAATTGATGTCTTTTATAAAAAAAATATCAGCTAAATTATTTCCAAAATGGAAAAAAAATTGCATTAAATTAAGTCTTGCTTCATGTTAAATTTAATTAGGCAGAATCATATTGTTGTTTTTGTTCATTTTGGGTAAAATTTTGATGCATTTGTTTTTGATTGCAGCTCTTTGAATAATATGCAATAAACTTGATTACAGTAATTTAATTAAATGAGTTACTTTAATGTCACATTTACTTGGAAATAAGTTAATTATATAATATATTTTTACTAAAATATTTCTAAGAATTTTTAAAAGCATAATTTCTTTTGATTTCATTTAATAAGTAAAGGATTCATAAATTCTAAAATTGATTGCTTGACGCAGTTTAAGCCTAGATTTTTAAAAACGTATCTTATATGATTTACTATCATTGTAGTCAAAATATTAAAACATGCTCAAAAAGTGTGAAAACTATTTACTTATTTTTGAATTTTGTTGAAAATTTTAAATAAAAACTCTAATTAAAAATACATTATTTTTTTTAAATTTTTGTTAAATATTATTTCAAAATAAAAATAACGCAAAAAATTATTACGTTTCGCTTATGGAACATCAAATTTACATTAGGTTTTTATAACTAATTATTAACTATTTGCTTAAATATGCAAGCCTTTTATGGAAGTAGGAATTATATCTGACAAATTTGATGATTAACGCATAAAAATATTTTCGTGAAAATATAATAAAAAAGAACATTTACATATAAAAAATATTTAAATTAACTTTTATCTTGAAATAATTCATGATAGTTTTTCTGGATCACTTTCTTATATTATCAAGTTCTGAAAATTAATACTTAATAATAAGAGTAATAACTTAATATTACTTTTAAAATGCAAACAGCTCCATAATTCATTACAGATCATTCCGATTTTTCTCAATATGAACAGTAATTTCAAGTATATGACCCTTAATTATAATAATGCAAGTGTAATTATATGTTCACTATTAGAAAAAATGATTACTTGAAGTTTTTTTTTTTTAAGAATATATTGAAATGATATTAAAACATGTTGTTACTTACATTTTCTTTTTGCAAACATGTAATTGAAAATTAGAGCAATTTTAAATTATATTTTTATTCTAAAATTTTGAAGTAATTTATGATGAAATTCTATTGATCTGCAAATGTTTGTAGTGCTTCTCAGTAATATTTTGCATATGTATCCCAGTATAAATATGTCACTAAATAAGAAAACATAAAATGAATAAATAAAGAAAATATTCTAAGTCAAAATATTGTTTTAAATCATGTTATTATATAGAAGATATTTTCATGGTTACCCTAAAATAAGAAGAAAAAAATCCATTCCGTATCAAAACATTTGTTCGCCCATCTTGTCTAGTGGTCGGCGTGCCTGATTGTGGATAGGAAGGTCCTTGGATAGAATCCCGGTTCGGCATTCTCTCTCTCTCTCTCTCTCTATCTTGTCTTTGTTCTTTCCTTGCATGAATGGGTTGTGAATGGTTGCCTACCTTATAAACGGGTACCTATGGCATGCGTGTACTGAGGAAGTCGGGCTCCACACCTAAATATGGTTCAATTGGAAAAGTGGAGCAACGCACCCCATAATGCCTGCCTGGCACACGACAATAACAACAACAAATCATACAATATGTATGTTTGAGATATGCACTTTCGCAAAATTAACAATTTGAATATCCAAAATTTCTTTTTCTCACTTTTCTAATATTTTTGTTTAAAATTTCAGTAAAATACTAGATGATAAATAAATTTGCCAAGTACTGGAGATAAATTTTTTTCAAACAAAAAAGACATTTGAATTGAATAGAAGATTAAAATATCCTATGGCTAATGAAATTGAAGAGCGAATTCCATACATATAAGAAAAGTATATTTAACGGTCTAAACTACTTTTATGCATTCAAATAAGCAAATTTATTTCTGCTACGAAGAAATCGAAACAAATAATCAGAAAATTTCTGGCATAATAATAAATGGAAGATGAAAGTATGGCTCCGAAACCAGAAGTCAATATCGAGGGGAAACAAAAGCTGAGAGTAGAATCGAAGAAAATCCAAAAGAAGAAATCTGGAGAAAAGGAAAATACAAAGAAAAAAAAAAAAAGAGCAGCTTCCAGAGCACAACTGGGGGAGGGGGTGACGCAGCATTGCTGAATCTTTACAAGTTGCAAGGAACTCCTATTCTAGACCTCCCTCTCCCCTAACCCCTTGATCATACCATCATGCCCCTGTGCTGTAATTGCGCAAGAATTTTGTTGCTTTATAGTTCTCATTCTGCTATTAGATCTTGTAGCTTTATTTTTATATTTTTTTGTCACCATTTACTAGCTTTAACGAGGTTTTCATCGAGAAAGACCTTTTGTTTCGAAATTCCTTGATTAAGTTCTCTTAATGTTTGAAATGTTATAAATAATTACGTGTTGAAAATTATTTTCGTGTTACACTTGGAGAAATATATTATATAATTTAATACATTATCTATGAAGGTATATGAAAATCAAACCTAATTTGGATGCAAGAAATTCAAATGCAACTTTCTTCTTTGTTTTAATTGATTTGAGATCAACACGTTTCACATTTTTTTAAGTAATTCTTTAAGTTGAATTATAAAAATAAAGGCATTACATATCCATTTGCGCGACACCCAAATGAACTCTTTAAAATTATCTTCTTCCATTTTATTGTAGATATATATTCTATTATGTTCATTGTAAATATGATGCTTCAAATAGCAGTTTTCGTGAAATTGATGATTATCATCAATCATCTTTTGGAGATATGTTAACTAGTTTGATGAATGCAATTTATGTTTTCATTTTTTTGACGCATTTGCAAGTAGTTTGTAGAAAAAATGATGAAAATTTGCCGTATTTAACAGTCTTATATTCCTTTTTCTATTAATATACTTTCATTTGTTACATCACTTATTCTTATGCATTGTTTTTTTTTTTTTTTTTTTTTTTTTTTTTGTTCATTCAAAATATTTTTTTTTTGTTCATTCAAAATATTTTTTTTTATGTTTTATATTCTAATATTAATAAAAACTAAATTTGTGTATGCATGAAAATTCATTTTTCGAAAAGTAATAAAGGATATCTCTAACAATTTGCGAAAAATGACATTTTTAAAGCATTTGAATTACTTATTTAATTTTTTTCATTAGTTGAGTAGTTTTTTTCCCCATAAAAGTTAAATTGCAGAAATTCGAAAAACAAGTATAGAAAAAAATTTTTATATTTTCTCATAAAAATATCTTTTATAAGTAATCTTTATTTAATTCCTTTATACTGTCTATTTCATAATAGTTAAGTACTCATGCATTATTTTATACACAATTTGAAATTATCAGTGTGCTACTGAATAAATGAAATAAATTGAAAACAATATAAATTTCACCGTAGAATTGAATCAAATGTGCGCACTTATTAAATTATTTTGAAAAAATACTATAAAACACCTATATTAACTTTATATAAATCATAATTTTAAAATTTTTAAGAAAATATGTGTAAATTTATTAATTTGTAAAATTCACATCTTGTTATAACGAATCTTCTGAATTTGGGAAAGAAAGTCTGTGAAAAATTTATTTTTCTAATTATTTCAAAATAGGTATGACAGTTTTTTACTTATCATCTAAACAATAATTTTAAATAAAAGGATTTTAAATAAAATGATAAAATATCTTGCCATAAAATAAAACGATTTTTTGCAAATATGATTTGAGTTAAATTAATAATTATTTCTACAAGCCAATAAAAAAAATGAATAGGTTCATGTTTCAACTTATGAAAAAGGAAATTACTTTTTTGATTTTTACAATTTGTTAAATATTGTTGATAAAATTAATTAGAAAAACAAATTTTCTTTTCATAAAGTAATAAATAAGTATAAGTGAAGAAAAATGTAATTTTTTTGTCTCAAATATCAAAATCTTCTGTACAAGCTATAAATTTATATTAAATGAAAGCTGTGAACTGTGTTTATAACTGTGGTGTTGAATCTATTGATGTCTAATAAACAGTTAAGAAATTCTGATTATATATGAGCATTTTTAGCGTTTTTTTATCATCAATGTGAACAATTATCATTAATAGAGCCATCATATTATTTATCAAAACTTCAATGATTATAAATCAATGATTTTATCAGCATAAAAGTATTGATGCAGTTTTCTGAATATTATTCATTAATGTCTATTAAATATTTATTCTTTTTTCCCAATGTTATTGCAATCGTAGAAATATGGGAATTATTAATTTATATGCACGCAAAACCTGTAAATTTTCCATTCATGTTATAATGTCTTTTTTATTTAAATACATGCCAATTATTTTTTACAAATATTATTTAATAATAATAAATTTTAGAATATTAGCCAATTCTTTAAAATTTAAGTACATTTGATAAATAACTACCATTTTTTAGTAATATCAAACTGGGTATATTACTTTTTCACTTATTAAATTAATTTTATATGCTATTTAATCTCAATAAATAAAAATTTCATAAATCTGGGGATCAAAAACTAATTAAAATAAATTTTGAAACAAAATAATAAATAATAAAAAATTTTAAATATATCAATGCTATTTTTTTCTAAATAAAAGAAAAACAGGATAATTAAAATGTAATATTATTTATCATGTTTGTTTTCTTTAAGTAAAAATAATATTAAAATAAAATATCGTATTATTTTATATGCTTAAATAGCATAAAGCAACTTTATTTGTAGCACGCTGATTTCATCATTTTGTGTTTAATAATAAGTTATTAAATAAATTACAGCATTATGAAAAATTCGTATTGTGCGTTACAATAATAACATGTTTCTGATAAAGATATATATACTCACAGAGCAAAATTCTTTAATAATGTAATTTCAAATAGATTTAAAATTATAAAACTAATCTCTGAATTGTAAAAAATAAATTATTTTATCAAAGCTTCGTTAAATTGTACATCACATGTTTTGCAAGCATTTTAAATGAATAAATTACACCATTATTTAAATGTCACTTCTGAATTAAAATGACTTTGTAAAATAGTAATCAATTGTAAAACAGCAAATATTTTTAAATAAGAATGTGAAGTATTTATTTTTATGAACTGTATTAATTTTGTATGTAGAATGTAAAGTATTTATTTCGTAAATAAATTATTTTTTCATTAATTGTTTAAAAAATTCTTAGGAAAATGTAAAAAAATGTTGTCCTTTGGGATACATTTTTGGAGTAAAATTAAATGTTTTTTTATTTTCAATAAGTATTGTAACTTAACTAATTTTGAATTGTAAAGGTTAAATGAGTGATCAAAGGAATTATAAATAAAAAGACACGTTTTTCGTCGTACACATTTTTATTGGCGTTAACACAAAGGTAAGATAACACGACAAATACTAAACACTGGGTTAAAGAGGCCTGGACACAAGACAGACACAAGTAATGCGTTGAGTTCAGTTTCCACTGACTAAAGGACAGCTAAAAAGATAAGATATTTACCTCAAACCATCCAATTGACATGAATTTGTCGTAGAAAAACACAACAATTCTTTAGATGCTTCATATCGATTTGATTCGTTTGATTTTTTTAGGTAATGAATTAATGATTTAAGAAACGTCAACTTACAAAGAACAATATAAATACATAAATAGTAATAATAATCAGAATCATAACAACGTAAAAACATTTTTTTCCAGACCATTACAATACATTGATCTAAAAAAAACTCATAACAGAACACTATATATATTTATATAATATATCTTATTTATATATATTTTCAAAGCAATTGCATTGTGAAGAAATTTCTACCATTTTGATTGTTTTCATTGAAAACTTCCGCAATACAAAAAGAATTATTTCAAATCAGCAGAAGCAGTAAAAAGTTACAGCAACAGTTTATATAAAACCGCACACACACACATCTTATCCTTTGTAAACAGAAAAATTTGATTTTTTTTTCTTTTTTTACTATTTTTTCATTTACCTTTTTATCATCAATACATTATACACGGAAAAAGTGACGACATTTAAGTCATAGTAGTAGTAATAATGGCAAGAATTAAAATAATAATAAATAATTACAAGTTCTCCAGTCAGATTACATGTAAATATTAGGAACAACCTTCAAGACCTTGGCACTTCTGCTGCCACTACGTGCAGATATATTTATTTACAGTTTAAAAAGGCCCGAAGGTTGCCGTACATAAGGCTCACTCGCAGGCTATGAAAAAGAGCATCAACAATTGATCTCGAATGAAAGATTTCCAGATTTTTGCTGGAGATTTAGAAATTTATTGAATTGCTTACTTCTAAAACAATAATTAATTAACGTAAACCTAAATTAAAATATAAAAATATTAAAATATTAATGAATTAAAATATAATTATTAAAAGCATAAATATATACAATTCAGTATGCAATTAAATTTTCTAAGTAAAATTGAATACATATATTAAAATATTAAACGCGTAAGTAAGCACGTTTCAATAGTTATGTACGCAACTGTTAGAATAATTTTTTGTTTGTTAATTTAGTTTTGTTATATACTTCATGATGTATTATAGTATCATAACATCGATTTAAGTATATAACATTTCATTGGCTGATATAAGATTTCATTTGAGAGGCTCTTTTTCATGTACACCTTTGAAAACTCCGTCGAAATTCTGTGGGGGGAAAGTTAGGAAAAAAAACCATGCTAAGGGGCCGACGGTGCAACAGCTTACAGTTATCACTCTGTACTGTGTAGTAGAAAAATTCAAAATATTAATACCGTTACACCGCCGGCATTTCTTGAACGTCATTTTGGTGAGTTCAGTACAAAATACTTCTCCTTTAATGTACAATTCATCAATCTGAATTTACGTAATATAAATTAATAGTTGCAATAAACTGCTGGATCCATAACATCATTAAACAAGTTTTAAAAGCTCAGAGACTCCCCGTGCTTCACTATAAAATACACTTTTCTCTAGTTTTGATTAGCACAGTACAAAAATAGCTCCAGTTTGGGAGAAAAGTATATTTTATGTACTCAGCATGAAGAAGTCTGTACTTTGAATCCATAACGCTGGAATATAATTTTAAAAATTGAGGAATAACAATTTCTATATTGTATTAGAAATCATAAAAACAGAATTATTACTTTTTTTTTCTTTTTTAGATTCAAAATATTAAATGACCCAGCAGAAGCATTAGTCGTCAAAAACATCACATTATTGTAAAGTTACAGTGACATGTAGCTCATTATCACTCAGTGGTTAAGACCCTGGAGGGTTTTTGTGTGGGTGTCAACTGCAAAGTTACAAGAACTTGTGAGTTAATTGAATGACTTTTATTTTCCAGCGCTATTCATTTCAAAAACTGTCGGATGAACGGGAAAGAATGACCCATTACGTTCTCTGCCCCTCTGAGTCTCCACTGGCCCCCGGAAACAACAATTTACAAGATGAGGCAGGAACGAAGGCCAAATGTGAGACAGGTTAGACGCCAAATTCTGTACAGTATTTACAAAACAGGAGCGAGAAGATACGGTCATTCCTTGGGAAAATGTAAAATATTTTGAGGATTCTATTTTAGTTACATTCTAGATAAAGAGAGAGAATTAGATATTTATTTCGCACTTAGAAAAAAAAAAGATTGACTTAACTTAAGAAATGATGATTAAATAAGTTATTTTTCAATAATACATTATATATAAAAGATGGTAAATCATTTTTTGAAAATAAATTTTACCACGATAATATAAGGAAAAATATTTATAATTGTAAATTAGCATATTTAAAATAATATGTTTTGATTAAAAGTGCGAAATAATGATAAATTTTGTTTAGTTATAATGTTTGCAAAAATGTTTAAATGACGTTAAAACACACGGCAAACACAGAACTGACAGAAGCTTGCGAATCTGAACTAGAGAACCTGATGAGCAATTCCCTTTCTAAGTATCACCCACCCCTTTCTTATCATATCTCTTTGACAGAAATTGATTTATTAATAGCAAATAATCAAATAATTACATTTAATATAACAAATAAATTAATAGCTTTTATCGTGAAAATAATTCTATATGTATGATTCAAATTTAATAAATGCCAGTTTTAGTTTGAAGTAAAAAGACAGATTTTTTTCTTAAATCTCAAATTTAAAATGCTTAAGATTTTATGACACTATTTCATAATTTTTTAGTAATATGTCTATATTTCTTATAAATTTTTGATTACTTCAAAAAATATTTTATGATTTGTTTTTGTATCAGCCGTTTTTCTTTAAATTTAGCACTTTTTTAAAAAAAAAATTAGCTTCAAATTTCGTAAAATGTGTATTTGGAAAGAATTTAATGTTAAAAACCAAATATGACATTTACTTCAAACACTATACTTTTGCATTTTATGTGCTAATTTATTATCAATGAAATCATGAATGTTGATGAAATTCATTCAAAGGGTTTGTTCATTACAGTTATGATATTTAAAAAATAAAATGTAATTATTAAAAAACATTAAATTACCGATAAAAAAAGCTAGTAATTTTTTTTATATTTTTATGAAATTTCAAATTTTTTTATTTATCTGGTAAATTAATCACTTTTAATTATTCATCCCATACAAAAACGATGAAAAATACTCGATTTAATTTAAATGCGCCTATGGAGTATTTTTTTTTTTACTTAAAAAAAAGTTTTTAAAGCACAATAAAATTTTGATTATTACATGTTTGCATCAAGATACTAATTTCATAATTATATTAAATTGGTTATATTAAAAATATTCTTAAAATAAAGAAACCAGTTTCTTAAATTTGAATTGCCAATGGTAATAATTTCAAAGATATATGATAAGAGATGGAGTTGCAGCGAATCGAAAAATAAACAGGAAATGCTCTCCTGATCCCAATCCCACAGGATTGGAGAGAGAGTGGTCTTTATATATAATATATATAATATGTACGTCATATATATAAGGACATGATGAAGTTTAGTAGTATAAATGCAACACAGAATTAAAAAACCTGACATCCTCCCCGCCATATGGCCTCCTACGCCCTAGGCGGTCACACAAGTGCGGCCACGTATCACCCGTAGGAACTAAAAGGGAAAGTGGTTCCTCAAATGTGACCACGATTCGGTGACCGCCAGAGGTGGACGCCATGATCCGATCCGTGAGCGAGGCTAAGATTTTTTTTTTTTTTTCCAGAATCCTCAGTTAATTTTTTTTTCTTTTGAAGGGAGCTTTGACAACGCATCTACTTTTCTATTCCTAAATATTTAATTCAAATAAAATAAAAAATCCTTCAAATACTTCAAAATATCAAATGCAATTAAGTTTGAAAGGAAAAAATTAAAAAAAAAAAATTCACCACAAATTATTGGGAATTAAAACTTTGAGATATACTAAATTAGTAAAAATATGTTTGTCATTGTAATTAATACAAGATGTATATATAATTATCAGACAAACTTTTGTTTATTGAATAAGTTTGTGCTGATTTATGTATATATAAAATTATTGTTTATATTTAATTCCAATAATAAGTATAATATTCCATAAATTAATTTTCCTCAATGCTTTATTATCTAACTTATAATCACTAATAATTATTAAAAACAGTAAAATTATATTTAATAGAAAATTTTGTTAATTAAAAATATTTAATCAAATTTTGGTGTTGAATTTTAAATATTAACTGATTTAAGATTATTGTTGAATAATTTAAATAGTAAATGCGCTATGTATTAATGGTGAATTTTTTTTTTATATTCTATCCGACTTTCAAATTTTGCCTGTCTGATAATAATTGAAAACGGACGATTAGAATAAGGACGAGGCATGGCGTAGGTGTGGTCCACGTAGGGATGAGGGGATGAAATATCACATCTGTAGGGTGTCTCCCCTTCCGAAGACCCACCAATTTGGGGGTGCTAATTATAACCACTCTCCAAATGTAAGCAAAAATATAAATGAAATATTTGGACTCCTGAGTAAATATATTTTTAAAATTTTGAGTGCATTAAAAATTTGACTTTTGAGACTGATATTTTATATAAATGTTTTGTATATTTGCTGTTTTAAATATTTTACTGTAAATTGTTATAGATTTATTGATGAATTTGTTTGCTTTCTGCATTATATCTTCTAGGTATCTTAAAATATGACGCATATGTTGTATACTTATTGAATTATGAAGCATATATATTATACTTCGTAATATTTTAAGTTTTGTATTTTTAGATTATAAAATGTGTGTTGTGTAAACATTAAAATTAACATTCCTAACTGATGTTAATTGTGTTTTAAAATGCAATTTTTTTTAAATTCATCCACCGGTAAAGCCTCATAAAATGGTATTCTTTTGCTTCAATGAAATATTCTTATAAAACTGATTTAACAAACACATTTTATAAATCAATATTTAGAAAAATATTAGTAAAATTATTAATTGAAATAAATGATAAAATGTATTTTTAACATTTTAAAACTAATTTCTTAACTCATTTAAAATTTGTATCCAGCGGAAATGGCTTAATATATTTTTTTATTGATATAATTGTGATAGATAACATTTACATTAAATAAAAAAAATATTTTATTTTATTAATTATACTTTTTTGCTTACATTTAGGGAGCAGTTAGTTTTAAAGGCAAAAATTCGGACCATGACTACACATCGACATAAAAAAGGAAAACCCTGAGATTTTTATTTATTATTTTTTTTTTTTTAATATTTTCCTATTTATTATTTTTTTTTACTTATTTTTTTTTTCATTTTTACATCGCAAACCTCCAAATTCTACGCATGATATAGTCCTTTTAAAATATGGACTATATATATGAATAGCATAAATTGGAAATAAGAGAAGCTGTCAACTAAGTAGCTAAACATACCACGTTACACAGGCAAGGAATGAATACAGGAATTTTTTTAGCACGTGGTGAAGGATACGAATGTACATTCATACGTGCGTACACAGAGTATCATCGAAATAATGTGCCTCAAATATTAGATACTGGATGATTAAATATTGTTTTTAAATGTTACAAATATGTGATCATGAGAATTAAGCAAAAATATCCCTTAAGATATTTCAAAGGAGAAAAAATAAGATTTCAATACAGGTTCACAAAAACTCATTTTAAAAAATAAACCATTTTAAAAAATAAACCATTTTAAAAATAAACCACTTTAAAAATACAAGTACTTTTTACAATTGGAATGTGACTCAAACAGTGAATTTGAATAAAATTTTAAAACAAAATACCAAAATGCACTCTAATATGAATGATATAATATTTAAAGTGAAGAAAGGTTATTTTTGTTTGTAATCAATAAATATTTTGTACCAAAATTTTTGAAAATTATAAAAACAACAAAATTTTTTTTATGCATAAAAATAACATTGATAATGTCAACCATAGATATAATATATGTTAACAGCGTGAGCATATTTTTTTGCTTTCAAATTGTTATTTGCGTTCTTATTTAATAACAAATATTAAATTCAGATCCCTGTTACATTAAAATGCCAATAAAATAAATATTCAAAATAAATCTTTGCAATTAAGGAAAAAAATTTGAATATTTGTCATTTTAAAAAAATGACAGTTCATTTTTTAAATTAAATTCAATATATTTCACCTTATTTCTTCCTTAATATATCTTAATAAGGAATTAAGAAGTATTTATAACCTTTAAATTCATTTTAAAATAAAATTGAGCTTTTTTTTTTTTTTTTTTTTTCAAAATAAAAAGGAATAAAATACAGTAATAATAACATAAATTTTTACAACAAATGTTATAATGTATACTACAAAATAAGTTTTTGCAAATACCTATTACTTGAAGGGATATTCCAAAATACTGGAACCATAAAAAAAAGTACATTTTATACAAAATCATCACAATAAAATTATTACTTTTGGAAATATGATCATAAAATATAATTGCATACATTAAAAAATATCACACACAACTACATTCATAATAGTGACATTTTCTTACTGAACTATTTAAAAAAAAAATTGCTGTGCAACAAATTAATACTCATTTGTAATTTAATCATGAAAGCTATAATAAGTCCTTATGGAAAAGTTTTGTATATCCTTCAATAAACTTAAGATAACATAATTTTTTTTTTATCAATAATTTAAAAATCTACATGTTTCAAGGAAAGATATTAGACATTTTATATAAATATCTCATAAATTCAATTAATGATTAGGTTGAAAGATACTCTGGTGACGTCACATACTTGTATGAACGCCACACACGTGTTTTTAGATGCATGCTGTAGAGTAAAATGTGTGCTACTCTATGTACAAAAACAATCAACACAATCTGAGCTACGAGGCTTGTCAAATAGCTAAATATCAGAAAGGAAAATTTAAAAAAAATATTTGACATTTTAATGAAATTGAGAGAAATAAAAAAATTTAAGTTAACTTCAATATTATGTTAAATATGAAATGATGGGGGAATTTTTGTATTATATTGCGTTTAATTCAGTGTAGCTCTTTATAAGATACACTCATTTTAAATAATATCGTTTCAGGGAAAGAAATGAACAGGGGTTTGCAAAATAAATCATTAGTAATTAATTAATTAAAATTTTAAATTATTCTGAACAATTACCTGGATTTAATTGTTATTTACACTTTGCTTGTGGCTACAGTTTTAACACAAAAATCTATGAATCTTAATAAAACTTTGTGAAAAAACCAGAAATTAAACTCTTTGAATTTCAATATAAAATAATTTTGACTTATACTTTGGTTTGCATTTATATTTATGTTTATTGAATATTGGTTTACATGAAAACTTATATAAAAATGTGATATTAAGTATATATTACACACAGAGTGATCAAACTTAATTTGAGATTTTAAGATTGAAAAAATTCGCTTAAGAGAAAATATGTTTTGCTATTTTATCTTGTTTGTATGAGACAAAAATGATCAAGATCAATATTATGTTATATAAAAAAAAAATGAATTTGTGGTAGTATTTTCGCCTGTCCCAAAATTGCTAAAATAACGAATGATATGCGATTTAGCCGCATCTGGACATCGTAAATGCAGGTAAAACAAGATAAGTTCCAGAAAATACCGTTGTCATGGTTACGACCGAAGACGTCATTTTTCCAAAGGCACTCGCTCCACTCAAATGATTGAAATGCATTATTGGTCGACGGCCCCTTCTCCCCCCTGCTTTCTCTTCAGAGCATGCGCCACAGAAACTAGGGGCGTTGCCTTAGAAAAATTTTCGACCCAGCGGAGGTCTTGATTTAAAGGGGCGTGATATACTATATTTTATTTACTTTTTGGTTTTTAACGCCAGTGCGGCGTCCAGAGAAAATTGATGCTAAGATTCCTTTCAAACAATTTTACTTTTCCCGGCCTTTTAAAAAAAAAAAATTTGATTTGATAAAATCGAGTTCGCATTTCAATTGCAAAAAAATTTCTTTGATAAAAAATTTAATAATGCCTTTTTTAAAAATTATGGCCTTTCCAAAAGACAGTAAATGTGAGAAGTATTAATTAAAAATTTATAAAATAATCATATTCCAAAAATAAGACTAATTAAAATACACACACATATATATATATATATATATATATATATATATATATATATATATATATATATATATATATACATATATATATACCTATATATACACACATATAAAAATACATATATATACGCACACATATATATACATATATATACACTTATATATGTAATTATATATATATATATATATATATATATATATACATATATATATACACTCATATCAAACTAATAATGTATTTCATTTGTTAAAATGTATTTTTCATTTTTCTTCAGAATAATTTTTATCAATCTAACAAGAGAAGAGCCGTTATACTTAAGTAAATTAATGTTTTTATTATTTTATAAAAATCAAACACTAAAATTTTAGTATTAAAATTTTCCTTAAACACTGTAATCTTCGGGTGCTTCTTAAAGAAAAATTTATAAGAAAATTTAAGTAAAAAAATGTTTGGTTTAAAATTTAGCAAAAAATGTGTGAATAAAATATGTATGGAAAACATACAACGTGTATCACGTTTAGAAGCAGTTATATGCATTTAGAATTCAAAAAATAAGCTAAAATTTTGCACACAACGTCACTAGGACTCATATACTATATTTTCACTTCGATAGATATTAGAAAGATATTTTCAAAATTGTCAGAATATAATCAATTAGTAATCAATCACTTTTGATCTTCAGAAATTTATTAAATGCAAAGCTGTTAACATTTTTATCGAAATTTGTATGAATTCTGTAACAAAAAAACATCGATTTTCCGTTTAGCAGTTTGAAAACTGAATTCCATTCGGGTCTATAACAATGTTTATATGCAAAATATATTTTTAAAAGCACTTCTTTAAATAAATTATGTAACTAAATATTTCATATTACTATTATTAGATTGTCAAACAAATGTATTACCATCGATTTTCAAATGAGAAAATATTACTGAAAACAACTTGTATAGAATTTTTTCTTATCCATTCAGAAATATACGACGAAATAGGAGAAAAATAACTACATGCATCATATTCTGATTCATTTTCAAAACATTAAATGAAAAGAATCAACAGAATATGTTATCCATTGAGAAACGACGATGAAATTACAGAAAAGTGAAAGAGATGATATTATTTTGCAAACTTAGGTCCTAAGAATATCTGTGAAACAAATTGAAGTCCTCTTCTTTTTTACGCAGTCGGTTACGTTTTTAGTCAATCTCAAGTGGTGATTGGATAGGAGTAGGATACATTACATTGCCCAAGGATGATGAATAATTTTCTGTCCCACGTTTGCGCCGGGCAAATATTTTTTTCCTTTGGTCGAGAGGCAAAAGCTGTGTCGATCTCTGCTATCTCTGATGTATTATTCGGAGTTATCCAAGTCATTCCAAAACTATCCTTTTTCTTTGGATGTTTTTTTTATTTTCTCTGGGAAAAAGGCATTAAGTATTCAGTATCATGCAATCGAGGATGTTGTTTTTGGGATTCTGCCCCTCCTTTTATTTTTTGCTATCCTTTTTTTTTTTTCCATGATGATTCCCGACATATTGAATTATTAGTGCAGTGGTGGGACTCGTAGGAAAATACCTGTTTTCCCCTCTTAGTTAACCATTATTTTGGGAAAACTTAAATGTATAAGCCGTTTTATATGGTCTACTTTCGATTCCAAAAAAACCTATCATCGTAATCGTCATCATCGTTATCGAGATTATTTATAAAACATAACATATTTCGACATTGATAAAAAAATTAGGTAAAATTTTTTTAAGAAAGAATAATTTTATTATTTTTTTGATGAACAGTGAAATACATTTATATATTTCTCATTGTACTTGATAAGTACTACTTCAAATGTTAAATTTTTTGTTTTTAAATTTTTTGCTATTTGTAGACAAAATTTTCTGTTTGCACAATTAATTTCAAATATGCATTGCGTTAAAAAGTAAAAAGAATGTAGTTAATAATAATGCTATAATATAAAATAACATAATTATTGAAACTAATCATGATCTAATTCAATTTCAAGTGTCTAATTGGAAAAGTATTTTGTTAAGACATAATATACCAATTGATGACTAAAATATTTCTCAGTTATATATATACAAATGGAAAATTTACTTAATAATTTTGCATTCATTTTTCCAAAAATAATTTCATTTTTAATTTTCATAGAATTACTTAACTATTATATGCGAATTCTTAAATAAAACTTTGTTATACTTTCATGCTTTAAAATTAATTCGAGGCTAAAGTTTTTAACCAAATAATAACAGATAACTTAATTAATTCTAAATTAACATGAGAATTCCCTATGAAATAATGTAAAACCTTTGAAGCAATGATAATAGCATTTGTCTCAAGACTTAGAAAAAAAAATTTTTTTAATTCAAGTAAAAAATGAGTAAGTAAAAAAATAATGGTAAAGATCTATAAAATATGAAAACAGTTCACGTTTTCTAAGATGAAATCGTATGAGTCCTAAAGTTTAATGCAAATTAATATTTTTTAAAACAAAAACATGATATTTTTAACAACAAAAAATTAAGTTTTTTGAGAATAATGATACTTTGAGTTTAAAAAAAAAATTAATTTAAAATGAATAAATCCATTTTATTTTATTTTCAATCTGATGATAACGGATATTAAATCAAGGTGATTTATTATAACTTGCACAGTTTTAAGATTTCGATGCCTTGATGATTATTTTGATAAAGTTATTCAGAATTTATCTTTCTTTATTTTATTTATTTTTTTTTTTTTTCCTTTCCCTCTGCAGGTACATTAGGCAAAGGTCGGAAATATTCTTTCTCACGTGCACCCAAGCGATATTTTTCGCTTCTACCCATTGCAATAATTAACTTCCCTATTCCACCCAGCTAATAAAATTAAGACTCAAACAAGCGAAAATGCAATGCTGGACCAAGAGAACAACGTTGAGAAGGGAAAAAAAAAATTTAGTTCCCGTAGATAGGGGGGAAAAAAGGGAAAAAATAACTTTTAGCTTCTGCGGTGGGCTGATATTAACTCGCATTTACATTAGCAGCAATTATTCCTGTATTGCTCACTTACCGAGAAAGAAGTGGAATGAGAAGAGAGGAAGAAAGGAGAAATTTACATTAGGTTAAGAGAGAAAAAAATAGAGCAAGGTAACATCTTCAATAAGAACAATCTAAACAGAAATAGAGCAAAATGGCTTTTTTTTTTTCCTTCCTTTATTGGTGCTTTATAGTCCTCGATTTAGAAAACATATATTTCAGTTAATTATGAGGAACTATCGATTAATAAATATCAGTTAATAGTTGTACTGATATTCCAGTGCTAATTATATATTATAAAGCAGAAAATAGAATTCACAAAAAATAGCTTTTTGCAGCCCAAATTGTGATTCTAAATTTTACAATAAAACTTCGATATTTTGTTGCTTCATATTTTCAATTTAAACTTTAGTACATATGGAGTTGTTTCAATATTCAGTAATCCAGTAAACACAAAAAAAGTTTTTTTTTTTTTTTTTTTTTAAATTTTATTATAGATATAACTATTGTTATTAAATTTAGTTGATATTAATTTTTTTTAATATTTCAAGCATAACTCAACATTACATACTATTGAAAAATTGTCAAAATTAATTGTTTATAACAATTAATTTTGTTTGTCGTTTCCTTTGCTTTCAAAAATCTCTAATATGAGGATTCAATTCTCCGTTCAAATTCGAATGAAATATTTCTTTGAATCAGTAAACAACTTAATTAAATGTAATTATTGTTATTCTTGAAAAATAAATTAATCCAAATTTATACAAACTAAACAAGAAATTCAAATTCAGATTTCAGTTTTTACTTAAAATATAATTAAAAGATTTTGCATTACTAACCAATAAAAGAAACAGAAAATCGTATCAAAAATTTAATTTGTATGCTTTTAGCCTTAAATTTATACCCTGATAAAGACATTTTAACTTTTGATTTTCACACAGAACTTAATTATTGAGCAATTCCATACTTTTTAACCATGATTATCAATGTCATTGTTTGGAATATAGTTTATAATTTGATAATAGTTATGATATCGTTTATAGTTGATAATTTTTAAATTATAATCCTTTTTTAATTTATTTGTATTTAAGGCAATTATTAATATGTGGCTTAAAAAGAATAAAAAATCTTTATTTTCTTGATCTTAAACTGAGTAAATAAAAACGAAATAATTTGTCGTAAATTCTTTCGTCTGTAAATTAAAATATCATACACGATTTAAAATATTCAGCGTATACATTAATCCAACAAATAAGTAATTTAGTATCATGAACATTAGTGTGTAATTTTCAACTTTTCGGAAAGAAAATTTCTTCAACTTTCTGTTAAGATAATTCTATAAATCATTTGACCAAACCATAGAAATGTTCTAAAATTTAAAATAATTGCTCTTTATGAATCGGTCTTTAAAATGCATTCAAATTTTGAAACGATGTTTTACTTCTTTCAGAAACCCATATGCATTTCTCTAAAAAGGCATAATATCATAAATTTCATATAAGTATTGTAAAAGTATGCATATACATCTATTTAATTCTCAATACCAGCGATAAAAGCCAACTCTTTGCACATCTTCCAATTGTCGTTTAATTTTTCCGATAATGCCCACGTGTAAACCTCTCTCTCCACCATTAATTCCACGGTTAATCGGTATAAAAATTGACTGCTCATTTTTCTCAGTATACCATATAATAATGAGAAATCTAAAGAGGAAAAAAACTGTGAGACAAGAGAACTATATATCGCTCAAAATGAAAGAAATTCGGTGGAAAGTTCATTTACGGCGTACA
The DNA here is from genome assembly GCA_030067965.1 of Latrodectus elegans. Lineage (NCBI taxonomy): Eukaryota > Metazoa > Arthropoda > Arachnida > Araneae > Theridiidae > Latrodectus > Latrodectus elegans. The sequence goes on from CM057822.1 coordinate 71,445,973, forward strand.
TCCTTTATTAATGAAATCCGGCCTTCCCATCAAGCTATAGCTGGGAGACGGGACTATAGGTCATTAATGTTACGTTAACGGTTACTCGTAGGATGAAAAAGCACTTTGCGAGTATTAAGTCTAAGGGTATCCTTCGGAGGAACCCCGCTAGATACCCTTCCCCCCTAGCCGTTCAGCTAACATGATGCTCGGCGTTTAACCTTTTCCTTTTCACTTGCCAAAGCGATTGGTTTTTAGAAGCTTTAAATCCTGAAAAACTACGTCCGTACTGCGGAGTAATCATAAAAGTTAGTTAGAAAGTGGAATCTTTTATTTTTCTTTTCAACTTTTCTTTTGTTTGCTTAGATTATTTTCTTTTTAATTTCTTTCTCGGTAGGAAACAAATTCTGAATTAAAAACCGGCTTTATGAGAGAAAGTTTGGATTAAACTAGTTTTATGCTACTTTGATGGGAAAGTTGGTGTTGCTAAAAAATTAGACTTTTTTTCTTATATTGCTTTCGATTTCGATCCAAGTTGCTCAAAATACTTAAGAAATTATACTTTTGTGTGGAAGTAGTGAAAAGAAAGGGAGTTTAAATTATGATCTTTTTTTTTAATATCTCGAATGTACTGAGATACTTTTTTTTAATATCTCAAATGTAAAGACTAATCATTCAAATAAATAAACACGACTTCATTTATTATAAATATAAAACAAAATACTTCAATATTATAAAATTTTGAATAATTTCAGTCATTTCTATAAAACTGTAAACAAGATAGGAAATAAATTTTCTTAATAAAACAATTATGATTGTGGAAAATTTGTACGATTTTACCAAAATCATAAATTTGAGCTTGAAACGGATTTGTCAATATACAAGCATAAAAATTAACATAAAAACAATAGGATAATTTTTACATTTACACCAATAAACATAATAGAAACAAGAAATGATTATAGCAATAACTTTTGTAACAAAATATAGATAAATTTTGCGCTTAAAAAATATCTCTTTAAATAGAATTAATAACAAAGTTTATCGTCCTATTGACACTTTAAAAGGAAAATATCTAACAATACGGGTTTTGATTAAATAACCTAAAGAAACATTAATCTTATATTTAGTACAATGTCCAAGAGATATGCATAGAAATTTGTAATAAAAAATAATTTTTCTTTTCTGCAAGCCATAGAAATATTTAATATTATTGATAATTTTAAAATTACGCATAAAATGGAACTTAAAAGTTGCCTCTAACAGAAACCAACATTTATCTTTTTCAATTTGAACATCAACTATATTACAGTTCGATGGAAAAACTGTTTTCATCCCAAATTTCTATCATTAAGTTTTATATGTATTTGTAAAGAAACAAAGAAAAGATAGCGTGTATAGTAAATTTGATTTTTATTATATATTTTACGATGTGGATATTTCGTTTTTCTATTTCAAAGATATTCAATTATAAAAATGGATTCATCATGATTTTCTAATTTTTTTTTTTTTTTTACAGCGGAAACTTTACTTACGTTATATTGAGTTACATGTCTTTTCAGCAAATAAAAAAAATCATTTTCAGCTGTACCTATAACTTTCTTAAAATTACTTTATGGTTTGCAGTTCATTTGCAGCAATTGCTTAACTATAACATTTCGATTGTTTGAACACTGCAAACTTTGTTCTTACAATCATCAATGTTTTCTTATAATTTCTTACCTAACGACACATACAACCTTTTTTTTTCGCGTTGTTTTATAAATATATTATGTGTAAAAAAGAAAATTATTTTAAAATTTAAGTTTATGGTTTACAGGTTATTTTATTAGATTTTAAATATAAATATAGGCCTTACTTTAAAATAGCACATTTGATAAATATCAAAAAAAAATTGATCAAAATAATCTTTGATTTGAATCTGAGGAAAATATAGTTTCACTTTAGAAACATTTTGCGTCATTATATCACAAAATGCATTAAATTCATAGTTAAATATTTCATATTATAAATATGTGTTTAGTAAATAAATTATAATGATTTGTCGTTATTAAAAGATGAACATATTTCAGCTAATATAATTACAAACGCACTCTTATATATTTTCAGTTTTATATTAAGATTTCTAAAAAATTTTCCTTGCTTTTATCATTTTATTTTCTACTCATGATGAGAAAAATAAAAAAAACAAAAAATTCGTAAATGTTTCCCACGTTAACCTTTTTTTTTTTTTTTTTGTTGAGATTTAGAGATTAACGTAAAAAACATTAGATTCATGAAAAAAATCTCTGACATTTTTTGTTATGCATTTAAACAAAATTTTAAATAGATAAACTTGTGAATATGCTACATACTCTATCAGACAATAATAAAAAAGAAAATATAACACTAAAGTCACTGCTTACATTAGAAGCGAAAAATACGACTTTTCCCATTTTGTTTAGACTTTTTTGTGCATGGAATTACGTGCACAATCACATATCATTCAGCTTTCGGCAAGTTGTTCCGGTCACCCTCTGGGCATTAAGATTATAAATTTGAAGGAAAAAATGGCAACAGAAGAGGAACATTTGAATAAATATTTCATATATCAGACGTTATTATCAGACCGTGTCATGAACCATTTCAATATCAATAGCCATGCAAGCAATAAAACCAGAGGGGAAAAGAAAGAAAGAATCATTAATATTCTGAGTTCTACCCTCTTCCCAGGGTCCTATCAATCGTAAATTCTTCCTCCATAAGGATATCCGATTCATTTAAGTAAATTCATTGTTATAACTCAAAAATTAAAAGTTAAAATTTCCATCAAGGTATAGAATTTATGTCACATAGCTTGTGGTTATAACAACAGGTTATATTTTTTGCTGTTTATAATTAATTTTATTAAAAATGTATAAATTTTTAAGTGTTAAGAAGGTCACTATTTAAAGTTATGCTGTAGATATTATTAAAAAAATCAGATTTACTTTTAGAAATTTGTTTATTAAAATTATTATAATCAAATTCACTAAAGCAAATAAACCTATAATACTTTTAAAAAATAACATTCTTAGAATGAGTTACAATTGTAGAAAAAACAAGAATCGAAACTTGTAAAAATTGAGATAAAAAGAAAAATCATCATACCTTGGAGATGCATTGCTTAGTAAAAATAAATGCTAAAATAATTTTTATTTTAATAAAAATATATTTTACAGTTAAATATTTAATTAAATAATATAATTATTTTTTTATCTATTTGATACTTTTGATTTAATACAAATGCAAGTTTTTTCTATAAAATTTGCTTGATCTCTGAAATCTGGTAAGTCTGCAATGTTTTTGGTTCCAAAAACATCAAAATAGGAAATTTATAACGTCCAATTGAATAAAAAGTTGAGTTAAATATAATTTATTAATTTATTTAAAATAGACAAAATGATTTGAGTAAAAAACAATTAAATTTTAGTGTGTTGAAGTCGGAATTCGCAGTCACTGAGCTGAAGTACTTTTGTGTGACAACAAATTTTAGAAATGTTTATAGAAAAAATTATAATGCATTTTTATTACGAGTAAAATAATAAACATACTTTTCTTTTTGCTGTAACATATTATATTATTTTACATTCAAAATATTATTATCATAAGCTATTTTACACAGTGTCTTATCGGTAAGTAAGCAATTTTTAAATTTATCTTTGTGTGCCGCTAAATTCTGACATCGTTAAAAGAATGCCACAAAATAAGAAAAAAAGTTGAGAATCATTGCGTTAGAGTTTATTTAACATATTATGAATTATATTACATTTCCCTAATTTATAAATTTCTGAATGAAATAGCAGTATAATAAAATTAATTTTCACAATTAAAATAAATGTTCTTTTTTTAGGAATGATGTTTATTTATTTTGATTTAACTTGATTCACAGGTAACACAGTGAAATAAGTTTTTAATAGGTAAAACGAAATCATTACAATGTAAATAATATGAAACCACATTTAAAGAAAGAAACTACTGAAATTGTATTAAAAGAGAAATAAAAAATTATTTGAGCATTCTCTAAAACGTCAACTATATTCCTACAGCTCAAATTATAAATACTATTAAAAAATACAAAAAATATTATAAGAAATAAAAGTTGAATTCAGTTTGCCGCTTGTGTAAGTAGTTTTACTTTGTCATGCTTTCAAAATATACAGAAAAATACCATACTATTATTACATAATATTTTCCTGCGTATTAAAAGCAATGAATATTGTTACAGATCCAAAACAATTCCTAACTAATTAATTAACTTCTCTCATCCTAATGCAATCGCATTTCCTTACTCATCAAAAAGATATGCTTTCGTTGCTCTGTGTGTAATATAGCTAAAAACTTGAAAACAAATGGTAACGAGATAGCTTTCAATGTCTAATATAATAGTTATCATTTTTTTTTCAGATAACTAAACCTCGACTAGGGGGGTTATGGGAAGAAAGGAAGTGAAAGTCAGTCACCCCACCCGCTCCTTCACAAAGAAAAGAAAAAATAAATAAATATTGTCACGGAACTCTTCATTAGTGTAGTCTGCGCTATAGAAAGTACCATTAATCGTTCGAGTTGTAGTCGTTTATGACATACGGCCCTGGCTGCTCATTATCGACGGTAGGCATCAGGGACTCGATACGACGGCTATGGAAGGGGGGAGGGGGCGCTGAATCTAGTTTTGGGTGGGGGGAGTTTTTCTCTCTTTTATTTATGTGGATTTGGGGAGCTAGTGTTACCCATGTACCTTGATTGAGTTCCAGACAGTTGAATGCCACCTAGCTTTCTCTGATTTTAATTTTTTAAATAGTGTAATGTTATTATAACCGAAGTAAATTATAACTTGAGATTATGTGAACAGTTTTTTGATAAGCATGAATTTTTAGAAGTACTTACGGGTTTAATTTTATTCTAATCGGATGTTTTCAGTCGTAAATCTTGAATTTACTCAATCAATATGAAAATTATTTCTTAATGTTTCATTAGTTCAATGGAAATATAAAGAAGTTTTTTTTTTTTCCTTTCTTTAATTTTACAATAATTTCGACTCATTGTTATATATTACATTAATTTTTAAAGGTAAAAACTATATTTTGTTTTTCAAATGTGCAAATGTCAGATGTCCTTTCAGAAATGCATAAATGAAACATAAATTTTGAAAAATAAAGCATGTAAAAACTAGGCTTAAAATGTTGAAAATTGTTTTATGGTATATGATAAGATATTTTATAGATATTTATTAAAATTGTGAAATAATAAATTTTATATATTTTAATATGACTTCATTTTGAAAAAATCTTAAAAATAGAAATAAGTGAAATTAAGTTAAAAATACAGATCCAAGTTTACTTTTGCAGATAAAGCAAATTTTTGATGAGTTGTTTATCGGGTGTACGGTAGAAGGTACATCACAAACACAAAAATAACTTTTCTTTTTATAATAATATAGTCATTATACGAAAGAAAGAGAACATTTTTAGGATATGTCAGTTTAAGTAAAAGATAAATTAATTATATCAGCCCAATATCCGAAAGATAATATGAAAAATGATGATTCTAAAAATAATGGATCCCTAACGGTAAATCATCTTCAAAGGATGACTGTACTAGCACTCCACATCCCCAAGTGAGATTAGGATAATAAACACAAAGGGTTTTTCATAAAATGATTCTGAATAATAAATAACGGCCACGTCCACTTCCTGTTTATTTCACTTACTTTTCAGGGAAAGGGGGGGCTGGAAAAATAGTGAGTAGGAGGGAGCAGCAGCAGCGGGAGGGATAAATTTGTGTGGGGTATGAGGTCATTTTACAGGGAAAGAATAAGAGCGGGTAAATTTCCTGAAATTACAAATAACACCGACAAGATCGAAAAGTGCTCCTTCTCCCCTGGGTGCGGGGGAGTAGTTTTAAATAAATTCTGATGTCTGGAACATGGAATAGGGTTTCGAACACCGGGTACAAGAGCACACACACACACACACAAAAAAAAAAAAAAAAAAAGAACAATTCAAGTTTTGCTCACCTTTTTGGAATAAAAATAGGGAATTTTTAGTTTTTATTAAATTTAAATTAAAAAAAAAATTCAGAACTTGGACTCGGGAAAAATCAATCATGTCTCTTTGATTCGTTTTATACAAGGCTAGCAATGAAAAGTAAAAATTAAATTCTATGAAGACACCTTGATATAATTCAGAAGTTTAATAATATTAGTGTAAAAGAAAAAAAATATATAAATTTAAAAAAAAGGAAATAACAATAATTATTAAATAAAATAAAATATAAATTAAAATTTTGCTTATTATTGATTGATAACATAAGAGATTGGTTGGTAACACTGAGCACACAAATACTTCTTCATTGAATTCTGATAGTAGAGTAGAGAGTAGAGCTGTTGAAATACATTTCTTTTAATATCAACTTATTTATATGGATCTTGTTTATTTTAACTATTCAAAATTAATAAAACTTCCGTTTCATATAAAGACAGATTTTTTTCATTGAAAAGTTACTTATTTCTAAAAATATTTTTTAATAAAAACAATTTGTTAAAAAATTGAAAAAATTGTTAAAAATTATGCTAAAAACTGTTACACAAATAATTATACTACATCATTAATCATCCAATAACACTTATTTAGTTATACGTCAATAAGTATACTCTACTATTATTTATTCTTTATTTTATAAAAACCAGTCAAAAAAAATTTTTGATTAAAAAAATTCCAATTCTGAAATGTTAAGGGGGAAAAAACCAATTTAAGCTTTCAGAAAATAATTAAATCATAAAAGCATCTTAATATTTAAAAGTTGTAACGAAATTACTTCAGTGCTTATTATAATAATTTCTTGTACAAAGAAAATTTAAATACATATTTGATCATATTTAAGGCAAGCATATAAGATTTAGTAAGAAAACCAGTAAAAATTCAAATTTTTTATTTAAACGTAGATTTCGGTTCGAACTGAAATATCTATGAAACTATTTTTTGCTACTTTTCATTAATTTAGATTAAGCATTTTATACTATGTTGTAAGAAAATATTGAAAGATTGTAATATACTTAGAATCGTTATATGCTTAATACTGTAGTATACTTAATATTGTAATGTACTTAATATTATTTTCAAAGCAATTTTAAAAACAGCAATTCATTTTATTGAAAAAGTAAGTTAAATGATAACACATTAGTATTTTTTCTCCTTTAAAATTAAATTGCTTTCTCTTGAATTCAATAATATGCTCAATATCATTCAATGATAAAAATTTTAGGTTGCTTTATGTCAAAAAATTTAAATTGTCATTGTATTTATTTTCCGTTTTATAATTTTTGTTGAAAAAATCGTTTAGATAAAAATAAAACTTAAGAGACCGTTTTGGCCAACGATACAGACAAATTGCATTTAGTGTACTATAAATAGCTACGTATTCGATGTTATTGTTCAATTTATTTCGTAGATATATTCCCTTAAATCCAATCAGAGCTCAACAGACATTTGAATACGGGTCTTTGAAGTAGAAACAGACCTATTCGACTGCATTTCAATGAAAATCACATCTTTTTATACTCGGCACGTAGCACAAATAACTTTCAAAGCGGAGAAGTTCGTTTTATGTGGATGAAATGGCATGTTTGTACGAATGATTAGTCAACGATTGAAGTTGTTGGAACTCAAATAAGAATCTGTACCACGTGCATCGGGGACTGATACAAATGAAAATAATTCATCTGTCCCCTTGTGGATTTATTTTTGGAATTTACCATTTTCACCCTCAAACTAAGATTCATGATCCCCCCACGCGGTCATCAACTTCATTCCGTTTCCGAATACTATTTTCGTTTGTATCTACGAAATTTCCATAACCAGATGTGATTTCACAAATTTGAGAATTTTTTTCTTATTCTCTTTGTATTTACCTACAAAAAAATCTTTTTATAATCTTTTGAATAAAACGACTAAAATTTTTTTATTATTCCCAATGCATTCTCAGAAACAGAAAATAAATATCCTCGGCAAATAAAACTAAATAACGGATTTTTTTCTCACTTCTCTTCAGACTCCACTGGATTTTTTACCTCTTCCTGTTTATTTTACGTTACTTTTAGTATAAGGTCACGATTTTTTTGTCGATGGGGGGAGCACCATAACGGCATAGAAAAGGGGGAAGGCCCAGACTCGAGGGGTTTAGAGAAAAGGGGGTCATAATAAAAAGGGAGAATTATGCGAGTGTCCAGCATAAACAATTTTGGGGAAATGAGAGCAAATTTACGGAATAATATGACTAAGGGGGGAGGAGAAGAAAAATGAAATAGCAAATAAAATGTAGAAACACAGGTTTGGGATAGGAATTCGCCAGTAATTTGTGCCTTAAGTCGAACTTCCAGCTGTTGTTTGTGCACCACTGCTTGATGTGCCCTGCGGCCCCTTTTTCCACGTATTCCATTAGGCCATATGACATGTTTATTTGTACCAGCAAAGATAGAATTCAGTTTTTCGTTATATACATAAATATATTTTTTGCTTACTACCCCTCCAAAGGGATCCAGATACTTTTATAGTTTTTTGGCTGCTAAAATGCATTGTTTTATGGTAGCCTACAGGATGTTAAGTGTAAAATTGCATGTCAAAATCACAAGGGTATCGGAAAAATAAATTACCTAAAATATATATACAGTTCTTTTATTATTGTTTTTTCCCCGCTTTCTGTGAAACGGCTGCTACGATTTTACGATATTGGCAAATGTCTATTAAAAGAAATAAAAGCTCTCACTCTCTGAAGTGGAGGTAAAATAAATAACACTAACTAACATGAACGTGGATTAAAAAGAGCGTTGACTTTGAACTGAATCAAAACGAGGGAGAAGCACCCTCAAACATAAATACATAGATAAATAAGCTTTGCTTTCTGATTGACGAGGAATAATTTTTTAGCTTCAAAAAAATTTTTTTAATATATTTTTAAAAAATGTGGAACTAAGACCAATAGTTTAAAAAAAGGAATTTTTGATTTTTTGGACAGTATTTTTAATTTTTATTAACGATATTAAATACATGACAATTCAAGTATATTAATTTATATTATAACATAAAATTTGAAAAAAAAAATAATGCGTAGAATGAAAATTATCAAATACTTTTGTTCTTCTCTAACAAACATTTAACATGTTCTGATAACGATAATCAGAACCAAATTCTGTTAATTTAGAGATCTTTAAGCGACAAGCTGGCATTCTTCATAAAATAAAATTCGCTCAATATACGCTCATTATTTGTTAAGGAAAAACGTACTAAAATTATTATATGATACGACTTCTGATTGAAAAATAATAAGTATAAAAAATAAAATGATAGTTAAAGTAAAATAATGTTCTGTTTTACAAAACTTGGAAATATTATTTATATAGATGTCTTAATGCACTATTAATTATTAAATTTTTATTTAAAGGAAATATTTTTACAAATTTAATAAAAAGAGATAACATTTTATGAGTTTGTATTGCAACCATATTTGTATAGATTAATGTAAATGATGAAAAAAATATGCATGCACACGCACACACACAACTGTTTCAGAAGTGTATTTTTTATTTTACAGCCTAATACAGCTCAAATATAAAAGAAATATTGCTAAATTTATTGCTGTTACATTATAAGAAATTTTAAATATTAAAATTAATCTTATTTTATTTTTTAATCCTGTTATTTAATATATTTTTAAATAACTTATTTCCATTTAATAACTTTATTATTATAATTATTAAATTCAAGAAATTAAATTTTAAAATAATTAAATCTAGTTTTATGATTCCAATATTGTTTTAAAAAAATGCAGCGAACTCTGCGCTTTTATATAGATTGTTTTAGAAGAGTTACTTTTTTTAAATAAACCATATTTTTATTTATTTATTTATTTATTTATTGTTATTTTTTGAATTTCTACTGAACATTTTGTTTAAAATTGTCAATATCATATTTATTAATTATACTCTAAACTTTGCTCTAAAATTGGTGAAACTGAATTTCTAAAAACCAATTGTGCAAAAAAGAAATTGGTGGTAAAATGCAAGAAATTTTATAGCAGTCACATGATTGTGCGGTGAGGGGAAGGCACTGCACCGTGAAAGAAGAAAGTGTGTGGGGGTGGCAGAGGAGACAGGGGAAAGGGAAGGCCGTGTTCCCTTATTGATAGCCATTGAGACGTTTGATCGCCATTTTCCATCTGCGCCGTCGATGGTGTAGCACGTGTACCCAGCTGCATTATGACAGCCGGAAGAGATTTATAGAAAGCCACATATTACACTGTCTAAATTTTCCTCCCTCCTTTTTATAGATCCCCCCGGGGAGGTAAATTTTAATACCTATTTGACAAAAATATGACAAAAAATTTCTCGTAAATGTATGTTTTAATGACAATTTTTATTTGATTAATTATATATCATGAGTAGCATATTTTCTATGCTCGTAGCACAAAAAATGATATGATTAAAACTTTTTAACTTATACAAAATGTCAAGTTGTATATTCATGGATTAATTAATGAGTCTGAATCATTATATTTAATTTTTACGTCAGCATACTTATTTTTAGAGGCATTAATTATGATATGAAATTTCCCAATTAATTGTCGAGTAAAAATGCTATGTCACTATAATTATGTTTATTAAATATATATTAAACTTTAATAATTGTTTCATACCGCTATGCAATATCATAATTCATTATTACTATGCACACGTGAATAATTCTAATGTAATTTCTATAAACAAAAATTAGCTACTTTAGATTTAAATCTATATTACTCTACTATTATTACTCAATTCGACAGTTCTTATTTTCTTTTTATTATTAGAAAGTATGTAATTCTCAAATATTTACTTATAAAGTAGGATAATCTATAAATAAATAATTTTGAAAACAAAAATTGAAATATGAGAAATTGAAATTTATCGAATTTTGTATAGCATATTTTATCGATGTAGCACACCCACACACACAACTGTTTCAGATCCATAAGTACTTTGATTTTCGCTTAAATGTTCTATATAATAAATATTTAATTATCATTCACAAGTCTAATTGCTAAGCCATAAGTTGTGTGTGTGTGTGTTATTTTCATAAATTTTTAATCATTATTATATTTGATCTAAGAAATTTAGGAGTTAAGGCTTATAAAATTTTAGATATGCCTAACGCAGAAATGAAATTTAAATTCAGAGTCACATTAATCTATTAAAACTGTAAGTTGGAAGAAAGTTATTAACATGCGTGGGACGTTACAGTGTGTTATAGTAACTAAAAGAAGTCTATTTTAAGAACTATATAATCTGTGAAAGATTCGAATTGTATTGAAAAAAAAAAAAAAAAAGGACTGATAAAGAACTGCTCTTCCGGAAAGCATTTCCACTTCACCGCACAAACACAAAAGAGTCCAATTTTTGGTGTTTAAGTGAAAAACTTCGCGGGGGTGGGAAAATAGTAAAAAGCAACAAAAAATAGCCCCCTGTACAAAATAAGCCCTCCTTCAAAAGCAATGATGACCTATGATTCACTCATCATAACACCGATTCTTATTGCACCCACCCCACCATCCACAAGAATCTAAAAACAGAGAGAAGCAATCCCTAAGACCCCCGATCAGAACTTCCCCCACCCCCATTACAAATACACATTCGAATCACGGGAAATGCGGAAAACGCAGATAGACCCCGCTCTCTTTTTTCACGGGTGAACTGTTCATGGCATTGCTACTGCCTGTGTACCCGGGTGAAAAAGGAAAGGAAGATTTTTATGGGAGTTTTTCCGAATTCAGAGCGGGGACAGAAAACGATGGCGGTGTTTGTTGGAAATGGCCTCCAATGACGTCACGCAGACGAGAACACGCTGTTATTATGTTCTAGGGCGGAGCCGTTACGATTATTTTATTTATTTATTTATTATTATTATTTTTTTTTTGGTCTCTTCCGTTTAGGATAGTAAAGCGATATAATAGAATTTATCCAAAATGTGGATTTTAGGATGGGTGTATCCCCTAATATTCAAGCCATCGTACCAGCATTAATGAACAAGATTCACAAATAAAAGATTGCATAATTGAACAATTCATCCGGAGACTAAAATATTTTGAGAGGTCTACTTTAGAAATAAAATGTTCTTCAAATATTACCAAGGTTTATTTTTGAACAGCTGAAAATGTATATATTGATCCCCAACTTTAATTGAATTGGATCTACAAGGAATTGTCTAATACCATCCTCCGCACTTCCAGCGCAAAACTCTAGCAATTACCAAAGAATTTTTTGTATAAATTTTATTGAAGAGAGTAATGCAATGCAAATCATTGTAAAAAAAAAAAAGGGAGAGTTTCAGAAAAATGTATTACAAAAAAAAAAAAAAAATGAATTAGCGCCCGCGAGCGAGAGAGCAATAACTTAATAAATTAAAACTGAAAGATCCTTTAATTTGTGAAAATGATAGTAATATTCCGATCAAAATAAAATAAACCAATCCAAATTCAATATAACAGGTAATCAAAAAGACGACGTAAATTAATTTGTCTAATTACATTGTCTCTTCAGTAATTAATTAAGTTCTTTTCGGAACTGTCATACTATTAAACTATATGAATGTTTCAGATTTCCCATTCTTTATCAGGTTATTGATACTCTCTCTCATCTAAACTAATTAATAAAACTCTTAGAAATCGTTCATCTAGTTAAAAGCTTAGAAAGTTAAATAAGTACAACCGCACTCTCAAAAGATTCTTTAGTTGAAATGTTTTCTTCTTCGAACAATTCTGAATGCTTATTTAATTCCATTAGCCAACATTTCATTACTATCCGGATCTAGGAAGAAAACAATTACATGATTGTTTACGTGAAAAACGGTTTTCATTTAGCCATTTTGGGTCCTCGCCTTCCGTTTCAAGAAATAGGCAACTTTAATTCAAACCTCGCACAAGCCATCACCTTCTGCTCATGTAATAACATCAAGAGAAGTAAAGAAAAAAAGCCTTTCTAACAGACACTAATCGAATCTCTATCTTCTTTCCAAAACAATTATGAGTGTTTCTCTCCCTGTTATATATCAGAAATCAATAACACTGCTCAAAATGTAATTATATAGGCTTCGATTAGATAAAGGGGAAAAGAAAAAAAAATCTCTCGGTGCAAGAAATTTCTTCATTTTTAGGGGGTCTTTCTCAATAAACGCATGTTTATTCTTTTTATCTTTTTTTACATTTATGAAATTTTTTCTTCTGTAACATATGCTTAAGGAAAAAACTTAAAGCAAATGCAGTACAAACTACTTCAAGAAACAAAAGTTTCGTTCTGAGAAAGGCAATGAAGCAATACTTTTCACAAAAAAAAGACATAAAAGACATGAAAACTGTTGAAAAAAATGAAATGAAACTTTCAATCTAACCAACTCTGATACTACTGCTGTCTTTTGAGAAACAACTGATAACAGTTATCTTATGATTTTTATCTATCACAACTTTTTAAGCCCTCAGTTATGTTTTTAACTTTAAAAATTAGCTATAATCATCATCATTCTAGTTAACTGTCTATTGCAACAGAGTAAAATTGATAGAAGCTATATCATTATTCTCACGAATGTATTTGTACAATCAATTCTTTGGGCAAAAATCAATGCAAAACATACAATCATTATGTACCATTAAAATAATATAGCTCCATTTTCTATTATTTTTATAACGAGTCTAAGCCTATTTATAGTTTAAAGTTGAATTTTAACAGGGAGGAAAAACTAATGTTGAAAACAAAAAAGCAAGATTTTTAATTCTCTACAAAAATATCGGACACAGCATATATACAAATCTAAAGGTCAATACTAAAATTTGATGTAACTCTTTTAAAAAGGCAAACTTTATAAAAAAAAAAGAGAAAAGAAAAGGTATATATCCTTAAAAGATACAGAGAAACATCAAATAAACAATCAGCTACATGTAGCAAAAGAAAAATTAAGATATAACTCTGATTATTTTTAAGTTACTTTTAAGGAATACTATAACTGCCCCAACAATTAGATTTTCTCTAAGCTTTGAAAAAGTATAACATTCTCTAAACATCATATATTCTTAGATGTAAGCCTTTTTAACTCGATACACAAAAGTGATTAGGAGTGATAAAATATATATAAGAGATAAACGGGTCTTAAAAGATTGGTTTATGTCCCAATCTACAGAAAAGGAATTATTCCGATTAAACCGAATCGTGCGTGCTCACGAATGGATCAAACGTATTAACTTAACAGATGTCAGTAGTTCCATTTTGAAGTTCCCATAAATATTTTCAGATAAATAGAAGAAAACACAATTCTTATTTACCTCTAAAATTTACCAAAATAAAATTTTAAAACGATATTCAAGTAAACAAAGAGATCATAAGTGAAGAGAAATATTTTTTTATTATTATTTTGGGCTCCTAAAACGGGGAATAATATTTTAAGTAATTAGCTGAAGTGATAAAAATCATCCATTCAATTAAGAAAACCCACAAACTGAATCACTTAAGTCGGTTAAGCCAATAGCTAAGTAATGAAATGTTTATGAAGAGTTTATTTAATACATTTTCAAAATGTGTGTGTGTGTGATGAATAAAATTCTAAGAACATTTTTATAGCAAAAAACATCTAGTTTTAATGATTTTTAACTTTCAAAAGTAGTTTTATCATACAAATTGAATCATAAATGCATTTATTTGGAAAGGAATTTAGTTATGATGAGTCAAAATGCCTTAGATATATACCAATCTTTACAGGAGACAAAATGTATATGCTGTATAAATACATATAGCAAACAATATAGATATACTTTTAATATTAATCACTTTACTAATGCTTCAATTTTATAATAAAAATACTGGATTATTAGTCCAAAATACTATGTTTGGAAAAATAGAAAGTTGTAGTTACATTTCCATGTAATCAATTATTCTTAATAACCATTCCTATACGTACTTAAATAAAGTCCAGGAAAGAAACAATGTCCTTTTAAGAAAAGAAATGCTCATTAAATTTTTTGTTTTGAAATAATAGTAAGATCTAACTATTAATTAATACACATTGTGATGGGAATGATTTCATATATAGTTTCTATGAATATTTCAAAGATTGACCCTCATGGTAAAATTAATTTCATAGAAAGCAAAATTAGTAAATAACAAAAGAATGGAGAAAATGAGCACTAATTCTGACTGCAGATCAATAGGATACCTTACCCCATTTCCTATTTTTATATCGAGGAAAGGGTCATCTGGGGAGGATTAGGAATACGCTGTCAGCTCGTATGGGAATTGAATTTGTATCCTCAGGGCTAACAAATGTTCCATAAGCTGACGCCGCGCGTCATACGAGTCTTTTTATATATTTTTTGTCCTTTCGTTTCTCTGTATCCGTTTTTTTTCCCCTTTTCTTTGGGGCTGGTCACTCTTATGGTCATTCTCATGTCAGCCTTTGAAAAAAGGGGAAAATTTCACTTCTCCTTCAGCATAAATTCCCTTTCATTATGAGAGGGAATCTTCATACTCTCCGGTTTTGTGTGAAATTTGTTCGCTTGTTCAGCAACTGCATTCAACACATTCAAGGGTTTCTCCTACTATTCATTCTTTTCATTAGAAGAAGAAAATGGCAGTCACTTGATTTAACTTGGACATTTGAGTACAGTTGGCAGAACTTTCTAAGAATAAAGGGGTCATAGACATGGTTAAAAAGAGACTTCAGATTCAAAAGAGATAAAAATAACTTAGAAAAAGAAAGAAGATTTGGATTAAAAAAAATATTAAGTACTTTTGCCCAGATATCACTTGTCCACAAAATAAATTGGCATTTTCTTGAGTTAATTAATAAAAAAAATAATTAACTTACGCATTTATTAGTGACTTACATGATTTTTTACTTATTAATTTATTTCTATTATTGAAATTAAATTATTATTTTTTCTAAATATTTTACTAGAAATTTCTAATATTTTCGCTGGTAAAAAACATAGTCCAACGAATAATTATTTCTTATTCAATTATGTGAATATTAATAATTTGCATTTTTTTTTCCAAATTGATTTCTGAAAAGATGAATAACATTTTCCTTTGTATGTTTTGAAAAGATTGATTTCAACTTAAGTTGTTCAAGCACGTATATTGAATTAAATAGAAATATTAATTATTTTCGTGATTGAATCCATTTATAATTCTGATTTCTGTAATTACTCAATTATATATTTAAGTTAATTTTTGTGATATTTATTAATAAAAATTCAATTTTTTTCTATTATTATTATTATTTTTTTTTTTAACATTTGAAACCCATTTTCTTGAATTTGTGTTTCATACTTTAATAACAAATATACTTACATTATATAACAGATTTAAAACGAAATAATTCATTTCATGTTATAATGATTTACATCTTTTTTTTTCAAATACTGATCTTGGAATAAATTATTATTTAGATTATTAAATATAAACATTACTTATTTCTAACTTCTCAAGAAACCTAAAACTATTTCCTTGCATGGAAATCTGCAAAATTATACATTTTAACAATGGCAGTTCAAGGGTCATCTGAAACGGCAAAACAGTTCCGCCGCTGCACAGACTATTTCCGGAAGGCCATCTCCACCTGACTGAGGAAGAAGAAGGCGGTGGCGCGACACCACGCTCATACAAAAGAAGAATAAGAACGAACACCAGCATCGGTAACAAGAAAGCTTAGTAATTAAGCAACTAAAAGAAGGGGAGAATTTCCTTAACGGAAGCTGGAAGCGCATTGCCTCCGGGGAGCAACCGGAGTCCGGCCCAAGAAGTCCAGCTCCGTGAAATTGGTCCTGACAGGAGGGGGTGCCGGTCCTACTAATGGTGGCAAATGGTGCCTGTCACCTTGTCAGAGTGTGTCTTTTTATCTATCTGGTTGAGTTGCCAGGATGTCTTCAAGTTCTTACTGCTATATTTTGTCTACCAAGTAACCTTCTGATAGTGACGATGATAAGCCACGTCCAAAAATTAAGAACTGTCATGGATATGAGTTCCAATTAGTCACAATTGTCAAACATGGTTAGATTCATAACTAATTAATTAAAATTATAAATTAACGTTTTCCTTACTTCAAAATCTCATAAATGAGAAGCTTTTTAAAAAAATTTCCTTTTAAACATGATTGTGTGTGTGAACAATACTTTTGTAAGATATTATATAAGTTAAACGTAATTTTTTTTTCTAATGACGTTAAATTTTACAACCTAAATGAATAGAAATAAAAAAACTTCACTTTTTTAGTCTTGTGCTGAAAGCTTTTTTGTTTTAATTATTGATGAATCCATTAAAAAATACCAAATTACCTCACAATAATGCAAATATATTAATTCCATAAATATTTTTGTATTTATAAAATATATAGAGTTAATTTTGATAGAGGAACATGTTTTAATACTCCAAACTTCAACATGATGCTTTTAATGGTTAAAAATAATTTGTATTTCTCTTGTCAAACTAAGTGAAATGATAAAATATTTTATTAATGTTTTTTAATTAATAAGAAACATTACGATTTGTTAAATAATTTATTATTGTAATGACTTGTGAATTTTATAATAGTTTATTACATATTTGCATTCTAAATCCTAATATTCATAATAAATATCTCATTTTCTCTCACGTTATCATAAGGGAAATCAAATCTAAAATTATTGTCTTTTATTTTTTGTATATTTTTAAGTTTTTTTTAATAATTTAAAAAATAATTTGCATTTCACCATTTAAGTAAATTAATTTTCTTACACTGAGAAATTTAGATAAAAATTCTTGCATACATAAGATAGGACACATACACTCAGTAATAAATATTCTATTGCATATTTTTGAGACAATATTTTTTATATTAATTTAAAATTAATCCAATTTTTCTAAGCCTCTATGAAATAAGATTTCCTATACTGTAATATCTTAAGTATTTTTGCTTATATAATTCAATGAATATTTATCTAAGTAAATAGGAAATACATAATGAAAATGATAAGTAATAGTAAAATTTAAAATGAATCATAATTTCCTATTATAAAATTATTTTTCACTATTTAACTTTAAAATCTTATGAAAGAATAATATCTGAAATCAGTACAATTGATAAAATAAATGAAATTGTGCCTTGTAAATTGTTTGATTTTGTTAAAATACTTAATTAACATTCTGTATAAAAATTAAATTTTCTATTTTCTTGACATTTTCTGAAGCAGAAGGAAAATTAAAAAAAAAAAAAAAATATTAATTTAAAATATATTATTCGTTCCAAGCAATTGAGGGGATAATTATCTAACAGATCAGTGTCCATGTACATTAGCTTTACTCTAACATTTTTCATAAAAATTTGCATGACATTGTATATGAATGATGAATAAAAAAAAATAAATAAAACGGGCGTTTACCTTTTTACTTTATTAGAATTAACTTGCTTTTGATGTTAAAAATTGGGCGGATGTCAAACACGTCTCTTTAACGAGTACACACAGAAACGTTGTAACATAGTAAACATCCGTTTCCGGCTTTAAATTAAAGTCCCTTTTTTATATCTTTAACGGAAGTTTTGTTTTTCATTTCTTTTACTTTTGAAAACGTAGTACACAAATTAGGATATAAACTTTTTTCAGAATAAAAAATGATAAAAGAATGTGCGGTTCGAAATGAATGATTTTAACAATAAATGTATTCATAGAAGTGATGCAATGGTGCACATTTTTTTTTATTTTGAATTTCAATTACTTTATTTCAGTTAACTTTTTAATCTAATATATTAAACTATATTATGCAATCTTTTCCATTTCTCCATTTTCAATATTTAGATGTTTTTTCCTCTAACTAGTAATAATTTATTCAGATAAAAATATTCAGAGGTATTTATTATTTACCATTCTTTCTTTTTATGGAAAAAATTCATTTATTTAAATTAGCAATTTGATTTTTATATAAAATATTCTCATTTTGTAAGAAATTTAATTTTGAAATCCAAATTGTTACTACTACTCAGTAAATATATCTTTATATTAGTTTTTACGAACAATTGAAATAATTGTGTAAGTGTATAAAATAGATTTAATATTAAGAAAAAGATTCTTTAGCATATGCATCGAACTCCAATTAAAAATCGATTTAATAATGGTTATATTATGTTATAGATACATTTGATTATATAATTTTATTATATTATTTTTTGACAATTTACTTTTAACTAGTACAAAAAATAAGATAAATTGGAATCTAAACATTTACTAGCACAGAAAATTCTAAGTGACAATGGCCAGTAAGCAGATATTAATCAAATGCCTGGATAAAAATGCAAGAACATAAATAACAAAAGTTTTCAACCCACAAAATTTATTCAAACTTTTAAATCATTTTACCTACTAATAATAAATAAATTAACAACATATCAATAAATTGTTTGATATGTTGGCAGAAAACAATATTTCAACAGAAATCAAAACCCTAAGTTTCGCCTACCTTTTCCAATCTTAAATATTCCCTTTGAATACCACAAATTGACGAAACTCAACCCTCATCAGGACAAAAAAGCGAATCTGAAAAGACGAATAGTTCAATGCATTGAACGCGAAAGAAAAGGGCAAAAAATAAAGCTTCAGTGGCGAACTCCATCTCTACCTCTTAGTCTCCAAATCAATGTAGAAAGGGTGGAATCCTGTTAACCGGGGAAGTGCTTCTAGTCCATGTATTGATGAAGCCACCTTTGCGTTCCAAATACTAATACCACTAATAATAATATCAGAATTGCAGAAGAGGAACGGCATGGCTGGAAGCGGGATTATCCTGGCTCCGATACACCTTCCAATGTCATCGATTCCTTCTTATACATGCTTTATGTTCTCCTTGCACCCCCTCTCCGATTGAGAAAGACTACCTACAAAACTCGACCTATGACTTTGGGATGAGTTTTCGGTGTTGTGAAGGAATGGATAATCTTAATATCTAATATTTCTATGTGTGTTTTGGCTAAAGGGAATTAAGAGATACTAATATGTTATTAGTAGATATATAAAATAGAAAAACAAAACTGAATAAGAATTAATGCATGTTCGATATATAAGAGATTATTTTGATTAAAATATAGTTTGAACAACTTAATTGAAATAAAGTTTCAGGAGAGGCAAAACAGTATAAAGTTAATAAAATCTAAATTCTTCTTCGTAAAATAATTCCTTAAAATTATTTTCCACGATTTAAAAAAACAGTTGATAGTTTCGAAAGAGGAAAACTCTGTATTCTTTGATCTTACTAAATATTCGAAAAAGTTGTATAGAATAATGTAACTAACATTTCTCAAAAAATTGAAAAATGATCTGAATTAAATGTAAAATGTAGTTTGAGTTAAATATAAATTGTTAGATTTTAATGGCTCTATTTTAAGCACCAAGTGAAAAATAAGGCTATTAAACTAATTTGTAATAATAATCAATGGATATTTGCAAAACTTCAAAATAATGAAATTCGCCAAATGATTACAGAAAATGTTATTTAAAGTTAAGATCATACAATAAGTCTGGAATAAATGGAATTTTAAAATGAATAACATTGTAGTCGCGGATTTACTATAATGAAATGTTGTTTTAATAACATTACACTAGATAATTCATTTTATGTTATTCAAAAAATATATATCACTGAAATACTTAATATATATAATAAATGTCATTGAAAATTTTAAAATAAAATATTTAAATTATTGCCATAAAGACATCAATTAAATCTATATCACTTAATACTGAAGCATTATTTAAATATATATATATTTAACTTTTCCCGAAATTTTGAAAATGTTTATGAAAATGAAAATTTGATGCCAAACCGAAACTAAGTCCATTATATAACTAAAAGCATTTTTCGTCATATTTCTTCTCTAGTTATTGACTTTTGATTTACAGTAGTTCCAACACACGGAAAGAAAGCTATTATTTTCTTGTGTCAAAGTGCCATGAATGCAGTTTATGAGGGCTATTGAACTGAACTAATACACAATTTTCGGATAGCTTCGAGACAACGATGTCAATTCACTAGCTTCGCTCTTTATTTATTATTTGATCAGAACTAAATCTACTTAACAGCACTTCACAATTTTTTGTCTATATTCAGGAATTCTGAGAATTAATTCCCATTTTAGATTGTGTTTTCATTGTCGAAATAAGTAAAAAAAAATGTCTGGTTTTATTTATTAACTTTTGAAATATTTGAAAACAAATTAAATCAATTTTTTTTTACATAATAATTTCATACTTTATATATGTATATAATGAAATAATGTTCTTATGTATATATTAACCTAATGAGTTTTTGTTTCTATATATATATAATTCATAAATTTGTCATTGGAAATCACGTGAAATTAGAGTGACAGATAAATTTTTTAATTCAATACAAATTTTTATAACTATTTCATAAATGTTTTTATTTGTTATTTAATTTTAAGTTGCTATCAAATTTTATTTATTGATATTTATTTTTAACTCATGTTTAAATTCATCTATTTAACTTATTGTTGCATATTACTTTCATGATATACTATTTATATATATTTTAAAAACCAAATATTTCTATTTATAATTAGGTCAATTGGATTACAGATTTACCACGTAAAGCAACTCAGCAGTAATTTTTATGCATGTAATACTGAAATCATTTTTTTATAATATAAAGTCTTATTTTTAAATCTTTTTTGTCCAAAAACCGCAAGAATTTTTAAGAGATTTAGATTCAAATCAATTTAACTTTTAAAACAACACCAGCTGCAAATGGAGAACCAGAAAACAAAAGGTCAAGAATAAGTAACACAAAAGAGGCTTTCATCGAACTCCCCTCACTTAGTCCTTCTGAAGACATATTGGTATGGCAGTTTCATCCCTTCTAGCCGACGAATATAAAAAATGATGAATCTGTGTAGCCATTAACCTAATGCAGCAATCTTTATTCTTCCACCAAGCTGTTGGGCGTTAGGGGCTTAAGTATCATCGCGCGGGGGGCAGGGCCTATAAATCAGACAACTCACAGCTTCTGTGACCACGGCCTCCTAGCACGAAAAACAGCATCCTCTCAGACATGCATTTGATGTCAGCAGAACCATAAAGTTAGGTTGTATCAATTACTTTAGCAAAAAAATTATAAATACCTCAAATCCAAGACGTGAAATTATATTTACAAGAAATAATTAATCCATATTTAAAAAATTTGATCATATCTTATACAATTAAGTACAGAGACATTAGAATTACGATATATATATATATATATATATATATATATATATATGTGTATATATATATATGTGTGTATATATATATATATATATATATATATATATATATATATATATATATATATATATATATATATATATATATATATATATATATATAGATATATATATATATATAATTAAAAAATTATTGAATTTGAAATGTTCTTAAAATATTTCTTTTCAAAACCAATCTTTGCCCTTTAAAAATTATCAGGGAATAGATATATAGAATAGAATATTTAAAGATCAAAGAATAGATACTTTTTCTTCATATACTATTTTTCAATAATTTTTTAGCATACAGTTTAAAAGCAAATTAAAGTGGATTGGAATTGAATTGTGGATTTTTAATTTTGTCATTTTGTAATTAAATTGGAAAGATTGAAATTTTAAGGTTCTTAAATTGGTATTACAATAAAGAAAGAACATAAAAATTACTAAATTCTGGCTGAACGTTAGAATTAATATATTCCGAACATGATGAGTAAAAATTTATATTCGCGGTATTTCTATTATATTTTCTCCGCCTGAAATTTTTCTCACTTTACTTTTTGAATCCATCTAGTTTGGGTCCAGAAGATCGTTAGTTGTCCGAATCTGTTAGTTGTCTCATACCTTGGCAGGCCATCATTTTTTAGGCAAGAGGTCTGTTAATCAGAACACTGTCCAAAACCATTTGGTAGAGTGGTAAAGCCGCCTTCCAATCTGGAGGCGTCATCCTAACTGAAATATGATCGGGTGCCAGGGTCCTCCCCCCTCCCCATGGAATCCTTCATTCCAGCCCGTCATCAAAAGGTGTCCCCCTTCTTACACATCCCCAAGAAAGATAACGAAAGGATAGGGGGTGGGGTACGAAAAGAAAGATGGTCCAGCAGGAGTACGGAAAGAGGGGGTGGGATGGCAAGACTCGGAAGCAAAACTCCTTTAAGCCCACAGAAGTGGAAACGGTTGGCAGAAAGAACAAGAAGAAAAAGGCTCCGAGCGCAAAAGAATGATAAAGACAGAGAAGAGAAAATTAAAGGATGGGATCCCGGACCCAATCACGGTCCGGGCAGTCCGACTCTCCCATGTATGTCCGTGATGACGAATTAGGTGCGAGCAAGGTCATAAATAATGTCCAGTTTTTGTCTTGTCCTGGAAACGGTGTTGGCTGGCCATTATTTTAGAGCAATAGGATTAATGTTTCATAATTGCCGGATATTACATCCGGTTTAATATCATTCTCTGAATAAAGAACATAATAATATTTTGGAGTTTTTCACTAGTTTATTCAAACTCTTTATTTTGAAGTAGTTTAAAGATAATTTACAAATATAAATCTCAATTCATCATAAATTACATTCGCCTTTTAAAAAACTGGTATTCTCGAAATTGTAGAATTTGAAACAAAATGTATCTATGTGAAATTGTACTTTAGTTATTTTTATGAATAGCGACTTTGGTAAATTTGGTTCAACTTACATAAAATATCTTAAAGAAATTGTTAAAATTAAAACAGTTAGAACCATATAACATAATAAAAGATTATATTAATCCAGGTGATCGATTTATAAGTTATGCCTTATATCGGGGATTTAAAAAAATATGTTATGTAAACAAATTGCATAATTTGTTTTTGATTAGAGGAACAAAGAAAACTTAACAATAATAATGATAAATGATTAAACTATAATGTAGAATTGAAAATAAATAAAATTAGAATACTCCATTCCTTTATTTTATCAATAAATTTGATATTTATAAGCCATTACAAAGGTATATAAATATGTAACGTATTTGTTTTTCATAGGGCAATCATAATTGAATTAGAAATGATTTTCCTTTAACGTCAAGCTAGACAGCGAACAGAAGACACTGAAGCACAAATTGAAGAGAGTCACAAAATCCAGTCAACAAAACCTCGCCAAATCTCTTTCTAAGTCGAGAACATGATTCGTCTTTCTTTTTGGAGAGATCAGCCTTTTGCAAAGAGGAATAGGGAGCATTAAAAGCACTTGACCGTCACAAAGGGGAGGGAATATTCCCCTAGCCGCACGTGACCAGAACACTAGTACAAGAATGCTCAGAAATCTCTCTTACCATTTGAAACAGTCACCATATCCCATCCCCCAAAAAGTTACCGTGAGTACTTTGATGTTAAGCCACTAGGGAAGTAGTGACAGCATCTTTATGGATAAATTCCTGGCTGGAAGATAGAAGATCTTTCCAACCCATTCTTTGTTAACAAATCTGTTTTTGATTTATCATTGTCAATCTGAAAATTATTCATCATTCTAGCATAAAAATATATAAATCCAACATGACAATTGCTTTCTCAAAATTTTCTTTTTTGTATTTTCAAACCAAGAAATTATTTTTTAAAAATGACCGATAATACCATGCACTATCCACTGATTTTAGTTACGGAAATTCTTTCGAAAACAAAATATGAAAGATAATGGTATCAGACATCATTTAGTGGTATTTCATACACGACTGAAAACGAACCTATTAATATAATTTCGCAAATGTATTAGGAAAGAATCATTAACTAAATTTACTTTTATGTAATCTTCTCACTTTAACCTTCAGAATTACAATGAACATACACTACAATGCTAATGTGTTCCCTCAAAACTGCATATTAAATAAACGGATACTATATTATTATTTCAGTATTTTTCTTGCGTAAAATGTTTTGCAAATGGAAAAAATTTAAATGCATTATTTAATATTTAGAAAGGATTTAAAACGAATGCATTTTACGAATTTACTTTGTAACGTATATAATTAGGTTTTGATAATTTTGGCTTTCAGTTAAAAAGAAAAATTCCCAGAGAACAATGATAAATTTATTGGGAATAAAAATTTCGCCTGCATAATAATTTTGACTTCTATATATTTATTTTAAGCAAAGGAGACAACAAAACGAGATTTATAAACTTGTAATACCCAGGAATAAAATAAATGATTGTTTTGTATGCTTTCTTTCGATAAAAGATATTTACATTTTTTAAATAATTTATTTGATTTTCTGTATAATATATTTAAAAAAAAACATTATTTTTATTAAAATGGTGATTAATTAATGTAATATCTAGAAGAAAATGAGATTTAAATTTGATGATATTTATATACCTTCAACACACAATCACTCTTAAAAAATATTTCAATAAACTACAAAATGCTTAGTTTTTGTTTTAAAAAAAAAGTAATTTCTAAAACTGAATAAAGTTTAGAACTACTATTCATATATTTATATCCTCAATTTGTTTGATTAAAACTGTAGCCAAAGCAACATTGAATTACAGTAAAAATTGATAAAGTACTCACCATTTTCCATGTCAGGTTAAAATAAAGCATTGAGAAAAGAAAATAGATTATGAAGACAAGGACAGAAATTATCATACTTTCAAAAATATGCTAATTATATAACTGTAATATTATATTAAAAAACCATTGAGGAATATAAATGTTGTTTTTTATGCATGTATATCAATTTCTGAACTAAGCGATCAATATTTAGAGTAAATATAGAAAATGACAAAAACCAATAGATTTATTTTTGTTTCCTTCATTGATTTTCTATTAAAATAAAATATAGCTGGCTAGTTCTGTTGTAATACTAACTGAAATTTGAACTTCACTTTAAATCTTTTACACTTTAGTTTAGAAACATAATGAAAACTTATAACTGAAATTAATTAGAATTTAAATAATAAATTGTATATAATTTATAAATAGCAAGTATTAAAATAACGTGTAATAAACTGTAGAATATACGTAAAAATCATGTTTAATTAATTATAAAGTTAATGTAATAAGGCTGATTAAAATTTAAAGAAATTTTTTTCATGAGAGTGAAATCGCTTTTAGTTTTCTTTTAAATATAAATTACTTTAATTCTCAAGCACAAGTAGCTCAAATTGTGTTTTACTGCTAGGTGACGTGTCTGGTATATAATGACAAGAATTGACAGTTAATAGTCATTACAGAATGTGCATCTGATGACCATTAAAACCATTACAAAAGCTGAAAAATTAAAAATAAATCAAAGGAAACTTACACAGAAAATAAACAATAAAAAACATGCACATTTATTTTTTTTACCAAAACAGTTTTTATTATTTTCACAACTTTGGTAATTTGAAGACTAGAAATGGATTATGAAAATAAATTTTGAGTATTTATACAAAAGAATAAAGAGCAAATTAAAAAAAAATAATGCACTCATTGCAAAATCATGCATTCAGAACAAAAAATTCTATATAACAAGGAACACAAAATACAAAAACATATTGCATTCACAGATGGTATGATAAAGCTATATTACACATGCTCCATTTTGATTTTTGTAAGTAAGCAACACATAAAAAATGCATTAAAAACTGAAATTATAAACAATGATAAAAATAAATAATGGCTAAACATATCTATTTATGCAATAAAGTTAAGTGTGCAGCAAAAAATAAACACACAGACATTTAGTTCGAAAATATGTTGTGGTTTGTATATTCTTAAATGCGAGACATTCCTTCATTTAAATAAAAAATGTTAACTTCATAAACCAAATTGAAAATGGTTAAGTACAAATATGTACATATTATGATATAATGAAATGAATGCTATATAACAGCTAATTAACAAAGTAAATATTTCATAATTGTTGTTTTGAAACATAATAAATTGTATCTTTAAATATTCAACAGATGCATAAAAAATTCATTTTGATTTCATTGTAAATTTGTTTGATTTTGAAACACCGGCGAATAGTTTTGAATGTTTTTCAAACTATTCTGATTTTGATTTTTCACTGAATAAAACAAGAAGAGTTTATACATTTACATAAATTTTTAAATGACATAATTCATTTACCAATTTTTTTTGCAATTGATTATAACAATTCTAATAAAGAGGAATGTAAACTATACAATGTCAACGAGAAATGAAATAAAACGGATCTCTATAAAATCATTCACTATTAACATTATTTATATTCATTAACGCTATTGTTAAAAATTAAGTATTTGTTTTTCTTTTAAAATCACACGTAAAAAAACATTATTAAAATTATTAACACTAGACAATTCATTTTATATAAGAACCATTTTGTTGCACAATTAACTGATTTTAAACAAAAGCTTAAAAAAAGCAGTGCAAGTTTAAAAAATAGAATTTGTACTGCAAAACGAAAAAATAGGTGAGGCTTGTTATGGCACAAATACTAACAATTCCAAAACTTAAAGAATGAATGCTGTTAGGAGTATCATACTGCACAAAATACCTGTATTTCTTCTTAACCAGTATCAGTATTACTCATTCATTTTGAAGTATTAAATTAGGATATATAACTGGAAGTATATTGAGGACTAGGAATACCAAGATTTTGATCAACGGATCAGGAAATAGCTTTCATTAAAAGTACGACATTAAACGCTTTAAAAACGGAATAAAGGACAGCAAAAAACAGCGAAGTGCGGCCACAAGGAAAACATCGAAGTTTTATATTTACAATAGAGGCAACATTTTTCTTTAAACAATGAAAAAAAGCAATTCTAAATCTATTCACTTCAATGATTTAGTTCACCATCGCATACGATTTTACAGCATACAATACTAATTTAATTTTACCCGTTCAAATACTGTGCAAGAAGACAAAGATGTCTTCATATTTTGATTTTATATCAAAAAGCATTGTGGATATGCTTTTTTACTTTCCCACTCAGAGAGGTATAAATAAAACTATATAAAAATCACTTGCAGTTATAATTTTCTAATAATTAGAACATTTTTTTAAATAATTAAGTTTATCATTTAAAAATTCCTTAATAATTTTTTTTTCGGTAACAGCAACGATGGTCCCACAGACTTCTGAGTGGGGATTTTAAAACAGTTTAATGGCCATCAGACAACTGAGAAAATATAATTAGACATTAACAGAAAACCGGTAACGCCTAACAGACACATGTTCTTGTAGCTACATTTTTAACCCAGTGAGTTGTACAAGCGGGAAAAAAAATCACAATTAAAATAGCTTTTCATACATTTAACTGAAAACAATAACAATAAACTAAATAATTGTGTATTTTGATTATTAATGCTTAATAATAAAAACGAAACAAAAACTTTTTGATACATGGGAATTATAAACAATTTGAAAAGGGAAAAACTGAAGGAAAGATAATTTTTTTTCTAAAAAAAAGGAAAATAAATACGAACAAATATAAAATAAATCGACTAGGTATCATATTGCACTGTAACTATAAAATAGAACATGTGCATGTTATGACGCTTCCATTAAAAGGTAGTCCTTTTCAGGAATAGGCAAATTAAAATGGAATATTTTTCATGTTCAAATTGGTTTGGAAAACCTGCATACAGTTACCGTACAAATAAATAATTACACATCTACATACATTGTGACATCTAAGCTAAGAATAATACAAGATAATATCTTTCTCGTTAATAATAAATAGACTTGAAGCATACAGTAGTATTAGTGTCTAAAAATCTTACTCCCTGAATGGATTTGAGAAGGTTTTAAAAAGCCTCTCTTGATTTTTTGATTGATACTGGGGCAAGTTTTTTCCGAACAGATTCGTCCGGAAAGGAAAACAAACTGAAAAAGTCTTTCTTTTTATTTTTTTTTGCAAACCTTAACTAACCTGAAATAATCATCCAGGCTCGGAATTAACACTTATTTTTTTTATCCTCTTTTAAGAGGTAAAGGCCCACGTGTTGCAACAAAAAACACCTTACCAGCAGGGGACTTCGGACCTTGTTTATTTTTTTTTTTACCTCGTATTGCAATGATCCAAACTGCTTGTTATTTCACAGGCCGATGACTGTAATTGCACACCAGTTTACTCGTCGACTGAATGGCTTAGGGGGGAGATCTTCCGTTATCTCCATGGCAACATTGTACTTTGTTCTCTCTTTATATTATATTTTTTAAAAAGACCCTGAGTAAGAAGTAGGACAGTCACCAAAGAGTTACTAGGTCATATCGGAAACAAGTCCACCCGATATATACAGCCGACGAATATTCAACAAGTCGCAAGCAGAGGATATTGTACTTGAGCAAGTCCCTTTCTTCAGGCAACCAAATAGATTTTCCAAATGGCTGAATGGAATATCTTAGGGCTTACTAGAAACTACTTTTTTTGCATTTTTTGTAAATAAATCTGCATGCTATATAATACCGGAGTTCAACTTTTTAGTGATATGACTTACAATACACTTATACACACTGTGAAACAAATTGTTCAATAAATTGTCAACCATTTTGATTTTTGTTTTTCATTATGTTTGAGTAATCAATTTTTTTTCTTAAAATCTATATAAGTTCATTAAAGTAACAAGGAATAAAACGCAAATGCTACTAAAGCTGCTTAATATTTTCTCTTCATTACATTTTGATTTTCGGCTTAGAGATGGCTCGCAGAACTCATCGGGATCCGAACTTCTTTCTCACAGAAAATATTTTACAGAGAAGTTAAGTCACGATGAGTTGCGAATCGTAAAGCGATAACGGCTTTTTTTTGCTACCTCTCACGCCCTCATGCCGGTGTAAGCGTAAATGCTACAGTCATTGGTTGAGATACTTTCTGGCACACAGGGAGGTAGACAAGCGATGGCACAAATGTACCATTTCGAGTGACTCCATCACATTCCGGCTGAGCGAGCAGAAATGGTTGCATGATGAAGGAACCAGCAGTAGGAGGATTCTGGGGCATGGCAAAAGTCATCGGAAGATGAGGGCTGTTTGGAGGTGGAGGCGGCATCCCAGCTGGAAAAATATCCGGAATACCAGTCTTCGGTGAAGATGTGCAAGGGGAAGCAGCAGCTGGTGGCTCCGGTTCGACTGGAGACAAATCAGTGGAAGTCGGCTTGTCATCATCATTGGAGAGATTTTCAAACTGTTGTTGCTGCTGCTTTTCAGTTGAATCGAAAAGATCATTTTGATGTTGCCTGTTGATATGTATTCTCAGCACATTCCAGACTCTGGTCTGAAAGCCACAAAAACGGCAGCGGAACGGCTTGACGCTCTTCTGGAGCATCGAGCCGCCAGTTCGCTTGCCCCCACTGTGGGCAGCATGGATGTGGGCTAGGCACAGCTCCCTGCTACGAAACTTCTTGCTGCATTTGCTGCAACGATAGCGTTTGATTTTATTATTTGTTTGTCCAAGATTATTTCCAACGCCTTTGCCATGGAGGCCCAAGTCACTCCCTTTTTTATGAAAGTGGGAGTTCCAAGGCCTATTCATCTGAGACAGATGATGCGGTGAGTGCGAAGTCATGATCAGGGGCTGAGCCATGTCTTTCAAATTAAGGCCAGCGGCTCGATGGCTTAAGAAGTGGCGCTGGAGTGAATGGTTATATCGATACGCCCTATGGCAGACTCGACAGACGAATTTTTTCTCCCCTTCGGTGTTCACTCCTGTGTGCCTTTTCTCATGTGCGTACAGATTGGACAGCCATCGAGTGGAGTAAACACAAAAGGAGCAATGGTAGATTCGACTGCCACCACCACCATGAGGCTTCGGGTGCGGTCTCGGATGGTTGCCGTTCGGTGTTGCTGCGTTCCGAGGAGAAGTAGTGCCATTGACTCTAGCCTGTTCCGGGACCATCATCGTTGAGGAGGAGTCAGCCGTTGACGTTTTTATCCCTGAGTTACTGGCAACAACCCCTATCTCTTCCGATGGAGAGTGATGGTCCTTGATCAGGTGGACGTGGAGAGCAACTTTATCTTGAAATCCTTGACCACAGAGAACACATAAGCAACTAGTATCTAAAGGACTACTGTTATTTTCTGGACTACTTGGAAGGGTGTTATGGGAGAAATTTTCTTTAAGTATATTGCCATGATCACTTATCATGTGAGCTTTTAGCCATTTTATGCTTTTAAACCGGCAGTTACAAACAGGGCAAATTTCTGGATAATGACTAAAGTATCGCCCACTAGGATCACTTAAATCCAAGCCTTGCAAAGGTTGTTCTTTCTCAAGGAAAGAAGGATGATCTCTCAAATCTTTTCCTTGTGATCCTTCCTCAAAAATGCCATGAGTATTTTGCTTATGAACTTTAAGGAAATATTTGCTGCACAATTCTTTTTGGCAAATATCGCATTGAACACCACCAATAGTGCTTATTCGAGCTGCCTCGTGAGGTTGACTATCTAAATTTATGCCGTGCATTTTAAGCATGTGGGTTTTCATGAAATATTTGTTGCACAGTTCCTTGTTACAAATATTACAGTAGTTTCTTCCAGTTAAATTACGAGGCTTGTCGAGGGAACACAGAGGATTATTAGATGGATGATGAAGGCCAGGAAGGTGAGCAGGGTGAACTGTTATTTGTGAGCTACTAGTTATATTAGAGGAAGATGTAGTCGTAGATGAGGTTGACAAATTCAAGCTGTGATTTAGATTAGGCATTGATGAAATTTTAGGAACCGAGAGATTGCTAGGTAAATGCCCTACATTGGATGAAGGAATCATATTTGAAGTTGGTGGAAGGCTAAGAATATGCGTTGAACTCGGAGTAAGAATAGTACTTCCAGCAGAAATACTCATTGGAGTTGAAGGCGTTTGGGTTGTAGCAAGAGAAGATGATGAAGTCATAGATACAGAAATTGGAGTGGAAGGACTAGAAATCGGATTTTGGGGAATTCCTCCATTGGCAGACGTTATAACTGGGATATGAGAACTTATTGGTGAAAAAGGATTTTGTGTTGATGTCTGAATAGTTGAGTTAATGGTTGTTGTTAAATTATTGACGCTTGACGTCAAAGAAGTGCTGTTAGATGTTGGAAACATAGATGATGATAAAGTATTGTTAACAATGGATTTAATTTGGCAGACTTCTTCTGCAAGTGACTTTTTTGGAACTGAACTCATGTCAACTGGAAGTCCGTGAATATTCTGTTTATGTGTTTTAAGAAAATATTTGCTGCAAAATTCTTTTTGACAAATTTCACAATATGCTTCAGAATCAATTGATGATGAGGTATTTGTGTAGCTTAATCTTTGGAAGTCAGATGTTGCTTCAGATAGTTTAGACTGGAGATTAAATTCTGAATTATTGTGGCCTGGTACATGGCCGTCTTCATTTGGAAGAACACCATGTTCATTCATCATATGAGCTCGCAAAAAGTATTTGTTATCAAATTCCAATCTGCATAAATTGCATATTATTTTACTACTTTCAGAGCCAGCTGAAGCATTTAATTCTCTGATCATGCTCTGAAGTTTCTGTAAATCTTGACTAGCTGCATCTTCTTGCAAGGAAGTAGGTGGGTTTTCAGACATCATTGAAGTAGGTGGAAGAGGAATTGGTAAATGAGGTCTAGTAAATTCATTTTCTTTATTCTCTTGATTATTTTCATTTGATGGAGAATTTGGTTTTGATTTGCTTTCTTCTTTAATGTATGGAATGTTATGAGTGTAAAATTTGTGCATTTTCAACAAATAGAGACTAGAGAAGGGTCTGTTGCAGAAATCGCACGAAAGTTCGCCACTCAAACCATCAAATGTAAGACCTGATTGGTGATCTTGGAGTAATTCTTCTGAAATGCGATTCTCGTCAAAATTCAGTTCGCCTTTTTCGTTTGACTGGCTACCTTGGTTATGACTAGAAGGTGGTAGCGGACCAGATGGTACTTTTCCTGGAGAGATTTCTGGCATGTTAATTCCATGCTTATTCAATTTGTGGGTTCGTAGAAAATACTTATTGCAAAATTCTTTGCAACAAATCTCACAAAATGCATCAGCATTGATAACTCCCATTTCTCTTAGTTTTTCTGGTGTGAATACATGAGATACTGAATTCTCACTCGACGATCCTTGATGGACAGGCGAGTGAAGACTCACAGGCATGGAACCAGAAGTAACCGGAGGACATGGATTGGAAGATGAAGAATTAGAAATAATTCCAGAAGAAGAAGCAACAGGAGTTGATGGTTTATGATTTTGCAAACTGAAAAGCGAAGGGAATTCCATCTTCGAGATTGAGCTCTCTCTGTTTTCATCTGGAAGTTTATCAGTAAAACTTGGTAGAGCTGATAAAGAGAGAGCACTTGTCGTCATTACAGGAGAATTACTCTTGTTTTCTTGTGACGGTGTTGTACTTGGAGATATATTTTGACCGGGTTCAATTATTCCATGAATTTTTTGTCTGTGTTTCTTGAGGAAGTATTTATTACAGAACTCTTTTTGGCAAATCTCACAATATGATTCCATATTCATTAATCCAGTTCGTGGTTGCATAGGCTCAGAATTTGGTGTCTGCAATAAATGGGGCAAGGGGATAGGACTGTTTAAGCTTGGTGATAAATAAGGAGTAGCATATGGGGAACTAACCATTGTTTCAACAGAATATATTCCATGTTTGTTTGCCTTATGAGTTTTTAAAAAATATTTGTTGCAAAACTCTTTATTGCAAAGCTCACAATAGGCTTCCAAGTTAAAAATTCTAACGCCTTGTCCGGAATGTGAATTGCCATTAGTAACTGGTGGTGTTTGGCCTTGAGGAATGACTGGAAAAAGGAATGGTGCCATTGGATTTGGAAACATGGAAAGTGGAACAGGAATGTTTCCAGGTTTCGATTCATCACTTCGAGAAAATGGAATAAATGG
Source organism: Latrodectus elegans (assembly GCA_030067965.1). Classification (NCBI taxonomy): domain Eukaryota; kingdom Metazoa; phylum Arthropoda; class Arachnida; order Araneae; family Theridiidae; genus Latrodectus; species Latrodectus elegans. The sequence continues at coordinate 71,479,889 of CM057822.1, forward strand.
AGGCATAGGGGGAAATGGAAAATGTGGATTTTTGAAATCACGATTTTCTTGCATCATGTTTTCTGGTGGACTATTTCTTGTTTGGTCAATAGGAATTATTTGTTGCAGTCCAATGTCATTTGATTTATTAGAAGAATTTTCTTTGGCTGCTTCGCTACTGCTGCCTTCCCTGCTATTGTTTGAGGTAGCTTTGTTGTAAGATTGCTGCTGGAGCTGCCTTTCCAGGACCTTCTGAACATGCTCTTCCTCTAAATGGATTCTTAAATGGTCTTCATTCTCAAATTCGCAATTACAGTGATGGCATCGGTACAAACAAGCATGCATTTCATCAAGTTTGTTTTCTGGTTTAGTTTGCAAGTCAAGTACCTCATCGCTGTGTTCCTCCTCTATCGGATTACAATCTTCGCTCTCGAGCAAAGGCATTGCAGGTGTTGTCTGGTATCTCAAAGGGTTGCTTTGCTTACGTCGCTTTTTTGTTTTAGACTCTTCCATTATGCTGTTTTCGCAACTTGTTGGAGGGCTTCTGTTTTGGTTTTCGCTACTATTTCCATCTTCATCACCGGAACAAGTCTGACTCTCCAAAGGAGAGGCTCGTTCACTTGAGCAGCCATGATGTATAAGCTCAATGGGTTCCATGAGATCGGAACTCATTCTCATTACCATCGACTTTTCCATACTCAATCCATACATATCACAACAGCCTTGTTGCATTTTTATTTGTGTTTCAATAACGTTTTGTGTCTATGAGTCCAAGTACGCATCATCCATTGTCCTTGTAACAAGGAAGTGCATTTTTAAACCTGAAATAAAAAAATGCATTTACATTATTTTGTAAATTATTTGTCTCAATAACAATAATATATGATTAATTATTTAAAAGTTTTTACTTTTTTATAATAATTTGTATATACTTTTGGAAGTAGTTTTTAAGAAACAAATACATTTTTTTCACATTTCAATCAAACATCAGACGATTTAAACTAATTGCATAAGCATTTTATCTATTTTTTAAAATAATACTTACTTATTATATAGGAAGAAGTAGATAATAACTTACTTGTTAACTAAAAATTTTTAATTAATTTAAAAATAATAAGTCTTAAAATCAGAATTCTCTTATTAATCTTCAATATTTTGAATTTTCTTGATGAAAATTATCTTAACTGTAAAAGGACAAATCAATCAAAAATAATTCTGAATACGATATAGAATATAAATATTTTGAAATCAGAAGTATGACTACATTTTATTTCCAAATTAATAATAGTACAAAAATTAATAAAAAAATGTAACATAATAAAATATTAAATGCTTAATAAATTCTCATTTCTATACTTATATTACATCATATCATCACAGAAAGTAAAGGATTCATAGTAATCAATAATTCTCAATATAATGCGGAGTTTATAACGTAAAAAATGGAAATAATTTTTAAAAAATTATAACAAAATCATTAAAGATTTAGAAAAGAAAATGTTATATAAATCATCAAAGATGCATAGTTACTGATGAGAGAAAAAAAAATTATTTTTTTAATTTTATTACATTCAGAAAAGAATATAATCATTTTTATGTATAAATTCTTTGTTTAAATTACCTTCATCTAACAATGCACATATTTTTATTGCATATTAATTACATTTTTGAATAATTATTGTGAAAAATAATAATGCATAAATGTATAGTTGATCTTTAAAGTAATACTTGTAGATATCAATTTCAATCAAAAAGTGTTTTAAATATGACGAATTTTAAATATTTTCCTTATTCATACACACAAATTTGTATTCTTATTATAAATTACCTTATTATATTTCTTGATATAGTTAATAATCTATATTTAAAATATTAATGCTTTTTGGAATAACTTTACAAATCTAATTTAATCTAAAGTTAATTTAATGAATAATCCTACAAGTTAATGAAATATTTTACAAAGCAAACATAATCTTATCATAACATTATCCAACGACAAAGGACTGATGAAAATTAATATAAGTTTACAAGAAAATATGTTTTATTACATTTTATTTCTAAATAATCAATTAACGATTTCTAATATAATTAATTGACATCCTTGAAAAATAGCGAAAAATGAAAATGAATATCAGATATTGAAATATCTGCAATGTAAAATGATTATAGCTTTATTTTACAAAATAAAGCTATAATCGTTTTAATTTATTGCAAGATGTATTCAATGTATAATAATCCTACTTTATAAATTTTTTGAAAAAATTTCCTGAAATCTCAATTTTTTTTATAAGGATAGGATGAATCTTAAGTTTTTAAATCTGAATGAAAATAAAAACCTACAAATCTCCGGAACAAATTCACTCTTTTAGTGAGTATTATAAAAATAAATATTAAGTTAATTTTTATTTTTAAAAATTTTAAATTAAACTCAAATTACTGTTCACCTATAAGACAAGGCTTTAAAAAAAGCATATATTTTGAAAATGTACAAATGAAGTTTAGAATTAAATTTAAATACATTTATAAATTAGATTTTAATTTAAATAATATTTTAAAAAAAAGCAATAATACTTTTATTTCATTGCAAAATATTAATCATGATTCGATGATTAAAAAACATTATATTAAATAATATATTATTTGATTTCTAAAAATATATTACTTGATATAATATCCACTACCACAAATGTGCTTATAAATATTACGAATTACTTTTCATTAAATTATATTTTAATTATATAATAAAAAACAATTAGTAATGTTTATCAAATATTACAATATATAATTTTTAATTTAGGAATTAGGACAAATCATGATTTTACTATGAAAATTCAGAAACTAATGTTGAGATTAATTTAAAATCGATGACAGAGTAACTTTAAACTGTGCGATTAGTACTCTATATATGCAATTGTCACTGAAGATTATTATGAGTTAATATTGTAAAGTAACTTACAAAATGAATTTGTTTGTAACAAGTGATTTTTGGTTAACTGAAAATGTTTTAAATATAACTATTATTTAATTGAGTAAAAGACATCATTAATGTAAATATTGATTTTTTGATATTTTAACATAGTTACTTTCACAATAGATAATTAAATTCTTGCTAATATATGTTACGTTTGAGTTGAAAATTATAATACATAATTTTATGAGTACTGTTAAGGTTATTTCAATTGATATAATAATAAAATTTTTTTCCAATATTCAATGAATTAAAATCCTAGATCCGGACCTCGTTTACTAATTTTTTTCATTCAAGGTAATATATTATATTTAATATACCGAATCATTTTAAGTGGTTTTGTTATGTTATGTGATGTCAGAACAGTTTACACACTTTAACTTTCTTAACAACTGTTTTAGAAAATATGGTTATAGGGTAAAATAAATTCAATGATTAAAAAATATAGCTAACGTTAGCAATAAAATTGTCTTATTCTAATTATAATTTTATATAAAAATTCAAAAATAACAAATATTGAGTCATGTGTAATTGAGTATGTTTACAATATTTTTAATTAGTGAACAAATGCAGATGTTAGAATAATTTTTTTTTAATTCATCCAATATAAAGTTAAATTTAAACCAAAACTTATTCTTAAACCCTATGAAACACTTAATTCTTTCAAGTGAAAATAGTTTGAACTAATTTTTTAAAAAAATAAACATTCTTTTTTTTTTTTTTTTTTTTTAAATTTTATAATTACAGAAAAATTTAAAAAGTTGTTTCAAATAAAAACGAAAAATAACTGTAATTCTCAAAAACATTAACAAATGTATTAAAAATTAAAGGAATATTTGCAATCAAATTTAAAAATAGAAAAAATTATTTACTTTTGTAGTTTATGTATCAAACGAATATCATAAAAAATTACATTTACATTGACTTTAATATTCATTATTTATTTCAGCAGTAAAATTATGATAAATAGAGGATAATCTCTTCACAAAGAAAAAGGTATTATGAAATTAATGTTTATTAGCATTGTTTTTCTATTAATATGATGACGATCTAGATAATATTAAATGTTTGCTTATAGAAAATTTCGAGAAAGTGTAAAGTTTGATGACTAAGAGAGAAGCTGATTCAAAAATAAACACAATAAAACATTAAGTATCAATATTAAAATGTCATTTTTCATTAAATTTATACTATGTCAATATATGCAATCACTATAACGACAGTATTAATTTAAAGTTTTGCTTAGAAAGACGTTATGTTAGTGAAAAAACCATTAGTTGTATCCTAAATCAAAATAATGTAAACATAAACCAAACTAGATGTTAAATTTTTGAGTTAAAACTTTTAGTGACTTTTTAAAGTAAATATTTGAATTAAGGAGAAGGATGAAATAATTCAAATATCTGAATATTCCATTGCTTTTAATTAATATTTAATTCTCTCATTATCTTCCATTTTAGTAAAAAGTCAATGATAAAAGTGATACTGTATATTTTAAGATAAAAAAAATTCTATCAAAATTTCATGATCATATAGTCAATATTATTTCAGACATCAATAAGTAATCAGGAAACAAACTCTTTTAAGTGTTACGTCATGAAACGTCATAAAGTTTACTTCAGTTATGTAACTTATACTCATACATAAATGCATTACGATGTATTGACAATGAGCTTAAAAACTGACATGATAGCTCTGAAATCATTATCATACAAAGTTTTTCGATATATTACTAAAAGATTCAACCCGATTTACAAAATTATCATCTACTCATGTTCAATTAAACTAGTGATCAGCTACAAAGCGCATTCCCATGTTATTTCTTTATAAATTTTTGTATAAATATAGTGAAATTATATCTCTAAGAATAAAAAAAGTAACGTAAACATAGCAATTTTTCTTTTTGAAAATATAATTTATTTACTTCAAATGAGACGCTGATAGTGAACTTAAATGAAAGAACAATTTTATATTTCAATAAAACTAATTGGTATTTTAAATACGAAGTTTCTTTTCAAAGAGAATTGGTATTCATTATAACTAAATTTCGATAATAAATAAAGAAATATATGATCATAATAATGATTAGTAAAATATCCTTATTACACAAATTAATTTTACTAATCATTATCATGATAAATGTCGGGTTGTCATAAAAAATATAAGAGACATTACTTTACTATCATAATAAAGTGGTAAATATTACGATGTAATAGTATCCAGTGAATAACATTAATATTATAATTGATATGTAATTAGGAAGGTGTGTGTTATTTAATATGCCCAAGGAAACTAATGCATTTTTATCAATTCATAAAAATGATCGTAACTTTTTTTATGTTTGAGAGTCAGAACATTACATTTTAGTCTTTTAACACAGAAATAATATTATTTGCGTCATGCAAATGTTTATTTTTCTGTTGGTCACGCAAAATTTTCAAATCTATTTGAAGCAGGTAACGGGATAAATATTTGGATGACTAAGTTAATTGCGAAAATTTTAAAAACAAATTGCCAAAAATAATTGCTTGACCTATTTTATAAGGATTTCTGCTTTAAGATGATTGACTAAAAGAAAAATATTTACTTTGTAAAGTAAGTTTCAATTAAGAAAAATGATACAAATCATCTTATATATATATTATACATTAAATTTAATAAAAGTAGCATTTTTAGTATTTCCAGCTTTATTTTTTTCAAATTAGAAGGGCTAAAACTTTTATTAAAACTATCACGAAGTTTTTGTTTATTACAAAATATCTGAACTAGGTAAATAAGATTAAATTTGGTGTCAAAATTTAAGCAAATTTCTCATCAATATTGGTATTCGGAAAATGCAAATTTCGTTTTGTTAGTCAACATCATATTCATAATGCATTGAAATTCAAGTATAAAATACAAAAATTATTTATTTTAAGTCAGAAATTCGTTGAATACAGAATTGAGTTATAAACATGCATAATTTATTACGTTTCGAATTAAAATACATTCCATTTTTTTAGCCAAATTATTTCATACCTCTGGTCTGACTTAATTACTTCTAAAGAACTTTCAGTATCTAAACTTTATAGAAGAAAGTTTCGATTCTGATGTTATAGTTCCACAATCGAAACTATAACATATGAGAATAACATAGAACTTTTTTCAAATTAAAATCTGTACCAAAAAATCAGTACTCAGTAACTCAAACCAGTTTTTTATTGACAGTTAATATAACAAAATCAAATTTAAATTTTTTAAAAGAATTTAATATTATAATCAATTATAGAATAAATAATTGAGAGCCATTTAGTAATTTTAATAGCATATTGAAAACGAAATATATTCATCTAGCTAGATACTAAAATATTTTTAAAATCAAAACATTATTTTAACACTTTTGGAATCATTTAAATAAATGATTAAATTACAATTTTAAATCATAAGAAAGCTTTTAATTCTGTTTAAAAAAGATAATTGTATCTATAATATACCATTACAAATAAGCAACTTAAACAAAATAGATGATAAAGGAATCACCAATAAATGAAGCAAAATGTTCAATAATACTCAAAAATATTTTTATTAAGAAAAGATTACTCTTATTTTGTTTTGATTTGTATTGCTTAAGTCCCTCAGAAAATAAAAATTTTCCCATAATTGTAAGAAAAGATCACAATAGATAGTAATTTGATGCTATTTTCACTTATTTTTCATTAATTTTACAAATGATTAAAGTTTAAAGATTAAAAAAATTAATACACGCATCCAACTGATAAATAGTAAATAGAATATTGATTAATTAAGAAACTTAACTTAATATTTTCTGTTTTCATAGATCATTTATAATTAGCAATTTTAAAATAACTTCTAATTGAAAGATAAAAGTAAAAAAATTTTCGTTGAAAATTGCTATAGAGAAAAGGACATACTTTTATGTTGAATTTAATTAAGTTGATAAAAAAATGGAAAAATTATTCCCGAAAATGTTGGGAAAAGCTAGAGTATTTGGTGATCAGCAAATACTGTGAATAAGCAATCTGTCACGAAACTTAGCCTGCTTATCTAACAAGAAAAATGTGAATCCTAGTTCAATTCTGTCAAATTAAATCCTGCTTTTCCGACTTAGAAAGGTTACACTATTTTGTGTGATGCTAGTAATACGTATCGAGAGAATCCTGTAAACAAAACAATCGTGTTTTTCTTTTATAACGGATCAAAATACTTACACCCAAGATATCCTGATCCAGGAACTCCAGGAATAAATTCCAAAGATTGATAAATTCACTATCGGGACAGAAACGATAAATAACTCGGCCTTTACAGGTAGGTAAAGCATTTGAGAAGATCGGAGTGATGCCAAAGCAATTGAAAATTACGAGTTTCATCGTAAGAAATCCGAATCACGAATTTTTACCTTTAAAAGTAAATGTTATGTAAAGCTGAACACACCAAACTATTGCAAAAGTCATAAAAAATGACAGGTGCATGGTTTGAGTTACTTGTGATGCTAAAAGTTTTTATAGTATTCAAAATCTTATTTGAACATTTGCGAGAAGCGATGCGTCAGTTTTCATCGCTGGTACTAAAAGATTCTGGTCTTGAGATGCATTAGCCTTTTTGTTTTCTTAAATAACAAAATTCACAAGAAATATGTTTTCCTGTTGTACTCTTTAAGAGCATTTCTGCTATTCGAAATAATAGAAAACATTATCAGAAACCCTAACATGAAAGGCAGTTTGAAATACACATAATATAACGTGATGTAATACATTTTTACTTTATAGTTAAAAATGTTTTAAATTAAATTATTAGAATTTCTAATTTAAATATATCACTGTTATTTAACGTCGTCGCGACTGTCTTTCTAGGATTTTTGATGGAGGATAGAGGTTTATATGATAAAATAAAATTAGACATAGCTATTGTCAATGAAATACTTTATGCAATTTCGATTGTAAGACACTCAAGTATGATTACTAGTACGAAAAAGTTATTGGCTATCAATTGGTTACATTCAATCAGGATCCATAAATCTGGGCTGACTTTAATGGTAAATGTATTTATAATGAGGCTGGATATTTCTTTGATGCACTGAAATGCAATACAGAGATCACCAATGAAATACTTTGCAATTTTGATTGACAGGTCTTCAATCGATGTATGTTTATTTAGAAAAAGCTATTGGCTATCATTATGTTGCGTCATATTATGACCAATGTAGACTAGTATTAATTGTTCATTTCACATGAACGCAAAATGAAATGATTATAATATGATAATTTTTATAATCAAAAACTTAATAATTGTAGCTTCAATATTATTATTATTCTATTCTTATAAATGAAAAGTTGACGTATTCACAGCAGAAATACTTTGACTAACAGTTGGTTGCAAAGGATTGATTTTTACACACTATGCATAGAGTATTTAAAAGGTGAATGACTTTTTGAACTGAGAAGTTAAAAGAAATGTTCACCAGATGAAAGTTTTCATATATTCCTAATAAAAATATGTCAATGTAAATAGAATGTCATCAAATATTATAGAATAACTTACTTTAGACACAATAAGAATTTTGAAAACTAATAATTAAAAAAAAAGAATTCATAATACTGACGAATTAAGCATATGTAGTAACTAATTCTAAATCATATTTGCAGTAATTTTGGTGAAAAATTCGGATTATGCTTAAATTTCTTTGATTAAAGTTGAATCAAGTAAAAATTTAAGAATCCTTCCCAATATAATTCCTTATTATTTTTCTTATTTCCTATAATACAATATAACTTTAATAACATAACTTCATATACTTTAACAGAATAAACTTATTCTGGCAGATTTTCTTCATTTCAGCTAATAAATAAACTTTATTTTTTGTAAAACATGGGTATAATAATGAATTATGAACAAGAAAAAAAATGGATGAAACTATTTCTGATATTACACAACTATTATAAAGTATTTTTTTTACGAGAAAAAGTAATAGTTTTAAATAATATAAAATTACCAACTTTTTGTCAGTATATTTAATTGCAATTTTGATTTAAGTTCATATGTCTACTCTTTATACTATACTAGTATAGTTTTAAAAAATATATATGGTGTATTTTTAACAATTTTGTGAGGACAAACCATTTTTTGGCATTAAACAATTGTAGAAAATTGGGAGGAATGCATATTAATTTTTATGTGCCACGCTAAGTACTCCTTAACTATAATGTATAAAATAATTTGCAGAAAAAAAATTATAAATTTATTAAAAATATACATAATAGCAAATATCAAGTTTTAAATAAAATTAATAAGAAATTAAATATTATAAAATATTGCATTATCAATTTTAAAATATTTTCTTTTTAATTATGACAATTTAAAAAAATTATTACTTTTTTCTTAAAATTATTTTTTAAGAAATATTTTGAATTAAAATTTTTTTATTCAATCTCATTAAAATTATAGCTAATGCATGAAATTAACTATCGAATGAAACGCAGGTATATGACAACTTTATCACATATTAGGATTCCGCAAAAGGATTCTATTCATCAAAATGATTTTAAATGATTTTTCTTAAATTAAAATGTTTTAACTATTAATGTTCACCAAACCAAATACTTGCTTAAAACGTTTAGCAGTTTGCTTAGAGGAATGTATAAATGAGACTTATCCACTGATAACGCTAAACAAAACCAATCGTCTCAAAACATTGAACCATAGTCAAGTGACTGGACCGACATCTAAAGTGTCATCTTCCTCTCCATATCCATGCTGCATAAGTGGAGGGATATTGTAACTCCGACAAATTTCGCATGCCTTAATTATTATTAACAAGTATGATAGACTTTTCGGGTGTGAATTAGAGAACCTAATGCTTTCTCGGCTAAAGAGAACAACGTCTCTTGCTTAGTCTAGCAACCACACAACTAACGAAAAAAAAATGTTGCTCTTCAAAACAAACTGTCGCAAAATACTTAACCATCCTATTTGTTTCATTAAATGAAAATAAAAGGAACAAATGATACATGGAAGATAAAAAGAAGCTCTTATGAAAAGGAAATAGTTATTTACTTCATTTTTATTTAGCATTAATATGTTTTTATTACAATGTAATTTTGATTATTTTAAAAAGAGTTTAATGCAATTTCACTGTAAAACTACTATTCTTAGAATAAAAGCCCTCCACTTGATTCTGGTTGTTAAAGCATAGAAACAGCTAGCTATATAGTATTTACGTTTTTTGTTCAAACTTATGAATTGGTGAGGAAGCTTATGATTTTTTCCAAGTTTCTACTTAAAATATGTAATTACTAGTATATATCTAAGGAACCAATGAGTAATAATAATCTATTACTAATACATGTCAAAGATTTCAATATCGTTACACTAATATTTATTATTGTAGTTCGTAGTAAGAGGTAAGTATGAGTTTCTAATTGATAAGTATCTTTACTGAAGGTAATATCTTGTGAGTCAAGAAGCTTTGCCAATCATATTTTGAACTATTAAATTACTCATTTAATGTGGAAAAATTAGTTAACTTTTATAACTAAATCACAAAATTTACTAATTATCAATACGGAATGATAACGTAATATTGAATCTTAAACAAAGCTCTTAATTTAGTTTCAACCTATAAAAGACTGTTTTAAAAATACAATAAAAATATGCCTTTGATTTCAATGTCTTTCATTCTAAATATAATTTACTTGGTAAAATAAATTAATTAATTTAAAATTAAAATTGTTAATTTGCATAAATCCTATTCTATTTCCATAATTAATTTTTTCAACTATATTAGCATAATTACATTCCCGAGATTCCATCAAAAATATTCAAATACAAAAACAATAAAACTCTTAAATATTTCGATGATTACATTAAGTAAGAAAATTTTGGTAGTTTAACTCATTTGCTTCCATAAAATTATATCTGAATTGTTTAAAAAATATAACAAATCACACTCTAATTTCCAACATTCAAAACACAAGAAATTTGATAAAATTCAATAAATTAATCCAATTAAATATGTTCCAATAAAGAAAATGTCATATTTCTAATCGTAAGATGTTAAAAGTTTGATTTCCCATACTAAGAAGAACTTCTTAATTGAATACGTGCAAATGAGACCGTTGAAGTGAGTTATTTCAGTTTTATATTTGCTTATGTGAATAATGATTATTAATATATAATAATCAATAAACTAAATATTAATAATAAGCAATTGGAAAATATCATTATATATTATTATTATTATTATTATTATTAATAGTATATAACTATCACGTTAAGTAAATCTAATAGCAGAATTGAATTCGTTAATATATATATCACATTTTTTAAATTTATTAGTTTTTTAAAGGTTAAATATATATTTTTTTAATTTCAAAGCTTTTAAAGTTTTCTAGTACTTTTATTATTAATACGAATACTTAAATTTTTAATACTAAAACATATTTTTAAAAACATGGTATGAACAAACGAGTTAAAAACATTCATTCTAAACTCAACAAAAATATTTGCCATTTAATCACAATAACAATTTTGAAATAAATATCTGTAAAGTTAATGGATTCCATTTGTCATAAATTGATTCAATATTTCATAAAAAATAGATGAGTGGAATGTTAGGTTGAATTTAATAAGAGTCATTTCAATATATTCGATACAATATATTTGTTTCACCAAAAATATTATATTTTTAACGAACAGTTGCTTAAAAAATTAATTGATGCAAATGTGTAAACGAAAACTCTTTTTATTTGCTTATTCTTTTATTAACGAAGGATTCACTAATTCATGAATTAAATGTATAGGATTCCTAAATCAAACATATTTTCATAATTATTGTATTTTTATGTATTTTAATTATATTTCCACGAAATTTATTTTCTATTTACCATGTAACTGCGAAGATTAATACCTACTTAAAGCTACAAATATCCATAAAAATTTTATTAATGAATCGATTTATACTTTCGACCCCTCAGATTGGCCACTATTGCATAAGTCTACACGTTCTTCAAATTACAGATAAATTCAAATTAAATAGTGCCTACATTAAGCTGTAACTTATAAGAAAGAAATAGAGTTTCTTAAATTTGAGATAATAACATTAATTTTTAAAGAATAATTAATATCGAACAATATTTTGCAGTTAAAACATATAAAAATTAATATGGTGTCAAACTTTTGCTATAAAGTGTTAAAGATAAAAATGACTATAATTATGTAATGACTAATAACAAAAATGTGTTTTTAATGACCAAAACGCTTAAAAATATATATTTTCTACATTAATAACTTTTTTCTACGTAAAAAATTGTTAAAGTAAAGAAATAAGAAATAATTATTTATTTAAATGCAGGGGGTAAAGATCACGTTGAAAACGTAAGATCATCAATAATATTTTTATGATGATTGTCTTTTAAGGAACGTGGATATTTATAAATTGTAAACAGTTTGATTGATTTATATAATACATTTGATATTTAGACAAACTCGGAAAAATTTGAAAATAATGTATTAGTATTGAGGAAATCAGCCTAAATTGTCACATTCATACAATAATAATTACTTACAATGATCATACTGTTTATAAAACTATAACAAATACGGTAAGGTAATTAATTATTAATTGAAAAGTAATATTTAAGGAAAATATTACTGTGCTTTGATATTGTAATCATCAGCTTCCAAGTAATTGGAGTAAGGAAAATGTAATATTTATGATTTACTCCACATACATGATTCATCATTTATTGAGGACACTTTTAATTTATTAATACATGATAAAGATAACATTTCGTAAGAATTTTTACTTTTATAGTGAATACTGACATAAATAATAATTTAACCGACAAGTTTATCGTATGAGAGTTAAATTTTAACTTCAAGATATTTAAATTTTCATGGAATTCAATGCATATTTACATTGTTTTTAGTTTAAGCAAATCTTATCAATATTTGAAACGATAAAGTTTAAAATTAATTATTAAATTTTGTGACTTAAAAATTGACATGTTCAATTCTAAGTTACAATTATATTTGTTTAATGCACGATTTACTTACCTTTGTCAACACATGTTGATCAAATCATCAAATTTCTAACGTTCCAATTACTGGATTTTTGCATGCAGATCTTATATCAACAAGTGATATACCGAGTATAAAATACATATTATAATTGGATCATGCAGCATACAAGAAAGACTTAATTTTGTCTTTTAAAAAATCTCTGTTTCATTTAATATTTAATAAAAAAATTTTTTTTGAATAAATGCATTGATAAATTAAAATATACTGATAATATTGTTTATTTTTTTTATTGATTTTAATGGAAAATTCATAAAATTTAAGCATTACCAATAAAGCCAAATAATTCTTTTTAAGATAATCAGACATTGCTTCAAAAATTATTAAAATATCATATAACTACTTAATAAAAATCATAATTTGAATGACAGCAAATTTCTTTAATAATGAAATTATGATATATCTTTTATATATAAACTGATTTTCGATGTACCATATACAAATTTTACAATAAAAGCGTACTTTCATTATTTCAAGAGATTCATTACAAAACGATTATGGCATTTTGTTTAATTAAGAAACCTTTATACTTTAAAGAGTTTCCATTATAACAAAATTCGAATATACTGTTGATACTGGGAAGTTGATATTCAAGAGATTCAATTGTTGAACAATGTTTTTAAATTGCTTTTAAATTTTTTATACAGTACAATAACGCAAAATTTCGGAGAATAAACTGTCAATACTTTACACAGTTAAAATAGTTTAAATTTTGAAAAATTAGAAAGGAGATATAATAAAGCTTCTAATATATGCCAAACTTATTATTCTTGGCATGAAATATTTACCTTTTTTTAAATTAATCAACAAATATTGAGAAAATATGTTTGTTATGTTTGTTTATGAATACATTCAATAAAAGAATGCAAGCTGACTGTTAACCTCTATAAAAATTTAGCAATTAAAAATCTTTGAGTAATAGGTGATGCAAAATATTTGCAAAATTTTAGTAATTGGAAAAGTATATTTCAAAGTTGAAAAATTGAATAAATTATGATATTTAAACTAAACAAATCATTTCAAACTTAAAAATTTATAAATTGATTTATAATAATAAGCCTACATAAATATATTTGTCAATTTTTTAATTAGAAAAATCTGAGAATTTTTTATAAGAAATTTAAATATATAAAACTACTTGAATAAATTTTTAAGTCACAAAATTTAATAATTAAACTTAGTTAGATTCATACCAACTACATTTTTTATAATTTTGTTTATTTTTAATATTAACAATTTGAATATATAGTACAAGATTTTGAATAAAATGTTTGAAATAAGACATGATAATGATAAAATTTTTTGTGTGAAACTATACAGCCTATTGTAACATTTATCAGCAATATCATCCTCAAGATGCTAAATGAAACAAAAATTAACATTCTTTACAAAACAAAATAAAGCAATGTTGTTCCATAGTAATTTTAGTATTTTTAAATAATTTAAGAAAAAAATTTTTTTATTCGCAAACTATCAAATGGAAATCATTCGTTGGGTTTAATCGATTATTATTTTATTTTTCGACAGTATTTTAAAATTATATAATTTACTAATATTATATTGTGTTATAAAACAAATTATATATATATATATATATATATATATATATATATATATATATATATATATATATATATATATATATATATATATATATATATATATATATATATATATATATATATATATATATATATATATATATATATATATATATATATATATATATATATATATACATATATATATATAAATTAATGTGAAGGCAATATATTAAAGTAATGAATAAACAATGCTGAAAATATAATATAACAAAAGAAAATATAATATAACAAAATATGAACCACAATACATTACAGGAAATCTAGCCAGCGCAAAAGCAGCTAAAGAAAGATTTGTCAGTATAGATAAGATAAAATATGAAAAATATTGAAACTAGAAATACAAAACTGGAAAATTACTAAAATATACGATGTAAATGGTAAAAAAAAAGCATAGGGACCACGTCTGCATCAGGAGGGAGATGGTCAGCTATCCAAAATAAACACTCTTTTCTGACCTGCACAAAGGACAAATGTCTAAACATCTTCGAGCAATTCTCCCGAAGTATGCTCGTATCAAAAAAAAAAAAAAAAAAAAAAATCATAGATACATTTAGTTCAAGAATTAAAGTAAATATATATGTAGAAAAGTAAACATGCTCACATTAGATGAAACATATACACAATAGAAAAAAAAATACATAAAACCAAAACCAGCAAATCAGATTGAATTTATATATTAGAATAAAGGGAGAATTGCCAACTGTAAATTTGAAATTGGAATTAATTCTATTTATTGGAATTTGAATTTATTCTAATATATAAATTCAATCTGATTTGATGGTTTTGGTATTATGTATTTTTTCTACTGTGCGTAAGTTTCATCTATTGTGAGTATGTTTACTTTTCAGCATATATATTTACTTTAATTTTTGAACTAAATGTATCTATGATTTTTCTTTTGATACGAGCATACTTCGGGGGAATTGCTCCAAGATGTTTAGACATTTGTCCTTTGTGCAGGTCAGAAAAGAGTGTTTATTTTGGATAGCTGACCATCTCCCTCCTGATGCAGACGTGGTCCCTATGCTTTCTTTTTATCATTTGCATCGAATATTTTAGTAATTTTCCAATTTTGCATTTCTGGTTTCAATATTTTTCATGTTTTATCTTATATATATATATATATATATATATATATATATATATATATATATATATATATATATATATATATATATCAGAAATTATTTTTTTGAATTCAGAATATTTGTATTCTTATAAAGTATTTTTAAGATTTTAAGATGACACTGATTTTTGTGCTTTGCGCAACATTTTTATTCATTATATTATATAAAAAACTTTTTTTTTAAAAAAAAATGTTAATCAATACTTAATTTACAGTTTCGTTCTAAATCATCAAAAACCGAATTTTTATCATTGAATTTGATAAATACATGATGCCAGTTCATCTGTATCCGATTACTATAAGCGCTTACCCCATTGAAGTAGAAATTTTCAATCTACTTCAAAGATCAAGTAGTCTCAGTCAATAGATTAATACTTAAAATATAAAAGTATTTATTTTGATATTCTCAATAATTTTCTTAGCATAAGTGTTTCGGATTAACTTTCTGTGCTCTAACTAGACTTCAGAATCAGGTTGCTACAATGATTTAGAAATGAAGAATTTAATATTATGCATTAAATTTTTAAACTAGTTTTTCTTAAGTGTAAATATGAATAAAAAGACCAAAATTGTTTTCTATTGTGTTACCAAAATTATTTTAAATTTAAATATGTTTACCATTAAAGATTAGAATTTAGTGTTTGAAAGCATAATTTAAATAAATTGCTTTTTAGCTTGGTTACATTGTATATATTTCATTTTATATTAAATACTTACGATCTGTAATTTAATAGTCTTTTTGAGAATAGGCAAACCTCATATTTGATTTAAATTAGATATTTTGATAACAAATGTTATTGTTTTATTTATTATTTTAGTAGGCAGCGTAGAGTTATGATAAATATAAGCTAACAAAAACAAATATAACAAATAATCAAAATAAGCTATAACATAACGTAAAGAAAATATTTGAGGTCGACGAGTTATGAAAAATTTCATTCTCCGTAGTGAGGCATGGTAGTAAAAACTTAAAAATTAAAAATTAACTGCTAATTAAAAACATTTATAATTCAGGTACCAGATTAAATTTATTTAAATTCAATAATTATTTTTCTTCTTAGCTCAAAAATATAACTTTAACGAATTTCGTTATGCGAACATTGGATAAGATGCCAGCAAATAAAAGAAAATGCATCAAGTTTAAGAAAGGGAAATCTGTGTGTTCGGTTTATACAATATCTCAGCTTACTCAAAGGAGAGAGTTAATCTGACTTAATAGCATCACTGTTTTTATCTTTCACGAAGTCTTTATAAAACTTCACATGTTCATCGTTATGATTCAACTGGAGATTTTTAACATTTATGAATGATCCGGAAGTATATATAAGATTTTTTGATTGTAAAAATCTTTGTATGTGAATATATATAGAATGTGAACCTAATAAAACTTTTGAATAAGATCGTAGTTATCTTAATTATTTCATTTTTATTGACATTTCACTCAAACGTGACATATAAGTTTTCAATTCAGCAGCAGGAAATGCTCTACAACATTAGTTAAAGGAATCTTAATCACATACAATAGTATGTGAACCTAAGAAAACTTTTGACTAAGATCGTAGTTTTCTTACTTATTTAATTTTTATTGACATTTCACTCAAACGTGACAGAAAAGTATTCAATTCAGCAGCAGGAAATGCTCTACAACATTAGTTAAATGAATCTTAATCATATACAATAATATGTGAACCTAAGAAAACTTTTGAATCAGATCGTAGTTTTCTTACTTATTTCATTTTTATTGACATTTCACTCAAACGTGACATATAAGTTTTCAATTCAGCAGCAGGAAATGCTCTACAACATTAGTTAAAGGAATCTTAATCACATACAATAGTATGTGAACCTAAGAAAACTTTTGAATAAGATCGTAGTTATCTTACTTATTTAATTTTTATTGACATTTCACTCAAACGTGACATAAAAGTATTCAATTCAGCAGCAGGAAATGCTCTACAACATTAGTTAAATGAATCTTAATCATATACAATAGTATGTGAACCTAAGAAAACTTTTGAATCAGATCGTAGTTTTCTTACTTATTTCATTTTTATAGACATTTCACTCAAACGTGACATATAAGTTTTCAATTCAGCAGCAGGAAATGCTCTACAACATTAGTTAAATGAATCTTAATCATATACAATAGTATGTGAACCTAAGAAAACTTTTGAATAAGATCGTAGTTTTCTTACTTATTTCATTTTTATTGACATTTCACTCAAACGTGACATATAAGTTTTCAATTCAGCAGCAGGAAATGCTCTACAACATTAGTTAAAGGAATCTTAATCACATACAATAGTATGTGAACCTAAGAAAACTTTTGAATAAGATCGTAGTTATCTTACTTATTTAATTTTTATTGACATTTCTCTCAAACGTGAGATAAAAAAGTATTCAATTCAGCAGCAGGAAATGCTCTACAACATTAGTTAAATGAATCTTAATCATATACAATAGTATGTGAACCTAAGAAAACTTTTGAATCAGATCGTAGTTTTCTTACTTATTTCATTTTTATTGACATTTCACTCAAACGTGACATATAAGTTTTCAATTCAGCAGCAGGAAATGCTCTACAACATTAGTTAAAGGAATCTTAATCACATACAATAGTATGTGAACCTAAGAAAACTTTTGAATAAGATCGTAGTTATCTTACTTATTTAATTTTTATTGACATTTCTCTCAAACGTGAAATAAAAAAGTATTCAATTCAGCAGCAGGAAATGCTCTACAACATTAGTTAAATGAATCTTAATCATATACAATAGTATGTGAACCTAAGAAAACTTTTGAATAAGATCGTAGTTTTCTTACTTATTTCATTTTTATTGACATTTCACTCAAACGTGACATATAAGTATTCAATTCAGCAGCAGGAAATGCTCTACAACATTAGTTAAATGAATCTTAATCATATACAATAGTATGTGAACCTAAGAAAGCTTTTGAATAAGATCGTAATTATCTTACTTATTTAATTTTTATTGACATTTCACTCCGTAATAAGATGTTTTATTAAAAATGTCTAATTAGGCACAAAATTTTAATCAAAAGTGTAGAGTTCAATTTAACTTCTATAAAAGTATAATAGTAATTAGTCAACAACTGCAGAAAAAAATTAATGCTCGTAATAATATGGATTAAATTTTGTTGCCTTCATGTTTAAGAATCTTTAAAAAAAGTATCCATATATAATACTAAAATTCGATCGAAATACAAAGAAGGATTCTATTTTATGTTTTATTATTTAGACTCAACTGAAAGATCTTCATAATAAAAACTAAAAAAAGACAATTATACGATATATGAATATACTGCTTGCTTCTTTTCATTCTTAGTGTAATACTTCTAAATGTTGTAAGCGGATAAATAAGTTGTCAAGATGTAAAATGTTTCACTACCGAATCATTAAGAGAGTACGGTTTGAATATAAACTCAGTAAAAGTAAATATTAATTCAATTCAAAATTCAAGCTTGAATATCTATTTATTAACACGCTGCTTTCAAGTATAACTGTCTTTATTACTGTTGACAGCTATTTTGACAGTCAAATAATATTATTTCAATTGGAATTTAAATAAAATATATAGCATTTTAAATTATATTTCCTAACACTGAGAATCCTGACATTAAGAGCATCATTACTTTTATAGCTTTTAAAATAGATTTTTAAGAAATAAAAAGAGTTTAATTTTATGTAAAGATTTCCAAGAGCTTTATTTCTTAGAATATTCTTTTTGAATAAATGAGGATTAAAAATAAATCGTTTATTTGTAATGGAAATTTATAATTTAAGGAAAACCTAAAACCTGTTTTATAAGAAAAGTTTATACAATAATGTGCGAATTTCATAAATTACTTTCTACCATTGGAAACATAAATAAGATAGTTAAAAAGACATATTTAAATTCATCATTAAAGTACCACTTAAGTTACTCCAGTTTTCCTCTAGGAGGACCATTAAAGATACTTACATTTTTTACATAAATATGTTTCCTTAAGATCGTAATATTACCAATTTTGTGTCTCAGTTGTATGATCTAATAAATAATAAAGCATGGAACATAAGCACAATCAAATAATTTTGGAAGTTTTAAAGGGATACAATCTCGATACTATTCAACATAACGTATCAAATTCATAAAAAATTGTATCAAATTTATCAATTTAGAATGGAAATATGTGGTTTTGAGTTTTTCTTGAACTCATAATAAAAAAAGGAGCATTTTACAACTCATCTTTAAAAATTACACAATGTCATATTAGGTTTGTGGTTTGTTGAACATTACATTCATAAAAATGTTAATTTATGATTATCATTAATTTTTTAAAGGCTGATGAAATAGACATTTTAACATATTACTTTAAATCTATTAATAATACGAAATCAAAACTTCAGATTTAATTTGAAATACATTGAATGAAATAAAGTAATTAAAAATTTTAATGGCATTCAATTTTGAAATTGCTATCTCCAAAAAATCTTTTCAAATATGTGAAATAATTCAAATATGTATAAATGAAAATTTTCCTTTTGAGTTAGAAGGATTTTTAGCCTTCACTTCTGGTTATGCACTTTCATAATCTGAAGTGAAAGCAAATTATTAATTCCAAAAAAAAGGGCTTATATTTATAAGAACCCTTTTAACCCTTAAAATATCCTCATAACTTCAAGTCTATAATGTCAATTTTTGCAATCTTTTTTAAATATATTTTAAAACGAGTCTATTTCTTTTGTTTCGGTGATTCAGTCGATAATTTCTTTTGGCACACGTGGTTTTCCTACAAAAGACAAAAATTTCTAATTCATATCATACTATTAATCTGAAGTCACTTTTCTTAAATTTTAATTCCTATTATAAGCTAATACTGTTTATGATAGATAATTGAGCGAAATATGCATCTAAATCAAGTATTTTCACTTTTTTAAAAAAAGCATATATATATATATATATATATATATATATATATATATATATATATATATATATATATATATATATATATATGTATATATATAGCATTTTACATTATTTAAGATAATTTTTAGTAATCTATACACCATGTAAGAGTGCCAAAACATTCCGAAGATCAGTTTTCCTTAAGGTAAAAATTTTAATATTTGGCTCTAAGGCAACCAATATTTTAAAGCTCAATGAGCTTTTTGTGAATGAAATTGATTTAGAATGATTGGAAGAGAGTGTTCTACAATCACTACAATAACTCCACTTATTGACACCAAGTTTAAGTATTATGTATATTTCAAAAATAATTTTACACGTAATTTGCACAATACAAAACTAATATTTAACTTTACATTAAAATATGACTTAAGAAGGATTTTTGCAAAGTTCTTATTACTTAAAATTATTAGGGTTAAGAACATTACCAATGATGTCTTTTTTTTTTTATTGTAATACATTCATTGCTTATGAATAAGAATTGAGTTTTTATTTTTCAGGGAATTGTAAATTGACTATAATTCTTGCATGATTGAAAGTAAAGCTTTATTGATGCGTATAAGAAAAATTGTCATATTTTTTATAGTTACTTCAGGAAGTCACATAAACTTTAATAAAATCAGAACACTAATAATTTATATTATTCTAGAAAAATTACTGAATAAGTAAGTAAGGATTGGGTAAGAACAATTGATGTCAATTTTATAATCTAATAAAAATATTTATTAAAAAAAATATTTTAATTTATTTGAAGTAATCAGTTGAAATGTACATTAAAGGTATTGATGTAAGGAAAATTTCGACACTTACAATACATTTAATAACCATATCATAATATATGAAACATCTTTGGCTATAATTGTTATCAGAATTTAAGAGAAAAAAAAATTCACTTATTTTAAACCAATTAATAATGTATGCGAAATTCATTTCAATAATTTTTCGAATACGGTAGTCAAAGCGAAAATAATATTTTCCATCAAGAGTAAAATTATTTTTAAATACATGTTACAACTTGATTCACAATCTCTACAACTTCCTTTTAAATTCAAGTAAAGGCTAAGTAAGTGTAACAACTCTACGCAAAACAAGATGGATTAAGTTAATGAATCTAAACATTAGGATGAAAATTATGTTAAAAAATACGTCGAAAACTGCAAGATTTATGAGAGGAAAAAGTTCTATTTAAATTTAAATTGCCAGTTACATTAATTAACAAATACATAATAGGTTTATGAATACATGCGTACCTATGGAAATATAAACAACATGAGATAATATAATTAAAAATTTAATTCAATTTAATTTAATTATATCTACTTGGCATAATTGATGACGTAATATAGATAAATATATTAAGATTTAACTTTTTTTTTGGTAATCAAAAATATGATAGTTATAAATTATGTACACGTTCCTTATTTACATACGATGTGTTCTTATTTTTGTTAAATATTAATTTCATTTATTTTTTGAAAGTTTTGAATAATGTTGTTTCTAATAAGTCAGTAATTATTTGGTCAATATGATGGAACGTATATCTTGAACGAACCATAAAAATACCTCACATGTTATTAAATATTAAAAAGGAAAAATTTTATATAATGAAAAAGAAATTGTTAAGAATAAAAAGAGTAATTCCAGTGGTCAAAATATTATCTCGAATGCCTGAATTTGACATCTTATTGTCATGTACTCAAAATAAAGTACTCCTATAAGAGCATGCAAAAATAATTTAAGAAAATTTCAAGATAAATATAAAACTTTAATCAACATCTATACACAGTGTTTAACTTCTATTTATTGAATTAATGAATAAAATTATATTTCTTTAAGTTATATATATATTTAAGTAATTAAAATAATCTACGCACAACTCTACACATTCAGTTAACGCCTAATACAAAATAACTTTTCGAAAAAATTTCATAAATGTAAAACATTTAATAAAGTAAAATTACTAAAATTAGAATAACAGCAGCTTAATAAATTTTATTTTTATTACTGCATAATATAATAAAACTGTAAAATTACATTTCTTAATACATTAAAACCAAACCAATCTAATAGATTTCAAGCCCATTAATGTTAAAAATAATTAATTTTAAGAAATAGAAAATAGTATGAATAAGAAATTGTATATCATTAATTAAATATAAAATTTATAAAAAAAAAAACTATTAAAATAAGGCAATTGTTGATTTATTTCACAAAATAAAACAACTAAAACTTTTTATTATTTAAAAAAAAATTGTTAATTAAGTGCAGAATATAAGTAATATTTAAAATTAACTACGAAAGCAAAAACAAAAAGAAGCTTACTCTAAAATTGTAACATGTCCAACTACACATAAAATGCAAGAAAACTTTTCCAACTTGTCTATCACATGTTTCCTGAGATTCGATTTGAAGAAATGTCAATAACTAAGCATATTCCGATCATTCTCATTCACCTCTCTCACGAGAATTTTCGAAAATGAGAAAAGTGAGTAGCAAGAGCACTTTGGATGCATTTTTCCTTAAAAAGAAAAAAAGAAAAGAAAAAGAAGAGAGAGAGGAAGAACACTTTACAAGCTTCGGCACGAAAACACCAAGTCTGTCTCCTGCTAGCCGCTGGCGATCACTATATCGCTGATCGATACCATTGGTAAAAGGAAAAATCGCCAGCATTTAAAAACACCCGCTCACCATCTTTTTCCACCTCGAAACGAAAACCATAACTTTCTTCTCCTCTCATCTCTTAAAACAATTTTACGAAAACTGGGCGGTCAGACGAGTTGAATTAGCGATTCGCGGAGCCAAGAAGTCGCGCCGCCCAATCAACGCTTTTAAAATTTCACCACGCAATTTTTGAAAAATTTTCCACGAGTCGCTATTCGATGGAAGTTGATTCAGAGTCATGGCAAAGGCGTTCTGGCTACAACGCATCAATACAAACGCACTGAGCGCTCTCTTGCTCCCTCTCTTTTTTTCAGCGTCTCTCCTCCAGATGAAAGATGCGGCTTATTATCGCAATGACGTAATAGCACCGGGAGAAACAAGCGCAATATGCATTTTTCTTGGGGGAAGGAGTTTAAAATACGATTAGAAAGTTTAATTGGATAAAATGGGAGTTATCAAAAGGAAAAGATAAGATGAATTAAGAGCAACTTACGCGACACCCTCACAGCAGGAACCTTCCAGCAGCCATATTGGATCATGAGCTCTTACCCACAATCCCTTGCGAGAGAATTAAAACAAAAAAGATGGCGGAATGTACACAAATGTCGGTTGCATGTGTCGCTTTCTAATTTAATGTCATATTATTTAACCATCGTATTCTTATTTTAGTTTTACGAAAGAATAAGCATCACCAAAGTTTTATTTTATTTATTTGTGAGTTGCTATTTCTGGTTTTTGGTAAGTAAATTATTAATCACAAAATGAACGTATAGATATTTTAATGTTTACTAACAAAAAGTAGTTATTGGATATGGTAATATTATTTTAAACTAAGTGCTAATAAAATTTATAAATTAAAGAAGTTGCATGTTATATTATACCGATTTCACCGTGTTTCGAATTTTAATCCATGATTGGTATTATTGTTAATCTTTTGCTTAATCTAAATAAATAATTTGATATTTCCTTAGAAATTTTATGGCTTTGTAACGCTGTGTCTTATTTTTTACTATACACGACCAAAAATTTATTTAGTAAACGATTGTATTATTAATTTTTTGTTTTTAACCCTTCGTCTGTAATGTTTTTAATAGAATTTTGAGATCTCAATTTTCTCTCCTTAATTTTAATTGTAATTTATCAAAAATTGTATAATAATTTTACTTCAACTGGATGTGAAAAAATCTTTCCAATAGAACAATTTAATCTTATAATAGTGGGCAGCTCAAATAAGTAATTTCTGTAACAGTCTATGTAGTTATGAATTTCATCTGAAATTTTACATAATTTTTATTGATATGATCATTTACTTTATTTATTGAAGTATTCAAATTTTGGATAACATTTGATTTCCTTCTGTAATGTTTGTTTTTAGATGGCATAAGAATTTACTGTGCTCACAATGATGCTAACACTATTCTACTTATAGTGACATGCCATAAACTTTAATTATTTTTATGTATTAGACTATGAAACTTAAATAGAATTATATATTCAGTTATAAATGACATTTCTATTTTTTGGTGGCTACTAATTATAACAACAGGTAGCATTCCTTTGAAATTTATTAATCAAAACTATACGTAATAACTTTCTAACTATGAATTAAATACGTGATTTCTTGAATCATAATTAATTTTGTATTCTTAAACATTGTCATTTTAGTTTTATCAGCATTCTGGAACTTCGATGAATGACAATAAAACTATTTCTACTCTTAAATATAATTTTATTTCATTCAAGTAAATCTTTTCTTTGTTATTAATTGATTGTTAGATGTTTACCTTGTAGTGAATTATTTGATATTGATATAGGGTAAAATTTCATATTATCGTGTATTATAAGGTAAAATTTCATATTATCATTAAAGTTTGTTAAAAGTGGGTTAAGGATCAGAAAAATACACTTCGTTAAAGCTGAATCTAATATTTATTTATCAAGATTATTTGAAAATAAGAAATAAATCTTTAAAATAATTCTTTCTCTAGTGATTTTATAATAAGATTTAGGTGATTTCTTTTGTATTTGCTTATAGTGTTTGACCTTTTCAGTTTATTTAAAATAAATCTTTAATAATTTGAAGTACAATTGTTTAAAAAGTTCTGCAGAGCAAATAATTTTAAACATTTTAAATAAATAATTAAAAAATATCAAGAAACTTTATGATTTATTTCTATTTTATTTTTTACAAGCTTTATGATTTATTTCTATTTTATTTTTTAAATGACATATAAATATTAAAGTCATGTATTGGAAACAAAACATCATATTATCAATACGAAGTAACAAGTAAAATATTTATTGGAAAATATCAAATTTTTAACTGGTAATTTTAGGAATTTCTCCAACAAAGAGCCTAAATGTATAGAGTAATATATTGAAACCCTAAAAAATATTCAGATGAAATTTATAAATTATTAACGAAAGGTGTATTAAATATATTAGAAACTCCTGTATTTATTTAATATATTGCAATCTTCAGGATTCTGTGTATATGCTATATAAAACAGTAATATAAACTTATCACATCAATAATAATAAGAGCATTAAGTATATTAGAGTAACAATTAAAATAAATCACAATTTTTTTATTTAAATAAATTAAAATACTTATTACTCTTCAATATTTGTTTAGATATTATTTTATGTCATGCAGTGCATTTTTCATAGTATCAAATGTTTTTTTAAGGGACGAAAGTTTTCTGTGTTCTTGATTTGTACAATAATATACTTAAATAAAAAAAGCATGTCATGAAATATGTTTAAAAAGTAATTAATCACAGAACAAAAGTATCTAATCAAGTTTGCTATCAAATGTCCAAATTACGTTTACTAGTTTTTCGCTACTTGTGAGTATAAATATACAATGCTTTTCATGAATATAATGAAATTTTTTCAACAAATTTAAGCTGCAGGATATTATCTTTTTACCAGTAATTCTACTAATAAAAACTAATACTGAATGGAAAAAAAAAACTATATTACATTCGATTTAATATTTAAAAGATTTTTTAATTTTAATTAGTGGGTTAGATATGATATTTATAAATGTTGATTCACTTTATATTCACATTATGTAAGTAATGTGCATTATACTAAAACCTGCTTATATATATTAGCTATATTTATTATACATTTTAAAAACTTATGGTCTAAAATATTAGTTGAATATTGTTTACATTCTATATAGTTTCACATTTAATTTACTTTTTGGATGTAAGGGGTCATATATTCTGAATATAATTAATATTAATTAAAAAGTGAAATATATGCTTAGAGATTTTAAAAAATAAGACAAATATATTAAATTTCTTTTGTATTTTCGACATTTTTTAAAATTTTATTTTCAAAGTTTTACAATGGTATTTAATGTTAGCTTATGTTTTAAGTTTAAACATTCTTATCAAGTAAGATTTATAAGTAAGACTATGTCTAAGGTGTGTAAAAAGCAACTGTTATGACATTGGATTATAGGAATACAAAAATTTGGAAATTTTGATTTAAAAAGAACAGCTTGTGTAAGAAGCGAGAAAAAGACAAATTTTTTCATGAAAATAATGATTCTGAAATTGTTTGAAAATTAATAAAATAATTAATATTTAAATAAGAATACAAAAGTATTTGGAATTAAATCATACATTTCAAAACTTGAAATATTTTTATGTTTGAGGCAAGATAAAATAAGTAACCAAATGAAATTTAAAAAAAGAAATCATTATTTAATAGATAGGCTGCTTACTTCAAGAATAAAGGTGTGTTATTATCATCTTTTAAAATTTTCATCAATCTATAATCCCTAGAATTGAGAAAAATGTGTAACATTGAATTCTTACTTTCTACATTCAAACAGTATATTTTTTTAAAGACATTATTTTCATTTTTTATTTATTTTTATTTTTGAAAAAGTATTGTTTTTGCTCATTGCAGTGAGTATGTTACTTTTTTCCAATATGCTACTGACGAGAAATGCATTATAATATGAAAAGATCACAACTTTCATATTTAATAACTTCCTAATTAACAGAAATTTTCAAGCTTTTGATACTTTGTTTGATTTATTGTATTGATCTATGAGTGGGACTGTATTTCAAAAATACAAAACAGTGATTTTTATTTACATTACTAAATAAACAGGGAATATTGTTAAAAATCTAGTAAACATTATCCTTTTTCCAAATCATATTATTTCCACAGAAGGTAAATTCTAATATGTTCACAAAATTATGATCAACCACATAATTTTTAAAAACTCATCATGACCTAACTAATAAAATATTTTTCAATAATCACAATACATACACTATAAAACTTACTAAATTTTTTATAATTGAAACCAAAATGAAGTGCATTTTTCAGTATTTATCTCAAATTTACATCCAAAATTCTAAATGTAAATCATGATTTATTGATCTAAATGGCCAATTCTCTTTGCAATTATCTTCAGTTTAGTAGCTTTTGCACCATCATTTTTTTATGATATTGAGCAATAATACTAATATTTTATGAATGGCCACTTTGCATGAATTAGTGCAGTATACAATCCCATTGAATATTTCTAATAGTTATATATTGTTCTCGATGTATGTGCTCTTCTCAAAGCCTATTTGCATTGATATAGTTTTCTCTTCAACAATTATTATTCCTTTTTGATCAATCACAGCTGTCCTGTTTCTTAGAAAATACTACTTTCAGCTCTTGTGAATAATGTGATTTCTACAACACACCCATATGGTAGGCTGTTCAATAGAAATGGACAAACTCAAACAATCTATTGCATTTTCCATTTAGATAACATGTTAATTTTATGTGAGGTAAAATTAAAAAATTCTCAGACTGAGTCTATAGTGTTATAAATATGAATTAAATGGCAGAAACACATTCTGTTTTGAAATTAGACCCTAGTGTAATAACAAACTTTTGTCAATGCCTGTAAAATTCATTGAAACATGCCTGGAATCTGTTTCTGGCCATGTCCTTCAATTCCTCCTGCGTTGTACATTTAACTTCATTTGAAGATTGAAATTCATGGCCCTACAGTTGTCTTGCCAGTTCAGGAAATAAAAAAAAAATTCACATGTTGTGAAATCAGGTGAGTAAGGAGGATGTGAGAAAACAGTTGTTTTTTTTTCCAAGAAATTTATTAACACATTCACTGCCACCAATATTTATATACCCAACCTGATAAGCCGAATTAAAAAAAGTGTTTTAATGATTAAAAACGTTCCTCATATTTTAATAGTAAAACCAGGAAAAAGAAAAAACCTTTTATTTTTGTGTTTAGTGTAAAAAAATTTCATACGCTCTAAAGCGTCAGTAGCAGTTTTTTACGCAGTGAAGGTCCTGCAATACTTCTACTGTCTGCCATTTTTAAAAATGCACATAAAAAATTTAACACAAAATTTAAAAACAAAGCACTGAAAATATAAAAATAATGCTTTACTAACGTGCCTCAAAAACCTCATTGTTCAACCTCCGAATCCGAACTAAAATTAAAGCAGTTTACTTATCATACTCGATCGTCGTTCAAGAGCGTCGCCAGCATGGGAGGTAGCACCATGCTGAACGCACTAGCACGTCAGTGGCAGGGAATATATTAATGAGTAGGGATTTGGTACTTTCCTTCACTTATCTGAAACAGTGTTGTCTCTCAAAAACTTACATTCTGGATAAAATTTCACTTCCGTACGCTTACTTCAACCTTTCAAAAGTTTTAATAGCACTCTTTCCCAAGCTGACACAAAATTTATATTGATTCTCTGCTGAACTCAAGACATTTCTTTCTATTGCTGATTACTAAATGCACTTGCTTACAAAAATGTTGTCGCCACAATATTTCGACTATGTGATTTGATGCAAACGACTTTTCAAGAAGTAAAATAATGTAGTAACACAGAAACGTTTTCGTAGTTGCACTACTACAAAAAATATTTATGTCAAAATTCTTAGACTCCGTCTAAGAATTTTCGAATCCTACCTTGTATAATGTGTATATAGTCAAATAAATTTAATCCTATTAATTATGATTTGAACAATATGAAAATGAATCTCATCTTTGGCCCCAGATGAATTATAATTGTAATGTTGACTAATGTTTTACAAGAGTAAAATTTTGATGATTATTTAATGATAAAATTTTAACTTTAATATATTCTTAAGTTGAATCTTTTTCCAAAATTTTATCACAAACTCATATTTGCGGCATTTTTGTGATTGCACAAATTTTGCATCTGACTCTGAATTTGATTAATAGTGAAACTAAACACAAAAGTAAAATTAAACAGTAATTTTTAAATATTGTATTAAAATAGCTAAGATATGCTGCTGAGTAATAATGATAATGGTAAAAGTTAACGACAAATTCTGTGCAACAGAATGACTTTGCAATAAAAGAACTTCTCCAAAAGCAAAATGTACATATTTTTCCAAAGAATGAAACAGTATTGTAACTATTAGTAAAAGAATTAATATAATCTTTAGTATTATTATTTAAAATAATTATGGTATGTTTTAATCATGTTAAGTTAATAACAGTCTGAATAAATATTTTTTTCCATATGCTAAAGATTTATTTTCACTTTTGTAATTCTATTGTGAATAAAGTTCTTTCAACTCATTATATATATTACGAAGTTATTTATTCAGCTATTAAAATGTTGGTTTTAATTGTCATGACATAAAGTCTAATGGCATTTTGTTATTTCCAAAACTGAATAACTGTCATATTTTTTAAAACTTACCTAAATAATTGTTTTTCATATAGAATAGTGATAATTTAATGTAATTTTCTATTTATCTTCTTTAATACTTTTAAATTTTGAAATTAGTTTATTGATTATAACCTCTTTACTGGAAAAAGTAGTTCTTATTAATTGTTGATGAGGTAAACTAAATTTATAATTTTTAATATTTACCTGATTTTATCATAACTTGTTGATGTAATACATAAATTAATCATTTTGATTTAATTTTTTTTCAATTTCACTTTTATTAACATTGATTTTTGTATTAATTTTTCACAGGGATGCCTGCCTACAACTAAAAAATTCAATTTTATGAAGCTAAAATATCCTAGGAAAAGTTTTTGGTTGTCTGTATTCAATATAACATTTTGAACATTCATCAACAAGTTTATGGTAAAATCAGGTAAAATGTAATGGATGTGAAAATGTTCCTTCTAATAGTAATGAAAGAGTTAATCATATAATTCAGAGAAACATTTTTTAAAAATAAAACATTTTACATGAATTTT
Source organism: Latrodectus elegans (assembly GCA_030067965.1). NCBI lineage: Eukaryota > Metazoa > Arthropoda > Arachnida > Araneae > Theridiidae > Latrodectus > Latrodectus elegans. The sequence continues at coordinate 71,510,520 of CM057822.1, forward strand.
TATATATCTAATTTTAATAAGTATATTATTTAAATTTTTTAATTGATATTTTTAACCTGAACGATAGTTGTATTTCTTTATCTATATCTTTTTCATCATGCCTGATGTAACTACTGTTAAATGTATTTTAAAACATTTATTGAATAAATTGTTTTAGATTAAAATTGGGTTTCCTTTTTGTGTAATTTTTCACATGCAAAAAATTAGTTCTATATTAAATGTGCAAAACTCATTCATAATTTTTAAATATCAGCTTGAAAACATGTAAGTTTATTAAATAGTTATTTTTAAAAATTGAAATTACACTACTATTGGAAATTAGGATTTTATATATGTTTATATAAACATATATATGTTATTTTGCTGAATTTAAATAATATATTGGCTACTATTTATATTCAAGGAACCTTTTGTTCATAATTTTTTACCAAGTGTGATTACTGCATCAGAACAATGATAGTATATTATTGTTTCAATGTAGCTGTAGTCATTAATTATACTATTGCATAATGCTTTATATTCATTGTGTAATGCCCATGTTTTGGAACATTTCTCCAAATTAGAATAATAAAAAAAAAATCAATAATAAAAATAGCTTTCCTTAAAATAATTTCTCCTTAATAAATCTGAAAAAAAAAATCCAATTTTAGTTTTTTACAACCAAATTTCTATATTAATTAAGTTTTCCTTATCACAATTTTGATATTTGCATATCCACTTTTAATGTGTGTGAATTATTTATTTGAAGTATCAAAATTTAATTATTATTTCATTTATGTAATATTTGATTTTATGAATTTCTCACACATACAGACAGAAATTACTTGTACATATAACTTTATTTACTAATGATTTTAATATTTGTTGAATGCTATGATCAACTTCATGTTGACAGGTTTAAAAAAATTCATCAAATCACATCAAACTTGTTTTTCAAAGATGAGCAATAAGAAAAAGATTGAATGGGCTGTTTAAAAACTGAAGCATTGAACTTTTTCCATTAAAGGGAAAAAGAAATTAATATTGGAACAAAACAAAAACTAAACAAAAAAAATATTGGATAATAAAATAATCTTAATTTCTGAGTAAAAAATAATTTAAAGTATTTTCTTATTTATATTGTGTGTGTGTCTTTTGATGTCTACCCCTGTGGCATAATCTATATTACTAGAGGATACTCTAGTAATTTTTAAAAATTTTATTATCCATTGATTAATCTTTCATATAAATTCAGTCAAATATGAACCAATTTGTCATCAATTTGATTTGCATAGTTCCTTAATAAAAACATTATAACATTAACTGTCATTTGGGAACAACTAACTATTAGTTTCAAAATTTAAACTTTTGAACAATAAATAAAATACCAAGTAGTTAAAAATATAACATTAACAGGCAATCTAGAATTCAATATCACTAAATCACACAGTATGAATAATGCTTTTTTAATGAACAAATTAAAAACTCCAGATTTCTTTCTAGGGTTAAATTGCTAAACTGGCAATTGTTGAAGTTACTTATAAGATTTCAGAATTCACTTTAAACTGTAGATCCTAATGTATTAGCCTTTGTGGGCAAAACATGATCATTGAATTATAAATAAAACCAAATTTAGAGCTAAATTCTGCTTTGCAAGAACTGAATTAAATATTATCAATTTTGTTCTCAAACTTTTAATTTTACGTAAGATATAATAGGACTTTCAATAAGATAACTAAATTTAATGAAAGCAACTTCTGATTGTTTTTTATAACTAAACAATACGTTTTACTCTAATCTAGTCAGATTTACCATTCTCATTGATGGTATAGATTTAGGTATGAACTAACTTTTATTAGAATTTTAATGCACACAATAGATTTTCCAATATTGTTGTTTTTTGGCAGTGAAATCTGCATTTGATATATTTTAGTATATAATCAAAGTTGAGCTTCTATTTACTTAATCTTTAACATTGTTTAAATATACTTTTTCATATAGGAAAAATCTATAATGTAGTTGCCTAATTTTTTAATTCAATCATGATTTTTTTACAAAGTGGTAATGTTTTGCAATAACAAGCATTTTATTAATATGATAGCTCTTTCTTAAATTTAAGAGTGAACATGAAATTCTTGCACAGAATGTATTATTTTTTTCTAAAATATTTTGTATTTTATGGATGGTTCATGCAATTTCTAGTCCCAAAGTTAGACTTCTTTTATTTCTAAATAATTTTTTTCTTACAGTTTTATGAATCACTTTATGTTTAATGATTGTTATATGAATATTATTGAATTTTGGTTTTTAACAATTCAACATATGGGAAAACATTTATATTTTTTTGGAGTTAATTCAAAACAGATTCATTTATATTGATATTTTTTGTACTTGTATTGAAAAAATCATACAATAGATTATTGCCAGTGTGATGCAGTCTTAAAAAATTGGTGCATATATATTTATGATGACTAAAAGGAATGGAATATTAATGATTATTTGGTTTCTTTGGAAATTTTTTTTCATTTGAATTTACTATATAAAAATGTAAAACTAATGAATATACTTAAGTGTCTTTCATTATATGACAATTATGCGAGCTAAATATGTATTCAATATACTGCTGTAGAATATTCATTGCAATTATCGTCATTTATATAATCATTTGGTATTGGATTCATAAATGTAATTACTGCTTCAAGAGTAAATGTTTGTAAATGTGAAGGAGAAAAAACATTTAATAGTAGTATAGGACCAATGTTCATTTCAAGGACGTTTGAAATCTCATTAAATTTTTATTTTTAATATTTATTTTTTAAACTTCTTTGGAAAGTTTAAGGCCTTGTGTTATTACTTATAACTTAATTAATATTTGTTTTAGTACAAGTTCTGCATTTAAATAATCTGAAAGTAATATGTATTCATTCATATTATAAAGTCATTCTATTACATAATGTAGTTATATTGCAAGATTCTGTGCTTAAAAGATTGTTCATTAAAGGAAATTACTTCTGGTTAAATTTCATTCAATCCATATAACTGTTGCAATGCAATAATTTTACCTTGGAAATAAGACGTGGAAATTTATGGATGTAAAATTGTAGCAAATTGTTAAAAAACTACTTCTAAAGTTAAAAAATGTTAATCCTAGTAATTATTGCTGTTATATGAACCTTGATAACTATCTAAGGATGTTTCGTATTGGTCTTTCTGTGTAATGAAAAATGTTAAAAATGTATGTATCCTGAAAATTGTAAGAATTAATCAAATGCAGAATACAACTTCAAACTCTTTTATGTTGATTACCAACCTCATATACCTGGTATTAAAATTTTTAAAAATGCACTAAACATAATCATCAATGTCACTGTAATTTGGCTAAAATTATATATTTTATTTTTAATTCTAACGCCCGAGTCTTTGTATATATCATTTTACTTAGTCTCATTTAATGAATTTATTTAAATATTTAATTTGTTCTGAAGCAAAAGTATATTAAAAATATTATTTCATTTAAATATTATCTGATGTGAAACAGAAATTTTACGTGTATTAAAATAATTTGCTTTTAATTTTTGCATATTATTTATAGTTGTTATGAACTAAATGGAAAAACAAGTATTTATTTACATTGTAATCTTTGAAATTTAAAGAAATTATTTGAATCAAAAATTTTTTTAATGTAATTTTCTCTTTAATTATATTTAGTAGACACAAAACATTGAAATTCAAAATACGTCAAATGTTACTTTGGTTTGAGTAAAACAATTTGTATGTTTATCATACATTTAAATTCTAATAATCGTGTCATACTACCATGCATATATTTGCATAATAGCACCGTCATATAACATGCATAAATATTAAGAATTTTTTTAGAACAGAAGTATTAATTTACAATCAAGTGGTTCATGCAAAAAATTTATGGTTTTATTATTGCCACATATTGGGAATAAATAGCTTTAAATTTTATTACATATTGGATGCATAAGAGATATTACATACCAGAAAATATTATAGAATTCTAATTCTTTATCTATGGTATATAAAATGTAGTGTGAATATGTATTTTCGGGTGTTATCTTTTATCATAGGCAATTTATTGTTTGATCATACCTGTATAAAAATATAAAATTTTCTTCATTGACACTTCAACTGATGTAGATGAAGTAGAAAATAAAAAATATTTATATTATACAAATGAAATTGTCTGTTGTATAAATTACGTAACAGTAAACATTATGGTAATGCTTTCTAATTGAAGAATTAAAGGAATTTCATTTAAAGCAAATTATATAGCAAGACAGGTAGTGGGTGCCATTAAAGAATTTTATATCTAATTGCTTTTTACATCAGCATACTAATACTAATGCAAGCAATTACTATGCAACGGATACAAGCAACTGAAATAATTAATAATAAAGTGGTAACATTGACACACTACTTAATGGCATGCTAGATTTAATACTTCATAAACTTTTTATAATAGTTGATATTCTATGTTAAAAATTAATTCATTAATGATTATGCACACAATGTTTTGCATACTTATGCCTGGAATTTCAATCTTGTATCTTAATCTGTGTGCTTTAATACTACATAGTGGATATCTTAACAATCTGAGTTTTGTAATGCATTTGATGTCCACTGTGTAAATTGCCTTCTGAAAGGGCTTTTGACAGAAAGTGAACTGTATTTACTATCACGAGGGAGTAAAACTAAATATTCCCAAGCACTCATCTGAACAGATGTGTATGCAGAAATGTAATATCCATTTCTTCCACTTAATAATGATTAGTATTGAGCCTGCGACTTTTTGCTCTGAAGAGTGCTGCTCTACTCTAGGTCACGGTGAGCCTTTGCTTATATTTACTATCATTAATTGATATTACCACATTTATTTCTAATTAACAGTTGAGGATTAGCAGAAAATTACTTAAGCTATTAAAGCACATATTTATTAACAACTTCTGAATAAATGCATTTATATAGAATATTTATTGAAGGATATATTTCTCATCCACTTCACTATTGGAAATGAGCAAGCATATGATTTGAGTTAGATATACACTTGTAAGTTTTTTTTATAGAATATTCTTGATTCGAAATCATTCTGAGTAACTATCTCAAGTTTTTTCTTTAAACTGTTCTGGGATACCTTTTATGACTATTATTGTTCTAAACGATTATGGCATGTAGAACAGTATCCCAAGTCATAAATATTCTTCTGATTCTGTTATAAAATCCTTCATTCAACTAGACTTCTTATGCTTACAATCATTGACACTACATTCATCTAATATTATTGTAGTGTTTCTGTTTCTTTAAATCATTTAAAATTTATGGATTGGTACATTATTATTATTTTACTTCTATTCTTTATTTCCTATTTTTTACAATTTTTGTAAGAGGGCTGTATTATAAGACATTTATATTCTCCTCCAATTACAAAATTATCAGATTGCCAAGAATAAATATGGGTTTACAAAATGTAAATTTTTATAACGTATTCTCCGTAACGGAATGCAGTGTTCAAAAAAAAATTATAGCAATGATTGTTAAATCATTTTTTTGCAATGTGCACTATCATTTAATTCATTCTAAATGTTTGGGTCAAATATATTTATATATATATATTAATATTATGATTCAGGCAGGAAAGGATTGTGCATAAAATTTAGAAGAACAAGAATATTTCAAATATGAGCACTTTTATTAATATTAGATAGTTAATATAATAAATATTCTTTCATTATATGTGTTGTAATTGTTACTAATTGCCCAATATGTTTAATATTAGAAGATGTCTACTGTTGAAATATAAATCCTCCTTTACGTTAAACCTAATACAGTAAAGTTATTGATAGCCATTTTTTTGGGAGCAATTAATAAAAGCTGTTAAAAATTCATAAATTCTGTAATTATTCTAGATTTGTGTTAACAAAATACAAATTTTAAGATGATCTAGAATGTTCATATTTTTTTGCAGCTCCTTATCAGTTACACTTTTTAAGTCAATATCTCTATGTGTTTTGTCTATTTAAGCATAACAATGTTAAGTTCTAAAATTTTTCATCTTTTTTGTGTCTGTTCAAAGTCATATATAGAATTTGTTTAGTTTTCTTTTTCTTTCAAGTATGAGGGTTATAAAAATATTTTACATTGCATTCTGTTTTAAAGTTGAAAAAACATGCCTTTAACTGTTTTGTTTTCTTATTGCTATCTTTGAATTTATTGCTTATGTTAAGTTATGCATAAATCTACCATTAGCTAAATTGTTTATTTGTTCAAGAAAAGCCTAAAAGATTATGTTTATAAGTTTAGTTAAATATGTGGTTTAAAACAAATAACAGATATATTATTTAACTTCTTATTATCTTAAATTATTTTTATTTAAAATTTTTTTCATTAACCATTAAGGAATTTGAGAGATGCAGTATTTCCTATCAATATTAATTAAATTCTGACTTGAATATAATTACTTGAAAACGAGCAAAATATGATGCATTAAATACAATTAGGAATATGGATTAATAAATATCAAACAATATCAATATCAAAAATTTTTTAAAAAAGTTTAAATCAACTAAAAATTGGAAAACCAACTGGCTAATTTATAGTAAATAAAATTAATTCATGCTATTGTAATTAAAATAGAAGCATTATTCTCAAAGAAAAAACTCGTGTATTAGCTTCAGTTGAAAGTATAAAATCTCTAATTTTAAATTTAATGTTCTTAAATTATTTTAATAAGACTTTTGTTTTTCAACAAAGCAATTTTGTTTAAAAACAATAATTTATTTAATGCAAACAATTTTTTTTTTTTTTTTTTTTTTAAAAAAATTTTTCGATAAATTTTTTGATTAGTTACCTGAAAAATTTCTCAGATCTTCCGAAGTAGAATGAATTTTTTGAATTTCTCATTAAATAATTTTAAAACCTTTGTAAAAGGGATTCCCGAGTTGGTTAAAATGTAAAGAACATATAGTTCAGGTCAAGGAAAACTCGTTAAAAAATACTGTATTTATAATCTTTCACATATAATATGTTGGAAAATTTTGTATTGCGATAACCTCAAGTTATCTCTTGATGTTATCGCAATATTTTTTGTACAAAATTTATATTTTAAAGTACCATTTTATTTATAATTTACAGAAGAAGACTAAATTAAAATGTTTTTAAGGCATTTGAATCATCATTTTTTATGTTATTTAGAATTATTTTTTTTAATTAATAAAAATTTATTTATGTTAAATTTTTTTTAATTTTTTTTTTATGCATGCATGAAAGAAATCTATATTTTACCGCTAGGAAGAATAATGTACGCGCATTCATTAGAATTTCGATTTGGAAATAAATTAAATACGATGGCTATACGCGAGATTGGACCGTATAAACAAAAATATTTGTGCAATTATAATTTACATTAAAGGTTTGTTTTTTTAATTTACCAACATTTTCTATTCATATGGTCACTATTCATAATTAAAAATTGTCCTGATGGCTAATTATTATTTTCAGTGTTTCCTATTGTTTTAATACTTTAAAAAAAGACGTTAAATATTTTGTTCAAATATATGTGAAAAAATAAATATGTGAAGTAAAAGAAATAAGAAATTGAAAGTCCTTAATTTCTATTAAAAAAGTGAATCGAATCTTATTTTAGGACCCTTCCGGTAAACAAAATTTCGGTTCCGTACTAACGCCATCTGTTATCGGCTAGAGAAAACAAAGGTGTGGAATAAAGGATCGGAATAAACAAAACAAAAATGAGAAGTTTCAGTATTTTATCATAAAAAAAAAATAATAAATAAATAAATAAATAAATAAACTATTTCATTTCCATTGAAAGAGAACAAGGAACATACATTACTTGTTAAAATTTAAGATAAAATGGTTTTATTGGAATTACATTTTACAAATTATTTTATGTATGATTTGTGTTTTATTAAGCCAAATTTGTCTTAGAAAATAAACTGCAATAAATTCTAAAAAGTGTTGTTTTTATTTTTTATAAGTCAGATTTTCTGTATATTTTTTTCTCTCTAAGTGGACAAAATATTTGTTCATTTCATTAGGTATATATGGTTTACATTAATTTTGACTTTTTTTTATTTAATATATATATATATATATATATATATATATATATATAAATTGCAGAAAATCTTAATTCAGTTTTGAATATATTTTTAAAGGGTAAGTTATATTTTATTTGAAACAGCGCATATGTTTATATTTTATAGTGTAAGTAAAGTTAACCATAAAGTTTAATTTAGTGTTTTTTGTTTTCAATATTAATTTATTTTTTATTTAATTCTTCTGAATATAATCTAGCTTCAAAAATAAGATTCCCATACTTTTAAGATTTTTTATAATTACTTCATGATTGTGTTCGAGAGAAAAAATTTTAATTAATTTTTTTACTGAAAACTAAAAAAATTATGTATTTACCACATGTGTATTGAACTTAATTAATTTGTTATTTTTTCTACATTATAAAACCTCAAAACCAAATACCTTGCATATATTAATGAGGAACCTGAGACCAAATATTTCTCTTTATCAGAATTTAATAATTCTTCTGTTTTAATAAATGCAATTATGGTGAGATGATCAAAATATAATATTATATTGTTGAAATATTAATATTAGTAGATTAATTCGACAAGGAATACATTCAGTATGTGTATGTTTGATAATTTATAAATAAGTGAAAATTATTAAAAATAATAAAAGTTAATTATTTTGTTTTGCGCATTTTTTAATCATACATTGTTATAATTTGTAATAAATATTTTGTGGTTTGGTTCGTTAGTTATCTTTCCTGTGTTCCTGTTTTTTTCGTTGTAAAAATTTTGTTGGCAACAATTTTGGTTAAATAAACGTTTGTAGGATTAGTTTATGTTGAGTAGGTTGTTTACAGTGAAAATAGTTTTATTACTGCTTTAGAACAAGTTTCTTTGCAAGATGAATTTGCTGGCTGGGAAAACACTTATACACGGGAAAAACATGTTTACTTTTCTTACACATTTTACTTTGGTAACGGAAGTTTATTTTCGTTATTTTTATCGTTGTATGTGTGTGTGGTTGTAAATGAGAAAATATTTTTCACAAAATTGAAAGGATATTCTCTATCGAAAATTTAAATTGCTTGAATAATAAAAAATTGAAAATTTTTGAAATATTTATTTGAATTTTTAAATATAATTTACTTTTCTTTGATGTAAATTTCACTATAATCAATAATGAATAAAATCAATTAAGGATTTAAATTGAAATATATTTCTTGATATTTACGATTAATTTTAAATTTACACGTATGAATTAATTTGTATTCTTTTATTTAATTTTTTTCTCCTAAAAAGTTTTATACAGTTTAATTATTTTATTCTTAATTTATGAATAATCTAAAAGAATTTTTTTTTAATTTTTAAGATTTAAATATTTATTAAAAATCCTAATTTATTGCTTACATATATTAAGATAATGTTGCTTTTGATCAATAACTTTTTTAAAATGGGTTTTCGATGTGTGTTTTTCACATCTTTGGCACTATTAAATCGGAAATTAATATTTAATTTGTTATAGAATTCTGTAGTTGTAATGAAAATATATGTTGAGAAAAGTACATTTTAATTCTACTTTATGTAAATGGTATATCTTCGATTTTGTGTGTTGCAGAGAAAAAAAATGAAACAGGTACATTGAAAAGCTTAGATTGATCTTAACTAGCTTTTGATGAATCTGAAAGTATATACGGTAAGATAACTAGAAAATATATATTTTAAATTATCATGAAAATAAAATAAATCTGCATATTTCACTAGCAGAAGAATTTAAATAATTATATTTACATTAAATAATTCATAAATTTAAGTACAATATTTCTAGCATTATTAAATTAATTTCGTTATTTAAAATATCGTAAATAAATAATAAAATTTTCTCTAATAATTCATGAAAATAGGTGGCTACATGAAAATCTGACTTGTAAACGAACTTAATATTGGACTAATGTCAGAGAAATAACCAAGAACAATGGGCAAAGTGGCGACAACCAAATACTTTATTTGACTGCGCTAATTATACCAGTGCAGCTTTAATACAAGAGGGCAGGTGCTGTAGGAACTGAAAAGACTTTTCGCTGAAATCTGATGAGAAATACGGTATGCTCCTATCAGCTGACAATCACAGCCGATGGAGGAGTTCGGTTTTTAAGTGAAAAATAAAATAATCGTCGGCATACGCCTTCTCTACAAACCTTTTGACAACTAAATTGCCCTTTACCGCTCGGCCAACTAGGCCTTTTACTGCGGCCCCGCTTTGGTGAGGCAACTCCCCATACAGCCGCACGCATCGTCAAAATTCTGATGGATAACTTGAAGATTTCGTTCCGCCTGGCCGGCCGACACACCGTTTACCCAGATGAACGGTAATTTCCACTATCTACATACAGACATATATTTATACACCCACACATGCACACATGGAGTGTATATGCGCGCGCACACACACACACACACGCGGGCGATCGGTGTCGTTTCCAGTTGAATCTTTTCTGCTGCAGTGAGCAAGTTATTAAAACAATACGTGCCGTGGCCCCGTCATTTTGTGAATAATTCCGAGAAAACAGATTTATATCTATACGACCCGCAGCTCTGTGTGAATACCGCGTTCCTTTTCCTCCCACCCCCCCCTTTTCAACTTTTACTTGGGAGAAAGGATCTTGACAACGAAAATTTTCCTCATTACGGACACCCCCTCTCCTCCAGCCTTGAATTTATAGCAACCCCCCTATCTGGAAAAGAGGCGAAGGAACGGATCGGGGGTGGGTTGAGAGTATAAAAGATGGGTGGCGGTAGAGACGGAGTTGACCGCTGAGTGTTACCTATTAATGGATGGAGAGGTTGGCGGGGGGATAGAGGGTAGACCACCCCCTCAAAGTTTTGATAATTAAAAATTCATGCCCGTTATAATTCGAGGTCCACGGACCAGGGAAGTCGCAGTGTGCTCGGCCGAGTGTGAAATCGATATTCTGTTAAAATCGGGGGGTCGTACATCATTCCTGCTGCGAAACAATGGAGCGATAGCTATCAGGACAGTCTTATCACGGACTCCTGCCCCCCCCCCCGTCATTTCCCTCCACACTCCTTACTGTTTCAATGTGACATTTTACTTTCGAATTTCCTACTATGCATTCGTGTTGAGTTGATTTCTTTGGTTTCAAGGATTAATTTTTAATTATCATATCTGAGTAACCAGCCATAAATTACGTGTTAATTTTAATTACATTTTTAAGTTTGAAACCGACTTTTTTCTGTTATTTTTGAATTTAGAATGTTTTTTTTTTTGTTCAATTTTCCGCCTAACTTTTTTTTTTTTTTTAAAAAAAATAATTATTGTTTAATGTTAAGTATTTTTATTTGTAGTTATTCTGGTAAACTTACCATCCATTTTAAAATTGCTGAAGAGAATTTGCTTTCGTGACAAGAAGGTAATAGGTTCGAATCTGGTTCAACCAAAAATATTTCTGGTATTATTTTATAAGTAAAGCCCTGTGGCTTAATGGTGGCGCATCGCACTCCTTAGGTATAGTCCTGAGATTCGATCCTTGGACTCCTAAGTCGACTCAGTTTTTCATCCTTTCAGTGGGTCGATAAGCTGAGGACCTGGTATGACAGAGAACTAAATACTAGGTGTTTTCGCTTAGGCTGACCACCTAACTACGCACCTCAGAGTCCTCGCTCATGAAAAGAGATATGAGCATTCTAGGCTAATTCTTAAAATATGAGCTGTCATGCCACTGGTTCAGTTTTATATTTATTTTTGTATAATTTTATATGTTAGCTAAATCTGAATTAATGTATTTTCATTAGAATAGAAAAGAAATATGTAAAAAGAAGGTACCAAGTGTGGTTGTCAATCTCTTTTCATGAGCATGGCTAAATTACGAGGAATTTTTGTAAATGCGATTAGAGATATCTACAGTATGTCGGTTCAGTCTGATGTAACGAAGAAAAAAAAAATGTGCTTTTGTGGACATTAATAAGAAAAGTGATGTTAAGGGGCCTGTTTTATTGAAAAATGTCGAATTAAAATACTTACTCAATATAATAAATTTTAAATATCTCTGATGTTTAATACTTTTTATTTTCTTGTTTATTCTACCTATTTCCGTACTGTTTTTCTTTGCTAATATATATTTTTTATTGGAATGTTTGATTTTTTTTTATTAATTTCATAGTTTTTGCCAATGAATTTGTATTTATGAATTTGTATTGATTATATATGAATTTGTATTTGATTATATATGAATTTGTATTTGATTTTGGCTATCCTCTTTAACTAGTAGTTTCTAAAGTGATAGGTGATAAACACCAAATTAACAATCGTATTGTGGCTGTCGTGATTTTTGCAATAGAGATTTAAGATATTTTTTAACACTTTTGTTTTTAGAAATTCAATTATTTAAAACTTGAATGTGTGATGGGATCGAGAGTTGCAGTTAACGCATTACGGAAAAAATCTTAATTGTATTTATATTTTATATTTAAAATATAATAATTTTATACATAATAATTATATATATATATATATATATTTTTTTTTTTTCGCAGGATTTATACTTACATGCATAAACTGTATTAAAATATCTGATGATCTGCATATTTTGTATTCTAAATTTGCCCACTTTTTTTTTTTTTTAGAAAAAATAATCCTTTTATGGTGCAAACTTATTTTTATTCCCATAATATTCATTTTAAATATCTGGAAAGAGAATTAACGTTTTTTAAAGAAGCCAAGGATATGGGTTTCAATAGTTTTTATTTATGGTACAACCCTTTCGGTGACGAACCCAACAGCTTATGGTGGGAAGCATGCCTAAGGTTTCTTATTTCAATTTTCTGCTTTAAGTAACTTGCATCGTTTTACAATTCTTCATAGGTCTTCACTTGTCAGTTTTGCTTAATTTGGCAGCTGATTAACCTTCTCATATGTATAGTAATTTCAGTCTTTCTGTATTTGGGAAAGTTAAAAAATTTTCCAATTACAAGTGCTTTATGGTATTATATAAAATATTTTTATATGATACTATAAAGTATTTGTTAATTGTTATAAAATAATTGTTCTTAGCAAAAAATAGTGTCCCATATTTTAATCCGGAAATAGTCTTTTATTTTATGAATACACTATTCTAATATTGGCCATCCCATTCAAAGTTCTTGCTAAAAATTTGGCAATAGTTACTTAATACAGCTGTTTATTTGAAATAGTTGATTGTTGATATCGTGTGCCTGATCATTTAACTGTAATGATAAATAATATTTTTTATTTTGTGGTTATATTTAGGGCAAAAATGATAAATTTAAAAATATATATAAATTTTATTCAGTGATTATATAGTCAACTTTTTAATATTAATTTTATTAAATGTACGTTTTATTTTTACAGGTCTCTATAAAACGCTTAAAGTTTAATAATTTAATTTACAGTATACTATATACTTCATAAAAAGAGAAACATGCTATTATAGTTAGCTATGCACAATCAAAGAGTTAAGACTAATTATTTATTAATATATAATTTTTATAAATCTTTGTTTATAATTCTATTTTGGAGTAAAAAAGTTATAAAAAATTTATTTGTAAATTAAAATTCAGAAAAGTCTCTGTTTTAAGAAATAACCTTTAATAATTATTTCTTTTTATTAAGTTCCGAAGTTTTTTTTTTTAATCTGATGTTATATTTTCAAAGTACGTTAAAGTTCTAATTTAATTTTTATTCATAATTTGCATTATTATTGCATGTTTTAACTATGAATAAACAAAATTTTTTCTGATTTAATATAAATAATTTGAAAGCTTTTTCACATCGTGTTCAGAACTAATTAAACTAAGTACTAAAGAATTAAAAATGTTTTTAAAACTAATGCCGGATGTGTCAGTGATCGTTTTCTAATTAAAATTTTTCTGACAGATTTATCTTAAGAAAGTATTAAAAAAAAAGTACTAATGAACTTTCGATTTTTAAGAAATTAATTCTATAGATGATCTGGAATTTTTTTCCCTCCTCCATTCTCTGTTTTAAGAGATGAATAATTTGTTTCAATGTTTAGTTAGTTTCGCTAACAGCGCAGACTAATGAATAAACCGATAAAATTCTCTGTTTCCAGAACAGACAATTATTGCGGGAAATATTTTGATTTATTTGTTCTTTCATTGCCATTTTTTGTTGGAGAATATTTACATTTTATCGAGTAAAAAATAGTATTTTAAACACTTTGTTTTAAAAAATAAAGCGTGGAGCAGAAATTTTAAACTAATTATTCACTTTTTCACTCGAATAGGTAAATATTTAAATTGGTAATTAATATTCAATTAAAGAGACTGCTTGAAGAGTTAATGGAAATAAATTCTAATTACCAGTGTATGCGATATACTGCAAATGACAAAGCATGAAAAATAAATCATTGGTATTTGAAGATCCGTAAAAAAAGATTCAAGCTCAAACAAAATTACCTTTAAACTTATGAAACAATGATTAATTAATTATTTTAAAAAGGAAATGAGCCGTTCGCTTTCTTTCACGCTTTTTTTTTTCTCTTTGCTTCGCTGAAAAATGATGATTTTGATTATTTGAAAACAAGTTTTTTTTGTAATCTTATTAATTGTAGTTTAAATCTGGCTTCACCATTACATGGATAAAAAAGTGTTTTATTCCTGAAAATACAAGGGATAAAAATTTGATTAGAAAATTTAATTATTGTTATGAAGTAAGATTTATTTACTTTATATTTTAATTTATTCCATTTTATTATTAACTGCTCATTTTTTTTGTTGGTTTGCTTTGAAGAAGATATAGCTGTAACGCACGATCTTTCGCGTACTTTTTTTTTTAATATACGATCTTTTCTTTTCTCTCTCTCGTAGGGGCTCTTAAAATTTTTTATTTGTCTACTTTGTTATACTACAGTTTTAATCTTGAATGTGATTGGCAAATAATTATCACAAACATTTGCCTTCGTTTGACTAGTCATTGTATTTAAGTTATTCATTAATTTGTTTGGTTTGTTTATCATCTAAATTAGGTTGCAAGTGACTGTTTAGATATGCTTTTATTGTGATCCATAGAATAAAAATTTATAAAAAAAATTATTATGTTTAAAGAAATGAAATGTCTTGTGCAGAAGAATTATTATATATAAAAAAAATAGACTCATTAGATGAGGCAATTTTTGAAAGTTTTTTTTTTTAAATCAAGAATTATGTATTTTATTAATCAATTCATAGCATTTTAAGCAATAGGATGGTTGTAGGCTTACAATAGATTAATATTTTAATTTATTATTTTTGTGTTAATAATGTGCATATTAGAGTGACCCAAAGAATATTGTATCTTATATACATTGATATACACATTTAAAAAGTAATCCTCGTTGCCTGAATCATATGAGTAATCATCAATGATTTTATGTAAATTTCGAAAATTCGTATTCTCTTCTTCTGTCAATGCAGCTTGTACTTGAAATGATCAAGTTGTGCTATTTATTTTGATATTGGTTTGGATATTTTTGTTATCACTAATAACATAAATATCCAAATATAAAAATATATTTTTGTTATTACTAATTAATATTCTTTGTTCCATCTACTTGGCGAATCTTGACGTTATATTCTCTCTCTATAAAAACATGTTCCAGCCAGGTGATCGGTAATGTGTTGCTAAACATGTCGATATTTTTTTTTATTGTTAATAGTGTATATAGATATTCGTTCAAAAAATAAAATACATGAAATTTCTTTGAATTAAAATTCAGATTTAAGTTTGCACCATTTGATTAATTATTCTTAAATATATGCTTTCCTATTTCAGTTTTTATTTATATATTTTTAGAACTATATTGCTATATACAGTTTCAATGCCACGTCTTTTCAAAATATAGCATTCAAATAAAACTAAAATATTGAGTTCGCAATATTTAGCACACCCTAAATTTTAATCCCCCTTAAGGAATTTGTATTAATTATTACAAGCAATTTAATAGTAAAAATAATATTTCAGCCGATGAATTACACACTGTGTTAATATATTTTAAGTATCTCCAATGATGCAGTATGCTTCAGAGTTGTAGTTTTGGCAGCTGTTCCTCTCATCCGTTGCGTTTCCTTGCTAAAACGTACGCCACAGTTAAGACTTAATTACGAATTTTTAATTAAAACTTCTGGGAGAAAGGTGTTCAAACGTTGTACATTGTCTCGAAGCTAGAGGTTAATTAAGCCAAAGTGAAAAGGAATGTAGAATCTGTGGAATGTTCTTTTTAAAGAAGTGAATATAAACATATCATTCTCGAAAATTCTCCGAGAATTTTAAGTATTTAATTTTTAAGTTAAAAAGAAAAGCGTAATTTTATATTAAAAAAAAAAATAAAATCCCGAATTATTTTCTAAATTAGGCACAATGTTCACAAATTGGTACTTAACGTGAAGTCGGTAATGAGTATGTAAAGCTGATAATTTTTTTTTTAAACTATATTTGTGCAAATAAATTTGTTGTTCCATCATGATTAAACAGTCGTTTTAAAAAATATTAGATGTTATTGTATGCGTAATATTTGCAAAAATATTGGCGCAATAATATAGATTATATTGCTCATATAAAATGATAAAGTTCAAAATTTATTGTTTTGAGGAAAACTAAATTGGAAATACTGATCTTCATTATAAGAAAAGTGATAAAGCATGAAATTGGAAACTAATTACCACACTCTCTTTTTCTGCATAACAGAAGACTTAAAAACAATTCACCCTTGTACTAATTAAAAAATATAGATTTGTTGCGTCATTTTAGAAAAAATATTTGCGATATTAAAAAAAATGATGGTTAAGTATTTTCACTTTCTTTTATAATGCTTAAACAGATTTATAACATTATTTCATGATGTTTTATCACATTTGTATATTATTTTGCAATTATACTAATACATTTTAAAAGGAAGTTTAATATGAGTTATTTACATATATATATATATATATATATATATATATATATATATATATATATATATATATATATATATATATATATATATATTGGGAATATATGAAATTGTTTTATGACCTTGAAAACGTTTTATATTTGTCCTTAAAATTAATCATTGTTATTCAATATTCTATACTGTGAATACAATAATGATTAAATTTAATTATTATTCACTATATTTTAGTATTTCTTATAGAAATATATTAATAATGATTTCGGAATTAACTATTAGATTTTTGGATCTTGTAGTTAATGTTTGAGTTGGATATAATATTTTTGTGAATACATTACTTCATAAGAAGTGCACATTATCTATGTTATCTGAATCTTAACTCTGTTACTATTGACTTGGCATTGTAGAATAATTTCGCATTAAGGAATAAAACATGCTTATATAGAAATGAACTTACTTTAAAGATTGTCTAGCAGTCGAGTTAATAAATAATCTGCCTCGCTGGCTTATTTTCAAATAAACTGATAGGCCTGTGCCTACGGGCAAGTCTACACTCACGCCGTGGCGCTGTGACCGCACCTGGAATAAAAAAAAAAAAACTTTTAATATCATCGATTTAACTATATAAAGTTATAATTTAGTTTCAATCAACAAACAATAAATATTTTAAACACCATGACATTTTCGTGTATCTTAATTTCTGATATAATATGTAAAATTATTTTAAGATTTTTACATATCTCATGTAACTATTGCCTTAATTTATGTCATTTTTCTAAAAATTCTTAATGCAGCGTATAATCTATTATTTATTTAATATTGTGCAATCATATTTTATTTATTTAGGTTACTGGTATATTTATTGTGCCGTATCCAATTAAGATATAAAATAACTATCGATATTTGTAATATTTTAATAGGATATATAGTAATTTAGAGATAGATATTTTTTGACCTTGTTGAATATGTCATTAATATTTTTCTTGAGTTTTCTTATTTAACTATTTTACTATGTATTGTAAGAATTGAGACTTTTTTAAAGATGCACTCTTAAATGTCATTTCCATTTTTTTATGATAAAACTTCATTGCAATGAAATATACACCAAAAATATTGACGTTTATTGCAGATTTATTATACGTATTTTATATTATTGAATATAAATGTGTGTTAAATTCAATTTATAATAGATATATATAAATAAATCATAAATTTTTTTACTGAAAATCTTATAAATATTGAGATTAATTCATTTCAATTATTTGTTTTAATATTAATATTTTGCATCCAAGTTCCATCATGGTTGAAAACGTTCTTATGAAATTATGCAATGATGGCATGCATAGTTTTTAATATGCTTTAAATTAATGTAAATTTCTTTATATTTGGTCAAAAAATAACAAAAAGAAAAGTTTTAGCGTTTGCTTTTTAAGTTGTTTTAAATTGAATTTCCAATTTTTGGTTCAAAACGTCTCGGATGTTAGCACTCAAAATCAACTTCAACATTTTATACATGCAGCTTTTAATAAAGGAATTCATTTTTTGGACAATGAATAATAAGTTGCGATACTGGAAAAGTTGCGAAACTCACCAATCCGTTGAAATGAGGTTAAGAGCACAACTTTACTTCGAGTCTTCTGTTTGTGGAAAAAGTCATCGCCAAACGGAGTCTTGCGGTTGTTTAAAATGCGCCATGAAATTCTAGCAAAGTGGTGAAAATTTAAATCATAATAGGCGTCGAAAGAGAACCAAGTAAACAGAGGTAATGAATTTGACAGCGCGCGAAGGAGGGGCTTATCTCGCGCAAACAAAACTTTTCTCCGTCTTGAAGGCTCTTCATTTTCGCGCGGTAGGCGGAGGTTGGTTGGGCGCGCAGCATTGGGGGTTTGGCGCGGGTGGAAAGGAAATTGTTAGCTTCCAAAACCAGCAGATGGAAATTAATAATTTTATAATATCCATTCGTCACTTACCAAGCGCCTAACGTTATTTTAATTTGATTTTAATCTGACTTTGTTGCCACTCGCAAATTAAATTTATGGATAATGCTGCTTTAATTACTTAATATTAAAATCTCTTACTTTCCTCCCCCCCCACTTACTCCCATTTAATGTTCCCTGTGTAGCCCCCTTTTTTCGTTTTTGTTTTTGGCGCAACTTTTCGCTCTCTCTCACTCCACACGCTTATTTCCCAGCAATCTGGCGCGTGAAGGTTTTCACATAATAATAATAATGCATTTCCCCTCTTTTCGCATACGCGTTCGAACTATTTTCTTTTCTATCTCTCTCGTCTTAGCCCCTTTTCCTCCAGTGTGGGCATATATATACATGCAGAGGGGCCTTTTCCTCTTTTCGCATTGTGTTGACTATGCCTTGTGCGAAAAGAGGACTGGTGTGTGTGCGTAGGTGGAGGGGGTGGGGGGCTTGATTATTGTGCTATTTTTCACCGGGTTGGGTTTAATTTAATTTAGCCGCCATTAGAGCGGTTGGTTGATTAACTTTAATTTCGTTCGCTCACCCCACCCCCGCTCTTTATTCTCCCCCCACACTCTTTTCTCTTTTGGCGAAGGGGGCCCTTAGCAGCGTTCGTTCTCTCTCTTTTTATGCACGTTGTTGGGGGTAGGCTAATTGATGAAATCAATACCGTTTAATTGCGAACGATGTTAATTTCGTGCGGAATTTATTGTTTACGGTAGAGGCAGTACCGGGATATAAATGATGGCGTAAAAGTTTTCTTTTATGAATTAATACAAATAACCAATTCACTAATGCGTAATTTTCGGCAGGCAAAAGGAGAAGAAGAGAGTAGGGGCTATTATAAATTAGAAAACTGGCGAGGAAAATCACGTTAATTAATATTACCGTCGGAAAGTTTTGCAGCACTGCAAAACTTTGGCGTTTGATTTAATTTGGCGACTTAGTAATACAATTTGAAGTAATTTGCTAAAGCTCTCGGTAGAAAACTTCCTACCTCCCCTCCTTCCCACTTTTTTTTTTCTTCCTATCCATATTCTTCCGTTCGCTTGCTTGCAACCACCCACCTCCACCACACACTCAACTGCACACTCTCTATTTTTGTGCTTTGTTTTGTACTCGCCCGAAGATTATTCGTGTTGAAAAGAATTGGCTTCCCAGTTAGACGTATCACGTCTTATTATTTTGAAGCAATAATTTTTGATGTCGGCCGTGGCGTTGAGTTCTTTAAATAACGGCTTTTCAATGAGATTAAGTAGGCCTTTTGTTCGGGCAACGGGTTCCCCTTTCTGATTTATGTGTGTTTTCTCATTCGTGGATTAACATTTCAAGGGGTTTGCAAGAGAGGTTACTTCAACTCGGTAAATATATTTCATGAGTAAAAGACGCCCATCTTCTTCTTTCTTTTCCCCCATTTTTTTTTCTTTCTCTCTTGCTCTTCAATCGCTTCTCCACTCTCTTCCTGATGAAATTTCTATTTTTATACCGATTTCTATTCATTTTAGGCGAAGGAATAAGTTTTAACTCTCTTCACATACCTAAGACATCTCTTGATTTGGTTTTCGATCACAAATAATTGAAACAGGAGAGAATGACATTAGTTTTAATTTATCCGCATCGAAACTTTTTCATCCTTCATCCCATCGCGTTATAAAACACTTATCAACGCACTTTTATAAGTTCTGTATTTGTTGCTATTTTTTTTTTTTTTAATTTTTATCTCTGATTGCAGTCTGGGATTTGACATCTTCATTTTAGAAATTTTCTTCTGCAGTTTACGGTTTGCCAACTTTTAATGTTTTCTTTATAGATTCTAAAGATTTTTTTTTTTATTATATTAGAAATGAGTCGCCTATCTATATTTTTGTATGAGTCTTAAATGCATTAATAACCTTTTTAGTATCAGACTTCTTTATTATAACGTAAGAAACACGTGGAACTAATGTTTGATTCCATTTAAAAAAACATACAATTACTTGCTTTTTTTTTAAATTTCCAATTTCTGTAATGTGAATTTCATTGTATGTTTTTGTAATATCTGTGAGTGTTACTGATTCTGAATGGAATTTTTGAGTTAAAAAAAACGGGAAGAAGATCCAAACTTGAAATATATCACTGCAATTTAATTATCGAAGAAAATAAAATTTGAAAGCATTCGAACTATATAAATGAGTAACCTTCATCAGATGGGATATGCATTCTTTCAAAAGCTTGACCCTGAATTAAAATAAAAATTCACATTTTTCAAACCATAGGATTAGTATTTGTGATTTCGAGCGTTTATTAAATAAAGAGCAGATTAGTATATTTAGGATTAATTAATCATCAGCGTCGAACTTTCATTTAAATATTGAAATTGACATGGATGACTTGAGGAAGAGAATTGCAAATATTTTTGATACTTGCTGGCGATTTATAATATTTTTCATGTATATTCATAAAAAAATTATTATTGAAAACAAATTTAACTATAACTAAAAATATGTTCTTTATATTTTATTTCTATAAATACCTCTTTACATAAGTTGCCATCACTTATGCTTTTGTTATGCTGATAAATGGAAATACTTGTAGCAGCCGACATTAGCAATAAAAAATATATTTCATTTCTATCGCTTTTTTTAAAAATCTTCATTTTCTTTTTATAAAAGGGTTTGGGCAATATTTTTTTTAAAATCAAGCATTTAAAGAGCTGTTAAATACTATTTATAAAAACTCATTTTAACAGCTTTTTAAGTAATGAATGTAAATTAAAATTGAAAACAAAATCAGTTTATTTTATGCCAATTTGGTATAATTTTCACTGTATAAATCACAAAGAAATCTTTTAGAATTTTTCATTCAATTTTTGTTTTGGTCATCTTCAATATTTGCAGCAATTTACTCATTAATTTTCATTAGGATTTGTAATGTTAATGTGCATTTTATTACTTATACGTCCTATTAATTTGCTCCTGATAGTTTTTTTTTTCCATTTTGCACTAAAAAATCCGTGATATTTTTTTATTAAAAAAATTACTTAATTTATCAACATCTAATAAAATAAGCTCTAAAAATGAAACCTATATCATATTATAATTGCACTTGTTTTTAAATGGCTGTAAAATGAGATTGAATTTTTTAGGCGATGAAGATAGTGTGTGAAGGAAGTAAAGCCTTTTTTTTTTTCCTCGCCAAAAATATTTTAACGAGTGTACCCGACGTTCTTTTCCGATGCTTTGCAGCGATAAATTAAAAATCAATACTTTTCGTGAAATACAATCACCTAATTGAGGAATAACTTCCAAGTGAATAGCGCATCTGTTCTGGCGATAAAATGAACTTTAAAACAATAACTATTTAATTTACAGCTCTTTAAATACATTTTTATCCTTTTTTGCGTCGTTTGTTTTTTAATTTATTCCTTCGCATACGTCAAATTCACCCTAATTACTCTGCTTTTCTTCGAATACAAAATTTGTAAGGTTATTTTTTTTTTTGTTATCCGGCCCGCCTATCTTTCTATAGATGAGTTTTTCTGTTTTACCACTAAATGAGCCCAAATTTACGATTTAAAACCCCTCTCCCCAATTTTTTTTTTACTCCGCAAGTGCGACATAAAACATAGTTTTATAGCCATTGTGAGCAGTTAAATGTCGGCGCGGAATTGCTTTAAATCCCCCTTGTAAAATGGCCGGTTTGCTATAGGTGAGTATTAAATTACAGCGCCTCAAATTTGAGATTGCTATAGCTAAATGAAGTAGCGACCCTAAGTAAAAAAACAAAATTTAAAAAAAAGGGGCCAGAAATGTATGCAGTTTTTTTACGAGGGTACTAAAACAATGATAAAGTTCAGTTTATTATACTATTTAAAGGATTTTTTTTTTGAGTGAACAAGAGAAAATGAGCGCTATTTTTGTTGCCAAAGAAAAATTGAATCCTTATCGGGACTAGAATTAAGAAGAGTTTATTTGGCGGAAAAAAAAATTAATGCTTCAATTGGCCTGTTAAAATTTTAAGCGCTTCTAAAACAGCAATCAATTTTACTATTCATTTCGGTTGTATATATTTATCTAATTATGTCTCAAACAATTTAACTCAATGCGATTGTAATATGTAAAATTAGGAAAGCTAGTTTTGTTTTAATTAATACATTTATTTAAATAGAAATTTTATTATTTATTAGCAATGATGCTGATTTATTTAAACAAACCGAATTTCCAAAAACACTTATGTTAAATAGCTAATGTATTTGCTTAATTTAGGTAAAAGTTTGATTGCTACATGGTTAACTTGGATAAAAAATTATTATTTTATTACAGGGCTCTATATTTCTCTGTAACTGAATTTTAGTAATAATATTTTGTTTATTAATATTCTTAAGATGTATTTGATCAAATTTTTTATTATGATTTAAAAAAATTTAAATAAAAAGTCGTCAGATTTTTAGTTTTATTAATTGATTGCCTGCTGTTTGTTTTTGAAATATTATTTATATAATCAGTTAAGACATTAATATCGTTTATTATTAAAGTAAATATTAAACGTTAAGAAATATGAATTTTCTGAAAATTCATCATGTCTGTGACCTAAAATGACACTCTGTCTTGTTATATTGTTAGATCTTTACTATAAGAAACCTTATTGATCTAAATTATGTGTTCTCGAATACCTGAAATAGGACAGTTAATGGTATACTCAATTGTGAGCGAAATTATATGGCTTCAACTAATTTACCATGCTTCTTTCTTTAATGTTTCATACCCTCACTTGGAATAAAGGAAATATAGTATAAAGCTTCGTTAAAGTGTTATAATTCTCTTAATTATTTAATGCGCGCAATAATTTATTAAAATTCATGTACCAGAATTACGTGAAGCATTCAGTATATAAAATTATTTACCACTAATATTATTCTATATATATATATATATAAACATTTTTGAGGTGTTTTGAAGATCTATGTAGGATGAGTATCTATCGAGTTACAACGATCTATAAAAAAAAAAAAATCTATTTTCTGTTCATTTTAAAGGATACTTGAGATATAATTTTCAGCAATTATTGCTTAAGTATATAAGAAAGGCCTTACAAGAGACTTAAATTGTCGTAATCTCTTTAAACAAAGTACTTGGGATAAGAACAGGTATGAAATATGTCCAAAGTGATTCGATATAGTTGCTAAGACAGAATGCTTTTGGATAAACAAACGATGGCAGAAATAATTTATCTCTGCGCTCCGGAAAACCCCCCTTCTACTCCTGGGTCTGTCTAATAATTAATACGGGAGCAGCCCATTAAGTGAAGAACGTGTACACTTATAATTAAATTGAGAGGAGGGCGTACATCGTTTGAAGGTAGAAAGATATTCGCAAGATAGCAGTGGAAATAACAGACCTTGTGTACTGGACCCGAAGAAAAGGGTGGGTGTGAATTATAAGATACTAAAAAATGGAACTTTCACTTGTCAGAAAAGTGCTTATTCAGAGTAGAAGCGGTTCTAACGTCAGCGATGAGTAAAAATGAGTAAAAAAAAATTAATAATGAAATAAATAAATTCCGGAAAAATGAAGCGACTTTACAAAGCGAGACAATACAAGTCTGTCATATGGGAGGGCGTGACGTGTTGTCCCGTTAAATGAAATGGCATCCCGCATTCAAACATATGTCATGGAAATGACTTTACATTCTACAGTATGACAGCGATTTTTTTTTTTTTATACATTATTTTATTTTCATTAATTATGTAGAAATTTTCAGTGTACTAAATGACTGCTGTTATTTCTTTGCCGTTTTTTAATTTATATTTTGTTCCTTTTGTTCTGTTTGATTTTTCAATGCAAAATACCAGCGGAATTTTTTTTTTATATTTTTAATTTGAAATAACCAGAATTCAAACGCCGTTACGTGCTTATTTGTTCTCCTGTTGATTATTTTCGATATTGTTTAGTTTGATATGTATTCAGAGTTACTTGTGAACTTAATGAAAGTTTTAATTAGATGAATTTTTTAAATTTGATAAGTGATAACTATTAGAGCTAAAACGATAGCTGTATTTGTTCAATTTCTTGGCTGTTTAATGTTGCGTTGTGAAAACAGTTTAAGGAAAGTATGGTATTTTTTTTTATATATATATTTGATCTTTAAATGTCAACTCGTGTACGAATATTTTTCATGTGAAAATTTAATATTACTTATTGTATTATGTGAAATTTATCGTATTTCAGAGTGAAATAAGTATTTTTTGCCGTGTCAAATAAATTTAATAAATCTCTAAGTCTCTTATTATTATTTCATAATAAATTTCTTTACTTTTTTCTATGAAGAATGTTTGCATTTTTCGCTGAAAAAAGAAATTTGCTCTGTATTTTTATAAAAGTCAATTATTAAATATAAAATTACAATCCATCCTTTAAACAAAAACTAATATTATCAATTTTGTAAAATTAAAATGTGCATTTCCTGAAGAAAAACTATATTCAAAATAATTATGTTAGAATCAAAAAGAAAATTAAATGCTACAGCAAATTTATGCATTTAATTGTTATTGGGATCATCGAAGATGTGATTTCATTTGAGCTTATTAGAAGAATTATTACATTGCTCTTCTATGTGAATTGCTGCAAATAAATTATCCAATTAATTTGGAGCTGTTTAATGCAGTCCGATGCTAGACTCTTGGAAAGATTAACTTGATCAAAGTTACTGTTGTCGATTCGCAAGAAGTTTTCTAAATTGTAGTGCTTTACTTTAAGAGAGAGGAAAATTACCAGTCTTTGCCAGCACCGGAGGCCGAAAGGGGTTGGAAAATAGGAACAAAAAAAAGGTAAATTTCCCTATCGGTGTGGGATTTTGGATGAATACACAAATGCAAAGTCGAGAAGAAACGGTTATTTCAAATGGCAATCACTGAAAACAATTTCCAAAAGTAGAAAGAGGCCGAGAAAAATTTTTCTACACCAACGTAACGAGTTTATGATCAATTTCTGAATCTTCTCGCTTTCGGGTTATCGCAGAGAGATGCGATGTTAAAGGGATGGAGGGGAAAAAAATAATAAAACAAAATATATATAAATGAAAATAATAAAAAAAAAACAATAATACAGTACTAGAGTGCAAAACAAAAATTGGATTCTCATCATCGTAGGGAAAAGCCTGAAGCAATTAAACAACAAAATAAGTACAGCAATAAGCGAACTAAAATAAGAGGGAGGACTGAAAAAAAAAATCACGCCCAAAATCCTAGCTGAAAACAGAGAGACTAATTCATAATCAGCGCCAAGTTCATAATTAAATTCAAAGAAAATGTTATTTTAATAATTGCAAGAGCGGATGGCGTAATTTTATCGGTAATTTAATTATAGTATTTAATTACTTTTTAACTGGATTGCAAGAGCAGAGTAATTGGACTAAGTTTTGGAAGCTCTGACATTGGATGGATAATTCCTGTGTAATTAAATCTCGATTAGTAACTTTTCCCAAGCTAAATTTAATATATGTAGGAATTTCATTTTTCACGATCAGTTAGTCGTGGATATGCCATCATCTTTCTCTTTTCCAATCTAAAATTCAGGTTTTTCTCTCTCTCTTTCGGCCGAATAACCGAAAATTATTTTCACTTTTTTTTTACTTGCTATTTTCTCAATTTTTTTTCATTATTTTTACACAATTTTCTTCCGTCGAATCTTCATTATGATTATGCGCACAGATTTCATTCTCTCTCTCTTTTTTTCCTTTTCTACTCTTCCTCAAAAGACAGAGTAGGGCGAGTGAGACATCTACAGCTCTCTCTCTCGCTCTCACTGTAACTGTACTTCTTAATTACAGAAAACTCACATTAAGGGGGCTGGAAGGAGGGGAAACTTTAAAGCTCATCAACAAATAGAAGAAGAGAACTAAAAGATCTTTCATTTTGTCTTCATTTTTTTTTATTATTATTTTTGCCTGTTTTGCTGACAAACTGCTTCTAGCCTGACGGATAATTGCAATTTAAATACTTCCTATGCTTTTACACACAAACCAATCTAGTCCTTTCCGTTTTCCCACTCCCACCCCCGCCGTACCCTAAATATGAAAACGAAAAGAAAAAAAATAATCCTTGTAATGTTTATATAAAACCAAACTGTACGATGATTTCCACTAATTCCCCAAGAAGTAAATGTAATAATAATCTCCTCTACGGCTTAATGAAATAAGAAAATTAAGAGCGGCGGAGGATAAAAAAAATTAATATTAAAGACAGGGATGATGAAAAAAAAAAAGAAGCAAATTATAATAAAATCTCGGAAAAAACCTCAAGTTAATTTTGAGTAATGGAATTTTCATCGGTACAAAACCAGGCCAACGCAAACAATGGCAGTTTCTTAGAATTTGTTTATTTTTTTTTGCATTAATTTACAAAACGACGAGTACATCAATTAGCAGGTAGTCTCTAATAAGGAACGAGACAACCTTGTTAGAAGCACAATTAAATTAAACAGGAATTTTTAATTAGTTCGATCATAATTATTTGGAAATTACTTGCGTGTATTACGGCTATGTGTATTTGAACTTCCGAATCCAGTTCTTAATTACATTTTTTTTTATGATCTACACGAAGAAATTGTAGACCGGTTATGAGAGTGGATAATGATTTTTTTCATTAATTTCCTTACGGTTTTATTAATTTTTTAAATATTTTCTTTTGTGTGACGATAATGAGGAAATGATCTTGCTCCCTGTTTCCATTTGCGAGCACGCAGTTAATTTTTTAGTTCCCTCTTAGAAATGGTTGCTGCTCACCTTCTCATTACAATCAGTTTGAATTTTTTTTTTACTTCCAGAAATATATCATCGATTTGTTTTCTTAATATATCTCATTAAAATTCCACATATATGCACAATGATCGTAACATGTCTAAATTATTATCATCTTATAAAACTGATACGATCATTCTAAGATCCTAATATTGTAATTGTTAAAATATGCGAATAGCAAATAGAAATTTCAGAAAGGAAAAAGCTGCATGAAGTTCCATCTTCTCAAAATTTTTGCACACTAAAGCTGTTTTACAAACCATTCTCTTATCATCTCGACAAGTGGTTTATTTAAATTAAGTCAATGAAATTTTCTTTCCTTTAAAGTTTTAGTCCAAATAAATATGTTCATATATTCAGCAGAAAGAATAAAGGCTTAACTTATTTCCTGCTACAACGGATTTTCTTCATCATCTCATGTATATATAGCTGACTGCCTGTTATTATTTGTGTTATACATATTTTCATTGTACCAAAGTTGCAAAATATCTTATTCATATATTATATTATCAAGAATTGTTACAAGTTTTATATGATAGAGTGTTGAAATCTATCATATAAAACTTGTAACAATTCTTTCATTCGATTGGAAGAAATATTAATCTGATTCCTGCGATACGAGGTAAGAATTACGCGATAAAAAATATAGAATATTAAATTAATAGGTATTATTTTATAAAATATTTTAATTTCGATTTTTGAACATTATATATTTAAAATTTCTTTGGATAAAATAAGAATAACGAGGAAAAGTTTTAAAAGTTTTTTTTTTAAAAAAAGTTCTATATTATAGGAAATTACACGAAAAGATAACTTTTTATTTATAATTTATTTCAAGTTAATTTTAGATTTTAATTACTGGATTTTATTTGAAAATTCGTGCCATCGTTGTCACTTTTGCATTTGAGAATAATTACGTGATAAAAATATTGCTTAAAAAAATTTGCAGTTGGTTTAATGTATTATATCTTAGTATTCAAAGAGTGTGTCATGTTAATATTTATTTCGATATCATCTAATAATATTTAGTCTGTAACATAAATACCAATTTTGATAACGTAATCACATTTTTTCTAGCGTAGGAAAATATAAATAGAAGTAATAGAAGATGTCATAGCTTTCTTTTTTTTTCATGAGAAATAGTATAATTAATGAAATGGTTGCCATTTGCAGGACGATAATATAATAATGGATTTGGGACCTCTTTTCTACGGAGATTCTTGGAAAATGAGCGCCATCTGTTAATCAAAGAATGAACCTTTGGGTATTTTACGACTTTTTTTTGTCTGCGTCAAATATTTTTTACTCCTTTTTTTGCGATTGAATGAACATTTTGCTGAAGTGATCATAACTGGTTGAAATTTTTTTTTCATTACATTGCGGTGCAGTGTGCTGTGTCAATTGCATTTTTTCATGACGATTTTAAAAATTAAAAAAAAAATCTTTTTACAATCAATTCATGTGAGTATTATTCTAATTTGAATCAGATTCTACAATCTACTTGAAAATAAAAAGAAAAAAAAAAAGAAGGTTGTCTGTCTGTTTAATTACTAAACTTAAAAAACTGATTAGTTTTGTATTTCATCACTAGATTTCAATTTTTGAGGTAGGGACGAGATAACCTTGAGACTAGCACCATTTTGACACATTTATTAATAAATAAGAGTGTCAAAATGGTGCTAGTTTGATGTATCGATTTATATTTAAAATATTACGTATTTTAAATATTCTAAAATAATGTATATATTATTATTATTATTTAATAAATTTTTAGATTACATTCTCAAATAATTGTTTTGAAAAAAAATGGTGATAAATATAGATAGGAATTGTGATTTGTCTGGATTAATTTTAGAGCTGTGTAAAACAGTTTATCAAAAACGAATGCACTACTGTCGTATGGTATAGTTAAACACAATTCAAGTAATGTTTTTATCAATAAATTCTATATTACTTTATGATGAATTAAATATATCATGATAAGCATTTTCTATCATAAAATATGTGAATCAATCTCTTTTTTGATAATAAATTATTCCTATTGCGAACTATAAATTATTTTTTGAACTTACAACTATATCGAGCTTTGAAATTTTTTTTTTTTTTGTTATAAAATTGTTGTAAGAAATATTTAGAGCTGGCACGCATTAACAGATTTTTATCATTGTTCAACTGTTCTAGCTTATAAGTCTAGCTTTAAACGTGAAGGATTTATCAAAATGAAAAGGATTGTCAACAGGTGGTTGCATATTAGTAATGATCATCTTCTGTTTTTCTCGCAAGGGAATTTTATAAGAACGCTAAGATATTAAAAAATGTTCAAAATTAACTATATATACGGGAATATTTTTCTTTATTTCTCAACAATGTTCCCCGAATAAGATAATTATACTTTTTTTTTTAATTTTTCTTGTCCTTATCATTTTGTTAATGATTACATAACTTAAATGATTTGATTTTTATTTGTTAAATTTAAAAAAAAGTTTACAATTTCAAACCTCATTTTCCTCAAATTATTCCCTCACTATTTACTAATATTGTGAACAATTATATTTTTAACTTTAATATTACGTTTGGTACATGCACGTTCCTTCCATTAAAATAATTTTAATTTGACTGTTGGATTTTAAATATGGTTGTGTGAAGAATAATTGGGTTTTGTATCGTAAAATGAGAAATTTTTGATGTAAATTTGATTTATTAGAAATATGATAGGAAATGAAACAGCGGCTTTCATACAATTTTTCTTTAATTTAAATTTTGAAATTAATTTTTTCATTTGAGTTTTGAAAAACTTTTTATTAAATTAAAATTTCTAACTGTAAAAAGGAATATTTTTATAGTTTAGTTAGTGAAATATTATTATTATACTTAACGTATCTTTTAAATTTCAAAAATTATATGTGTTTATTGGCATCAATTTCCATAAAATATGAAATTCAAGTTTAATTTTTATAATATCAATAATATAATGTTATAAAATCATTATTACCATTTTATTTCTGATCAGTTATAACAATTAATGATTTTTTTAAAAAAATATATAGAGTTTAAATTTACATAAAAATATTTTTAGTTTTTCAGTTTCTTTCTGACGCTGTAAATCAATCATTGCTTAGAAGTTAAGAAATCTTCAATTTATGATAGTGAATAATGCAGGAAATATACCTAATGTCTTAATTTTTTATATAAATTTCTGTAAATATTAAATGACCATAACTTTATCTTGATTTAGACTGGCAGTAGAAATTAAAGGAAGTATTTCGAATAATTTGTAAACATTTCAATTGATTTCCTCGGAAATGTGAGTTGTCATCCTCTTCACTTCTTCGGAAACATAAATCTTAAAAAGCGAAAGGAAAAAAAAATCTTTTTTCCTTTATATTTATGTTCACACCTGTCATCTTAAATTCATTAACAAAATGCGTCACTCTACATTTTTCATTGTAATTTTTTTTTGAGAAATCCATCTAAAATTGGACGGAAAAATATTTTTTATTAAGAGACACCTTCAATTGGGATTTATTTCTTTCCCTCTCATTGAGGCATTTGATAAATATATTTTATAACTTATTTTTATTTGTATATTAATAACTCATTCCTATTCTAGAATAATTCTGACCTTTACATATAATTTGAACGCAACTTCCAGTATGCAAGAATAAAAAGTAAAAATATTTGGCGTCATAAAATATCGCCAAAATATCAATATTTTAATTGAAAGTAAATTTTTTCACATGATAATTTATTTTGTAAAATGCAGGATATCGATAATGTTCTGACAGTTTCTAAAAATAAGAAATATGTGTCATTTCTAGAAACGGAAACGAATATTCGAATATTTATTCCTTATAATTTATTCCTTATTTATTCCTTATAATGAAAAGTTATTCCTTATAATGAAAGTTATTCCTTTAATTTATTCCTTATAATGAAAAGTCAGTTTGAGTTAAAAAGAACATAGTTAAACTTTGAGGTAGTCAACGTTATATTGCTACAAAATATTTTTTTTTAATTTATCCATTTTGGAAAAATTATACGGCAGTCAAAAATTTTATATATATTTTGTGATGTACTTAAGAATATTTTTCATTTTCTTTTAATAGAAATAAAGAAAATTTATTTTTCAGGAAAGTTTTATTTATCATAACTACACGCACTCAGCTGATTTATAATATTTTCAAATTTTATCCATATTTTTTTCCTTTTCGGGCTTTAAAAACTATTGTATTAAAAATCCAAATCCAGAAGAAAAATTTATCTTAATATTAGAGCCATTAAATTTGTAATTTTAGAATCACATATCTTCGTTGTAAATACATTTTGACTTACAATTGCTTAAATACTTTCCACGATTCATGTTATTATGTAATTTCATCTATTGTTAAAATTTCTTTGAATTCAGTTATTATTGTTGTAAAAGGAGAAAAACGTCAGTCACTTTTGTGAAGTATGTATTGTTTATCCTTATATCTTTTTCTTAATTATTTTTTTATTCCTTAAAAGCAATTAGTTCTTTTTCTAATGTACCAACAAAATGTTATACTTTTGCTGTATAATTGTTAATTCATTGAATGGAGGAAAAAGTAAATTATTGTACAAATATTTCCATTTCGCTTTGTGTCTTAACTTTCTTAATAATAAAAATGAATCATTTATTTTTTTAATTCTTATACATTTTTTACCAATAATAATGATTTCCACTTCTCTTTATTAGGGGATAATATCTTCAATTTTTTTTATATGTTTAATTCATAAGAATAAAATAGTTTTATGATATTCGCGCTACTACTTTCTAGTGATTCATATATATTTATGTATACATAAGAAATTACAGGGTTATAATCATTGGCATTGAATATCGAACTAAGCTAACATCTGCTCAAAATATTAACAATTTTAATCAAGCACAGTGAAACAAAGTTTTTGTAAGATGGTTCTCTTTTTTTTCGGCAAAATGCGCAGGTGAATTTTTGGATTGAAAAATCACTCGACATTCATTTCCTGTTAATTCTCAGTACAATCAGCATATAATTATTTAAAAAAGTATTTCCTATTAACCTTGAATCTTCAGTCTAGAATACTAATTCATCTGCTTCATGCGATTCTCTATAATTTAAAGCCTTTCTACCTTAATTAATCACGATGCTTGTCATTTCATTAAAAGTTGCTACTGTAAAAGTTACTTTTTAACTTTTGTATCTGTAACTTGTACGTAATTATGTTATTTATTTATTTTTTATCATTATTATCGTACTATATTCTATATCCAGTTCGATGGCGTGCGTCTTTTTAAGAGGGCAATTTTTCGCTTTGAGTTAGCAGCTGCTGGTACTCTCTCTCTTCGATGTATGGTAGCTTGTTATATGCAAATATCTTTCCTCAAGATAGGGTTAGAGATGATTTTCTGCAGAAAATTAAACGTATTCAATTAATAATCCGATCCCTTAGTACTTTTAATTTGAGTTGAGGTTCTAATTTGTATATAAAATCGATACAAAATTGTTCACAATATTTCTAATTTTTCACATCCTTTCATCATATTTTATGCACATATTCGTAATTTATCTATGTTATTCAGTTCTTCAAATGATATCATAAATAAATATTAAAATTTTCAATGAAAATGTTGTTAAATCTGTTTTGCTTATACTGATATATTTTGAAAAACATATCATGTAATTTCATTATTCTGCTTGAATAAAATGAATTTTACTTTACGGCAATTTAAACTTCATTAGAAATTATAAAAAATACCAGTAATGGAAAAACTTTGCATTTTATAGAACTCCGGGTATTCTGTGGCTGGGAATTTTTCACTTATAAACAGACAGTTTTAATTTAACATTGAATACATAGTGATTGAAATTTAAAAATATTAATATTTTCAATTAAGTTTTATAATTTTAATAACAGTACAAACTTGTAACACAGCAATTGTAGAAAATTAAAAAGAGTATGCAGCGTTTAAAAATCAGAATATCACAGTATTAAACACATGACATCTTTGTCTCCAAGCTTTAAAATACATCATTTACCTCCTTCCAAGATTTCATGCATCAAACTTATAACATCATATTAAGAAAACAAATAATTTTGATATTTTTATAGGTATGAAAATATTACTTTTATATGAAAATTTTCTCTTTATTGTAAATTAATTCAACTCATCTTTCTCTGACGTCATGCATATGACGTTTACAAGGGAATCAAGGAATTTTAAACAAAATATGTACGACAGATTTGGCAAAATTTTTTGTGCCACCTTATTTTAAAAAAATTACATCTGTCATGCATTTTTAAAGAATTCGATTTGAAATCCATTCAGATTTTGCGAGATTATTTTATTGTACCAAATAATTGATTGTAATTTAAATTTTATAATTGGTTTAAAACTCCAGTTTTATTGCTCAAATATTCAGGAGAAAAACAACGTTGATTTTTCTTCCATCTATTTCTACTTGAATCTATTATAAAATAAAATGAATTTTATTCTTCGAATACTTCCCAAATGATGGATTTGAAATACTGATTAGGGTTTCAAACTTTCTATTTTTAAAAGATTTATTCCCTATTCTTTTAACCGAAGAATTAATAACTGAATATAATGCGTGATAAAAATCACACAAAATTTCGTTTACTGATTTCATTTAGTCAAAAGCAATGTTGGCGGTAAAAGAATTAAAAGTTCGATAAAAATGGAATCGTATATCGAATATTTGAATGAATATATATTGTGATGCAAATATATAATTAAAAAATAAACTCAGTCCATATAGCATTCTTTTTTAATAATACGTTAATCCATAACACTCTTATAGTTTATTTTTATGATAATCTCTAAATTTTTGTTTAAAATTTGCAAACGAAAATTTTTGTTGCTCTATTCTAACATGGATTACCATGTTGTTTTTCACAAAAGTTATTTTTAATTAATTTTTGAAAAATAAATTTTTTTTTGGATTATCATTTATTTTCTACTCATCAAAACATAATTGCAGCTTTAATTATGGAAAATACATATTGATTCTTTTTGACAAATTATTCCAGAATAATCTCACAATCCATCAGTTTTTAAATTATTAAAAAAAAAATAGTAGTTGGTTAACTAAAGCAAAGATTTTATTTAAACACGTAACTTTCCATTTGTTTTTGTTATTTGCGTTTTTTTAAAATCAAATTTATTGAAATTTACGTTATTGGTTTAACTTCAATGTAAAAATTAAATGTCTTGGATTTTTGATATAATAAATTTGTTGCGTACACAATAAACAGATTTTCAAGAAACGTAAAATTTCCCATGAAATTTATGAATATTAATTTTTTTCATCTGAATTACAACCTATAATTATAAAACAATGTTTCATGGATGGACCCTTATTCATAGAAAGAGAGCACTTAGTCCTTACTGAACTCATATTGGCTCTATGAGGAAACTATAAAAAGGTCCTCGGTCATCGGAAATAAATTTTTTTTTTTTTACAGTTAAGAGACGAAATAATTTGAAATATTTTTCCGAAAACCGACGTTAAATATTAACCTTTACTGTAATTTTTCTAACTCTTTGCTACCCATCCTCCCCAACTATTCCTCCCCCTCTAGAACGACCGGGACTTTTCTCCAACATCCGTTTTCTACTAAGTCAATTTCCGTTTATAATTTTTTTTACTCCCTCATAACAGCTTAAATACGTTACGCACCTTTATCCTTAACAAAAGTTGATTATTACTATGAAAAAATATTTTATACTTATATATCTGCTTTTCTTTTTTAGCTGAGTTGACTAAAGTCATCTCTTACTCTAGGGGGAATATACTAACGCGTTGTTTTTACTGCGATTTTAGGGAGGGAAAGTTAAATTTTTCGAGTTCTTAGGGAAAGAAGTAAGTATTATTAAATTTTGTGTGTGTGGCTACCACTTTTATTATTTTTTTCTTTCTCATCGTCACTTTCACCTTTTATCCAGTTGTTTTTTAAGCAAAGTAACTCTATTATTTTGGAATTAACTCCAAAGAACGATTGTTAACTTTCACACATTTTTTTTTCATTAGTTTCTTTCATCCACCACCACGGGCTTGAAGTTATTAAAATATATTTGTCAAATCGTTCCTAAAAGAGTTCGAAAGGAACATAAGGTGTGATTTTTTTTCTCTCTCTTTGTTTACGACGCGGCAATAATGAAGGGAAGGAATAGTTGGCGAAGAGAACAATTGAACTTGATGACTTGGCGATTACGGTAAAAACTGATGACTGAGTAGAAAAATTTTTTTCCATTGTTATTATTATTAAACAATAGATTTTTGAACTGCCCTCTCCCCTCACCCGAAATTGAATTCCCCTTCCCTTTTATCGTTTTCCCTAATTTCTCGTCTGCGATTTTTCGAGGGAACAAAAGGAGTGCAAAAACAATTAGATGGAAGGCAAATTAAAAGGGAATTCCCTAACACCTTTTTCTCGCCAAGTCTACCTCCGCCAATCCATACTTCACTCTCTTTCATTCTCTCTTAAAGAGCTTAAGCGATTTTACTAAAAGCTGAGAACGAACTTTTTATAAAACTCTTGAAAAAGGCCTCTTTCACACATTTTGTTCCTTTGAAGAATTAAAACTCGAGTAGGATATAGAGCTGTTCCCATTTTTTTTTTTTTAAATTACCTGATGTTTTATATTCATATTTTTTACTTTCCACTAGTGAAATTTTTTCGGTTTTTAAGTTTTTAATTAGTTGTATAACTTTTTTTACTTTTCGAAAACGTCTTTGTTTTTAATACGAATGACTTTTATTTGACTTTAAGATATTTAATATGCAATTAAAAAATCTGGCTGATAAATTGAATTTTTTTTTATATTTTTATATCAAGTATGAACATGTTTTAATTCTTAATTTTTCAATGTGATTTATTCATTTTTATTAAGCATAAATTGTTTTGTATATTTTATCATTTACGATAGTAGTACTTTTAGTGAATATCAAATATTAATATACATTAAAAAAATTAAATCTATATAAATTTACATCAATTGATAACGGTAATATTACTTTAGTACGTTTATTTTCCATTTACGAAAATGTCTTTACAATACTGGTTAAATCGCAGTTTCAATTCTTGCTGGTAGGATTACACCTTAGATACCTTGGTAGGAAGAAAATTTTCCCGATTACATTAAGTTATAGTAAAATTTAAAAACTCATGGGAAGAGCTTTTCAAAGCATATTTTTTTCGTAAACATTGAGAATGGAAGTTATACATGAAAGAAAATTTTGTAATAACTGTTATACTGATCTACCATAATAACAGTACATTTTTTTGTATAGTACTATGTATTGCTTATAAATTTTAAAAGATAAAATTGTAAATTGGTTACATATTTTTAAATAATTTAATTTTTTCTGTAAATTTATAATGTTCACTTAATATGCTGTGTTAAAATAACTATCATTAGTTGAATACAATCATCTCATTTATATAAATTATATATTTCATAATTTTGGTCATTAATTTCATCATTATTACCTATGATCAATAGCCAAATGATTGTTAGTACTTGAATATGAAACAGATTAAAATCATCAAAGATTTAGATCCCACTTTAATAAAAATAATATTTTAAAGCTAGGATATAAATTTTTCCTACTATGATTATTATTTTTATTTCGAATCATAAAATCTTTAAAACAAGGAAATTTCTGAGAAGCAATTTAAGTAATAAATGACTCAAATTGCAAGCATTTTCATCTTAATTTACTTTCCGTCGAATTTTCCTCAATTTTTTTTTTTTTTTACCATGTAGTTTACCCTATTCTTTTAGGAAGATGGTAAGTGATTCCATAATATGGGGTGGTGGTAAGCGGCTTTAAAAATCTCCCTCTACGTGATCGGACTCCTTTTACTTATCCCTTGGAAAATTCCTTAAAGATCCAACAATGTTATTAAATTAGAACTATTCTTTCCCTTCAATATCGCAGTCTTAAAAAGTGGTTCCCTTTGATGAGAAGCACACCCCCCCTACAACGCCCTCTTTTATGCAACAGCGGCAAAACCTCTTTTCGTTTCATTCGGTTAACGGGTAAAATCTGATAGTTCCTAAATTCTATTACGTTCATTTAAAGTGTCCACCCATGAATAATTATCCCTATCAATAATTCGGCGGAAATATTTTTTACTGTTTCTTTTTGCTTCTGCTTTCTTGAGATGTTAGAACTAAATCAGTTACCAGCAACTTAATTAGGCGAATTCAAAGAGCCCTTGGATTGTTATTCGTGCGTCTTCAAGACGTGGGGGAGGAGCGAGAAGAAGGGGAGATCCAAATAAAAGGCGTTTAGTTCAGTGCTAAAATAATTAAGGAACTGTAAGAAAAGTTAAATTCACTTATTGAAATCTGTCGGCCATTACGTTTCGGTCTACCATCTGAATTATGCAATGAGCTGACTGGAGAGTAAAAGAACTGTAATGGGTGCGAAACATTTTCCCAACTTTCTTTCGTGGACCTGGCGTTATATTCACAACCAGTTTTATTTGTTGCGCCTGCAAAGAAAGGGTTTTAATTTAACCTCAGGCTCATTTTTAAGAGGACCTCGTTAATGATCTATTAGCCTTTTTCACACAAAGCAAAGATTCTGAGACTATCATGCTCTCTTCAGCGGGAAAAAAAATGCCCCCTATCACTATTAACTGGTACTAATAAAACTTGATGTCAAAGGATTCCTTTCGTGTAATTAGTGGAATTAGCTTTTACTTTTTAAAAAAATTGAATTATTCAAATGGTTTTGTCTTTTGATCTTCATTAAACTGGTGAGTTTAGTCCATAATCTGAAATTTAATTACTTCTGAAGCTTTCGTGTTGTTACACTGAAATCTAATAGCTCTTACAACCAGGTACATATTTTGTCATATTAATTTTTCTTTTTTTGTGCTAAGTAATCATACTATTACCTTCTTTATATAATAGAAATAATTTACATATAAATATTTCATTTTGTAGTATATCCAAATTATTTTTTTAAATGTTACAGTTGAAAAATTTTAAAAATATGTTAAAATTAATTTCAGGAGTTATTATTGTGTTTGTATCCCAACCAATGTGAATATCTTCAGTCATTTTTAAGCAATCGAAGTAAATACACCAGAAAATCATTTATATTTGTTGATTATTAATGTTTTTCTCTACAGATTGAAGTTCAGGTTGGCCAAATATAAGAATGGAAAGCCAACCGCGCGTTGTGGTATATAAATACAATTTTTTTTATTCAAAATTAGTAATCTAATTAAATTAATATTTTTTATTATTGATTATTTTAAAATTCTTTACGCGATATTTAAAAATACAATGATAATAACAAAATGTTATTGCTTTGAGTAAAATGATTGAAATTATAAAATATGATGTTGTATTCCTTATTTTAAATTAAAGTAATTATATATTTGCTCATCTAATCATATAGTGGTAGCAATAAGTATTCGATTTTGCTAATTGTTGAAAATCTATATAAATATAAAATGTTATAATCTTGTTTTTATAGATATTGTTTTTGGACAGTTTCTAAAAATTACCCTAAAGGGTAATTTTTAGAAACTGTCCAAAAAATCCCAGAAAATTATCCTGCCAAGTATCCTGCAAAATTATCCAAAATTATCCAAAATTATCCTGCCAATTATCCTGCAAAATTATCTTCCCAGAAAAATTATCCTGCCAAGTAACTGTCAATATCTCATTGCATTGTTTGTAACATTTGAAAATGTATTAAATCTCTAGATAAAATGTTTATGATATTAATTTTCAAATTCATAGAAATGTATTTGAAACTTGCACACAGAAGATATTTGTATATAACCCGAAAAAAAAAGGGAGTCCTTACGTACCTTCCTGGTTGGGGGGATAAAACGCAGCAATTACTTGTGATGGTATTTTACAGCCTTTTTTTTTTAATTGCTCAAGGTTTGTCAGGCGTATGAAATCTATTTTACTAAAAGTCATGAAAATTGTCATTTGTCTTTTCACTTTCAACGCTAGCTGGGCACTATAAAACACACTGTAGGCGATGCCCACTCTTCGATTTGAATATTAAGTGACCGCAACTGTCCACTGGTGTAAATATAGACAAGGGAAAAAAAAATAATGCAGAAAACCGTTTAGCAGATGAGTTCATTAAATCTACTGAGCATCACGACGCCCACCTTTTTTTCTTTTCTTGTATTCTTCTCACGTTTCGTGTCCAAATACAGTAGTTGAACGAACATGTTTCGCAATGAGGAACAAGAGTTGAAGTTATACCTTGCGGTTTATTTCCAATCTGCGATGGGCGCGTTTTTTATGGTAGGAAAAAAAAAATATGAGCTTGGTTTCTGTTGCAGCATCGATTTTTACTTATATGTATAGAAACCACATTTACAAAAATGAGCAAAAAATGAGGTTTTTTTTTTTTTTTAGCCATTTGTGATGGTCGAATTACCGCTACGATCTCCGTCTACTTTCTTTTTTTGTCATACTTGCTTATTCAAGTTAATTTGCATACTTACTATACTGATGGCGTAGCATTTAGATTTTTAATGTTCTCTATGCCTAGTCATTATCTTGAAGTGGGCGTTTCTTTTAGGGTTTGTATTGTTTTGGAATCATTTAATAGCTCATCTTGGAGTGATTATACCTTTCCCTGTCAAGTAATTGTTAATATCTCATTGCATTTATTAATGGCTTCTCCATTATGTTTTAAGTCTAATTGTTACACAAAAGATACCAAAGAAAATTATGGTACATTTACCATCGTGTAATTTCATTTTACATATATTATCTTCTATTTTATTCGTTAATATATGGTACATCCATTTACCCACACGCTCACATATATATAATATGTCTATATTTTTATATTACTGATTAATGAAAAGAGAACAAATATTGTGCATGTACCAATTTTAAGATTAATTAGATTATGAGAACTATTTTTACATTATCTAATTTAAAAAATGTCTAATTTGAAACAAATATCGATAAAATCTTAATGAAAACATTAAAATTTTTTCATTGGATACATTTTAATTTTTCTGGAATTCAATCGGTTTGGCTTGATTGACATTATTTTTACGCATGAGAACTACTTAGACGAGAACTTGCTTCTTCAAGTGGACTACGAATCATTACGAATATCCGTGTCCTACGTAGGATTGTAACCCATCAGCTGTTGAATCAAAGGCCAAAGTGATATTTGTTCATTTGCTAGCTCAATCCTTTTTCTGAATTAGGGATAAGTTTTAAAAATGTTTTCAGTTCTCACTTGAATTTTGAAACTTTGTTTTGTATATTTTGTATATAATTAATAATATAATGGCGCAGATAATTCATGGGTTTGTAATAAAAGCTTTTCTAGGAATATAATTAATCAAGTTGAATATCAAATTTAAATGCAATGAATGGAATCTGTTTTTGAAAAATCCAACACAATTAAAAATTTTAAAAACAATAAGCGCTCAAAATGGAATTTTATTTATAACTAACTGTACTTGAAGAAGTCTCCAATTTCGTTCTGAAATTATTTTTATATACTTATACACAAGAATAAGTATGTCGATTTTCTTGAAATTTTGGGTGAGTAAGAGCTCAGTCATTGATAATCAGGTAAATTGAACCAGATATTACAAGATATCTTAAAATGTAAAGTTACTATACAGGATAAAATGTTAATAGGTTACCTAAAAGCTAATGATATACAATTCTGTGCACGATGAATGCCTATAAAAACTTGTGCTTACTATTAAAATCGTAAAAAAATCCATTAATCCTCATTATGAAATTGGAATGTTATGTTCATCATTAAGCATCATTTTCATTTCACCTTAAAATTCAAGTATTTGATATATCAATTTCTTATGACATTCAGTCACTCCATTAAGCACTATTGCTCTGACAAAGTCATTTTGACACTGTATAAGACTTAGAATAATTCAAACTCTTTTCACATTGTGTCAAACGATAGTGAATCTTTGGAATTCATTCTTCTTTTGAGATGTCATTTTTGAATTGTAAAATGTATCTGTCTCACATCTCATAATGCAGAAATAAATGTGTCCTGTTCTCGAAATTGCAAAAATATTCTACTCTATTGATTGAAGTAGGTTCACAGCATTCACAAATCTGTAATTTAAGATCGATTCAAGAATAAGACGCAGATGCTGTTCTACATTTGTCGTCTCGTTTTCAAAATTACGATTGCACTTGACAGCCATCAAAAGGTTTTTTATTACTTTCTTTGAATATGTGATCATAATTATAACATAAACGAAAAGTGTTTTTTATTTGCTTTCATAGAATTGTATTCAAAACAGAAGATTATATATATATAATTATATATATATATATACGGATATTGCACTGATTTTCAGAACACTCAATGATTATTCTCAATGAGTGCACTGATTTTGATTATTGCACTAATTTTGAATATTGCACTGATTTTGAATGTTGCGCTTATTTTTAATTTTAAACTGATTTTTAATTTTTCACTTATTTTAAATTTTGCACTTATTTTAAATTTTGCACTTATTTTGAATTTTGCACTGATTTTGAATCTTGCACTGATTTTGGGAATAATAAATGATTTTTCTCAAAATCATTGAAAAATCAGAATGATTTTCTCAAAATCATTGCAGTAACCGTGCAGATCAAACGTTTCTAAAAATATTTTGTTATTTCAAATCACAGCACCATTTAATAAATTTTAATTTCAAGCATTTTAACTGTTGAGTTATGGCATATTAAGATTGTTTTGCATTCTTTTTCATTTTCAGTTTTGAAATAAACATTCCTGGTAGGGAAAATTGTTTTGAAAAATCTGATTGTACCAGAAAATATCCCGTATAAAAATTTTAAATGTTACAATGAAATAATTTCGCGTTTGGTAGTTCTGAAAGTTGTTTTAACATAACATTTCCATTGTCACGTTTTCTTTATTGTAGCCTAAATTATAAGTTATTTTCATTTACCAGTTCCGCAAAATTAGTTTTTTGTTTCCTTGACCTTTTTCTTTTCTTTTTTTTTCTTCTTTTTATCAATTGATACACACGAATGTCCCAATACTTTTGTTAAACTACAATATTCTATTTCAAATATAATCATAAATGGATGCATTTCTGAAAATGTGATTGCTCTCTCTTTGAATCGAGAATTTTCTCATACCTGATGGTAGATGAAATTTCTTTTACATATTTATCGCCTCAGCTCTTAATCTGCTTTTATTGCTATCACTGAAAGTTATTATGACTGAATAATTAATCTTAACAAATGATGTTTCTTCATCAAGCGTAAAAGACTTTCCTGAATTATTGTCTCCGATAAATCATCCACAAATATATATATATATATATATATATATATATATATATATATATCCCTTTTTATAGTTTTCTCTGCCGAATAACCACTTTCTTCTTAGTTTAGTATTGATATATTTTAATTCTGCGTTAACGTCTCTTCAGTTACTTTCTGAAATAATTGGCTACAGATATTCGTTTTTGATGATTAAATAATATAGAGTGATACCTAATTTCTTGTTAAATGATAACGTTATGTGCAGATTAAAAGTGTTCTTACATCTCTTTGACTTGCAAGTAATTTTTTAATTGTGTGTTTTTTTTTCTTCTTTTTTTTTTCGTGTTTTTGTTGATGAGAGATGATTTTTACTGAAGCGAATGTGTTTCACCATTTGAGAAACCTTATGCATCCTATTAAGTGGTAGTCAGAACTGTTTATCCCCTGTTGAGAACGTGTTTTAGGAAAATACAGCAAATAATATTTATTTTCAACTGAATGAAAATAAAAAAATCAAAACTAAATATTTATTCATATGTGTCAGAGTAATTTCTAATTAAAAAATTTTTGTTGACAATATGATTTAATTTTTTTTTTTAAATCTAAGGCCTTCACGTATAGTTTTGAATTATAATTTGAGCTATTTTTTGGGCGAGTATAATTTACTTGCAATTTTTAAATTTACTTTGCTACATATATAAATGTATATATAAATGATAGACGACAGATGCTTTTTTAAGTCTATATCATCATATGTTGCACAATAGTTAAAAATATAATTGAAATATATTTTAAATAAATTGGTTTATAAACCGAAAAACTACAGCTTCATTTCATTTTCGTTTTAATTTGATGTCTATGATTTTACACGTCAGATACCTTATTAATAATCGGTTATCCATTGTTTTTGTTTTATCATTCGAATTTTGATTATAAATTTCCTTTGTTATTCAAATATATTTGTCTCGTATCATTAATAATTTATCAACTTCGTAAATTAAAAGGTAAAAAGTAGAATCACATTTTCATACACTCAACTGGTTTCATTTTTTCTATAATTGCATAATTCAATTTTTAACTTGCCACTTTCATGTAATTTGTATTCTTATCTTCTAATTTCTTAATATAATTCTTATGATTATTCAAAATCTTCATAAATAACAAAAATTACTGAGATCATTTACATAAATTCTTGAAATATTTTATTATTCCAATGTTACTGAAAAAAAAATCGAAAATTAACTTCGAGAAATGATTGGCTATAGAAATATATGAAAATCTTTTCTTTGAAAACACAAAATGTTTTATTGAATAATGTTTAATTTGAACATTATTCAATAACATTAGGAATGAATATTTAATTTCATTTAAATTTAATACTCTCATTTGCTTATGTCACAGCTCTCAGTTTCAGAATCCCATGTATCTCATGTTACGTGATGATAACGACAGATGCATCTGCTGAAGAAACACAAATGGAAAGTGTTGCTATCCAAAGTCGACGTACGTATATCCCCACGTTTCTATTTCCCAGACTCCCAAACCCGAAATCCCACCACGAAATTAATTTCGAAAGGAAAACGATCAAAAATTATTCTGGAAGCCATTTATGCCTTTCTCCTCTTCCCAAACTATGTGTTCGCTT
This sequence comes from Latrodectus elegans, assembly GCA_030067965.1. NCBI lineage: Eukaryota > Metazoa > Arthropoda > Arachnida > Araneae > Theridiidae > Latrodectus > Latrodectus elegans. Next base: position 71,555,186 of record CM057822.1, read on the forward strand.
TACCGATAAATTAGAATGTTTAAAAGCCCAGGTCTGTAATCTATTTGTTTATGGGTTATTCGCCAGGAGATGGATTTTCACAGATTTCAAGCTCTCTGGGAAACCAGCACCACGTGGCATGCTCACAAATAGATGGAGATATGAATGTTTTCCTTTCCTCTCTTCGAAGTTATATCTTAATTTGTATAATTTAAACTCCAAAGGGGCAGAGAGAGAGAGAGAGAGAGTTGTTCGGTTGTTGTTTCGGGTCAGTGACGCCAAGTCTCGTCAAAAGTGGTGAATTAGTGGTCGGATCTTAAAAGCTGTTGCAATCGCCGCTTCAAATCATCGCCAGTTTTGTTTGTGAGTTATGCGTGCAGCTGGTGTCCTTTCCCTCGCGCATATTCTAATCGCGCCATTTCTTTGTCAAGTAGCTTCAATTTAAATGTGATTAAAAGCTTAAAAAGTGGCGAAGAAGTGATTTGTTAAATTGGTTAAATCTACCATAAGCTTCCTTCTGAGTTTTGAGCGAACAGTTCAGAAATATTTCATATAAATTTTACCTTTAGAATTACTGCTAATTGAATGAAAAAGGTAAAATTATAAAAAAGAATGGAATTCAAATTACTCTGAAAAGGTGATGAGAATCTCTTGTTTTATATGTGATAAACATATAGAAAATTATAATAAATAATTGCTTTTTTGTGTATATTACTTAATTAATATAAAAAAAAATTTTTATATTAATAAATTTTTATACGTCCTAATTTTAAGAATCCTTTGACGTTTCTTTCACTTTTTGAGAAATGATCGCTTTTTAGCATAGCTAGAGAATAGATATAGTGAATTTTATTGGAATGAAGCGATTTGTGTATTTGGTTTTATCTTTAATAAGGTTTTTGCTTTTTAACTTTCAATATATCTTTATTTATTATTAAAATACATTATTAAAATATATATACATTTTTTTCATATTTATATAATGTTTTCGTTTATATATTGCAATTTAATTAAGAAAATAATCAAGCAAATTAACTTTAAAATCGTTTGTTGTTTTGAAAATGAAAGATAATAAACTTTTAATGGGTATCTTAGTTATGAAATATTTTCATATAAACAATTTCTTAAATGTAAATTATCTGTTCGTATTTTGATTATGCACTTTGCTATTCCGGGAAAATTATTTTTATTTATTTGTACCACAATGCAAGATAAATAAAATTATATGATCGTGGAAGTTAATAAAAATTTTAAATTTTATTTGAATTGGATAAAAAATTCTGTGGACAACTTTATAATAAATAAGTTCTTAGAATAACAACATAATGATCCGCAATTAACTGGTTTATTTTTGTTATTTAAACAAAACTTATGAACTTATTATTAATTATTAACTGCTGTACTTAGTTAATTGCTCCTAGAATTCACACCTTGGTAACAGATAAAGATGTACTGTTGTTTAGCCTAGGGAAATTATGGAAATATTTTCTCCTCCCATATTTTGAAGATGAAGCCGCCTATTATTCTTTACTTTGTAAGAGATGCAAAATTACAATCCGTAGAAAACACAATCTCATTTAATATTTCAGAATGAGACGACTGATATCTGGTGATGGAGATCCTGGACCACCCCCCTTTTTTCTTCCCGGGCCAACACCCTGTTGTACCCTTTTATCACAAAATGAATTCCACCCTCCCCAGTACTAAATACGGCATTTTATGCCACCCAGAAAAGAGACACTCAATTTAATTGAAAATAAACTGCTAGAGGCACGTTTTGACTCGAGCAAAAGTTGTGTCCTTTTCCGATGGCGATAACCCTGTCTTAAAAGCTTTACAGCGGCTTGACGCAACGGTGCAAACGCTTTATTTTCATTAAGTATTTAAAAAGGACTAAAAACGGGCACGCCCATCAGCGATTTGTCAAGAAAATGCTCGTATTTAATGTTTACGTCGCCATAAATAATGAGATGGAGAAAAATTAATTTTGAGAAGACGCTTCACATTGAGGCTTTTCCCCCCACAGGGGAACACCATCCCTGTGGTTTAAATAATAAGCGCTTCAAAGAGCTTTATAGAACAAAAACGTCGATCAACTCTTAAAACTAAGATTTCCCTTCGTTGTTATTAATACAATAATAAAAAAATTATTAATATATCTTTTATATGTATATAATAATAAAAATTATTATTATAAAAGATGTGTTATTCATACAATAATAAAAATTATTTATACTAATAAGGAATGAAAATAGCTGTCATCGAGAAGAATCTTTTTCGTGATAATTATCAGCATGAAAACTCTTAAAGGCGATTTCTGTTTCCAATAAAACTATTTCCTTTTCTGTCTATAAAAAAATAAGTTAAGTTTAGGGAGGTATAAATTAGAAATTAATACTCTCCACGACAACTTCCATCTTTATTTTGTATGTAAAAGAATGGAACTAAGTTTAAGAACTTACCTATTAAAGGGAATAAAAGTGCGCAATTTGTGTTTCAAACATATCAAAAACCAATTAAATTAATCTGAAGGTAACTTCCAATAATTAGGTTCGACTTGTTGTTCAATAAGAAATTCTACTGCTTCTCTAAAAATTAAAATCCCTAACTCGATTAGAGGTTAGTTCTGAAAAGAGTGAATTCTCTTTTCCAGAGTTGGCAGCAAAATTCAAAGCGACGAAATTGAGTTTTCAGGAATAAGCTCTCCGCGACCCACCACGCACGATTCTTCAGTGTACAAATAATACCAATTGGGAAGAATATCTGATTTTATCTCTTATATCTCGAAGGGTTACAGTTACACACTGATTTAAATGCTTATTAGTGACACCTTTTGTGCACAAACAATCAAAACCGTGCCACAGAATTTCATATATAAATATTTTTCCGCCTTTTCAATTTCGTTAGATAAACATTTTGCATAGTTGAATTGAAGCATTCTTAAAGGCGTTAAATTACTTATAAATGCCGAGTTCGTGGAAAATCGAGCGTCCTAATATTTTTGTTTGTATCTAATAAGCACCTTATTATTTGGTGATAAATTTAATTAGTCAGTAGTAACTATTAAACACAATCTAGTAACTATTCATAAATATAGGATCAGTGAAATAAAAATTGATTGAATACATATATTTTGTATACATATATATATATATATATATATATATATATATATATATATATATATATATATATATATATATATATATATATATATATATATATATATATATATATATATATATATATATAATGTTGTATTATATATTAACATATTTTTAATTGATTTTTTTTAGAAAAACTCACTTTTATAATAAGACTAGACTTTTGAGACTTTTATAAAAAGGGTGTAATTTATCAGACTTTTAATGTGACTATTATATATTATATTTTCATTGAACTAGAATCGTGATTTTGCAAAAATGTGTGAATAGTAATATATGCATTATATTACTATTCACACTTTATTACACATTAATACAGTGCCCGTATGTTGCAAAATATTAGTAATTAATACATTGCAACATACGGGCACTGTATTGTTAAATTTTATTTTATCAAATATATTAATGATAATATAAATTTAAGTTATTAATTTTGTTATTGATTAAATAGGAACAAATATTTTAAATATGAATAAACAAATAAATGTTATATAATTAATTTTAAATAAATAAATATATATACACTAAATTTTAAATAAAATAATTATATAAATTTTATTTGATAAACTTAAAATTATTTTAAATAAATTTTATATTTTTAAAATAATTTCATTAATAGGTGTGTACAATTTTTTTTTTACGTAGGAAACATACATTCCTTTAAAATTTGCAAAGTTCTGTTGAAATATATTTTGAAAATGCAGTTCTCTATATATACTAATTTGCATTGCCCATAAACTTAACGAATTGAATTATAGTTATTTTTTCAGTATCTTGTCTTAGACTACATTTAAATGTGGTCACATATTCTTTTCACCTGGTCAGGTCATAAATTCAACAAGTGATCTTAAATGTTGTATCATTAAATGAATTGATGACTTATACATTTCATATAGCTTTATTAAAAAGAGGAATATTTACTCCATATAAACTGCGATAAAAAAGTATTTTTTTTCCTAAATGTTTCTCTATTGTCTCTATTTTCTCCACACATATTTTTTTGAATTTATTGAAAAACAGCTTTTATATTTAATTTATTAAATTTGAAATTGTTAATTTAATTTGTGTTCCATTAAAAGTGTTGTGAATATGCACTGTTGGTATAAATTTTGTACTCGATTTACCAAGAGTAAAATTTATTTGTTTCATTTGAATATTTTTTGTAGCTTTTCTCACATGAATTCATTTTCTCATCAAGTTAAAAAATGCAATTAGAAAAATCAGTTGATCTGAGTGGGCAGAAAATGTATCGCTTCTTTTGATTTCCCTTATTCACGATTTCATGAATTTGCATATGTGTAGAAAATGCGGTATATAGAAAATATTTAAAATTTGTGGTTTTATATTTTGTTACTTGTGTTGCGCGATAAACTAAACTGAGTTTGGACAAATCGAAAACAAACAATTTCCTTTGAGAATCCAGTAGTTTTTATGATGGCTGCGGTGGATTGGTAATGTTAAAAAAACTGTTCATTTGTGTATTGTAAAGAAAAACAATATGTATAGTACAATATTTAAATTTTTTTTATTATTTACATATTTAATAGTTAATATTTCCTTATTTACACATTTATTATACTTATATTATAAACTAATAGTTTGAAATGAGTGCTTAAAAATAAAATGATTCGAAGGCGATTTCCTTTTAGAATATAACTTTAAGAATTATATATATTTTAAAGCTATGTGCTTGTGTAAATCATTAATATATTCAGTTGATTTCGAAACTAGTCATATAATAAGGGAGTTGGAATTAATGCTTGCTATTTCTTTTTGTAAAGTCACCAGAATTTAAATATAAGAATTCAATATGTATACCTTTCAGGATGCAAAACTTATTTCTTTAAGCTTGATTCGTTTCCCGGCGGGGTCATTAGCTTAATCATTTGCATCTTTTCCTTCCCAAACACTTTCATTTTCAAAATCTTTCGGAATATTCAACAATTTTCAATCACGCTGGAGACAGGGAAAATTTTCAACGAAAACTTTGAATAATAAAGACAATTCTCCTCCGCGCTTGGACTATGAATGCGTTGGAGAAAAGGGTGGACGGTGGGATCCCCCACCCCTCCCCTTAATTCTAATAATGTAAACGCGTTTTCCTGCAGGATTTTCGGGAAAACGCTCGGCCTTGACTATCGGAAAATATGGGGAGTTTCCCGTAATTTGAAACGCAATTTTGCTCCCGACCATTGTCGTTTCGCCTTATGAAGCGCAATTGGTTTGTTGTTCAAGTGGCGAATATAAAAGAGGGGTAGGGGGCGGATGTGTCGCACAACGAAAATCTTCGCTCCCCACCCCCCTGACAATTAAGTCCAGCACAAGAGAAACGAGCCTTTACATTTGTTTTCTCCTGGGTTTCGGACCTATTAGCGCTCGTGGGGGGTACTTCAACGATTGGAAATTTTGTTGGAGAGATAGTGCATGGTGAGATAGAAAGTCCACTGCTTGATTTAGAGATTTGTGGATGAAAGTGATTATTTTAGAGGAGTGCGGGGGTGGGGACAGCCCCTCGGACACTCTCCATTGTAGACAAATTGGAGAATTTTCTATTGCCACTGGATGGAGTGCTTTCACAAAGGTTTTCATGCTGACAATAAAATGGAAAGTTTGGAGGGAGGGATGCAAAGATGATTCCGAAGGGAATTAATGATGAGAAACGCATAATAAACAGAATTTCCAATTTATTGAGGCACTGATTAATTCAACGTTTATACAAAAGTTGTTTGAAATTTATATTGAATGATACATTATTTCTGAGGTATTTGACTCACCTGAGAAATTATTACTGGAGTATTTCATCAGGATAATAATCTAAATCCATGTTTTTTACAAATATTTGCATGTTCTATTTTTGTTATTAATTTAGCGTTCGTAAGACATTTATTTTATTTAACAAAGGGCAGACATTTGGCCTTTAAACTATTAGTCTTGCATCCCAATACTTAAGAACAACAGGAAATATAAAATAATAGTACAATTCTTTATACAATATGCTTCTTGGATAAAGATTTCTTTGTTTGTTGCGTTTTATTTTTGATATAAGTTAACTTAAGAATTATATTTACACAGAAGATACAGTTAGTTATTTGCAATTGTCAATATGTTTCTTATTGTGGACTGTCCAGAGTTACAGAGAGTGAGGAAAGAAGAATCTAAATCGAGTTTTTAAAAAAGATTGACGTGTTGAGAAAATCATGCTAGTTAGGACAAAATAACGCCAAGATCAGAGGATGAAGAAAATGATACAATGCAAATGTTTAAGAGAACGAAGAAGCAAGGCAACGCTGTGACAGAATTATTTAACCAGGTTTCTCCATGAGGAGGCATGTCTTATTAAGATGTGACATGCTTCCTCGTAGACTGTATAACACTATATTTTTGCACAATTGCTCTTTCGAGTTTTGAGTTACAACTCAATATATATTTTTTTTAGTGTGTGAAATGTTTTTTTTATTTAAAATTAGTCACGTAATTTAAGACTCAATGGTTCTTTCAGAATCTAGTAAGTAGTTTTTCAAGGAAAATAGATTCCATTTTAAATGTGTAATATTTTTATTACTTTCAAATTAAATATCTAAAAGCTTTTATAATTTGTAAAGTTAATTATATGTATTATTATTACAAGTGAAGTTAAATGTTGCTTAGTTAATATTTTTGTTCGATTATATAAAGTTTAATATTATGAATAATGATAATGGATTACCAACACTAATATTTTTAAATTCTGTTCTTTTGTAACTGTATATAAACTATTTTTTGCAACTATATATAAAATTACATATAGCTGCTTTATTTATTGAATCGACATTTATGTGATTTATGCGATAATCATGGCAAATTATAATAAACACCTTTGCTTGCTTCACTTAATTAAATGTTAGCTTCTCTAGAATAAAGTTAAAGAAGATTTCATGTTGTGTAACAGATCATGCATTATTCATATTGATTTCCAGTAAGTGTTCTAATTTTAATTATACTCCCAAAATTTCATTAAATGTTGTTCAATAATATTTGTGGCATTCTGTCTTTTCTAATTCATCAACTCCACTTTCTGCTCGAAAAATATTCCTCAGTGAACACTCGCATTATTCTTCCTCCCTCCCCCAGATGCTTTGTTTTTGACTGGAACATAAAATTTTACTGTGGAATCTTGTTCAAAAATAATCGAGGGAAACTTTATTCTTTCATTTTGAATTGAAAATTAATTCTCCACATTCGGGAGGATGTTACTGAAAAATTATTAGCTCTTCCAGCGATCGTGTAATGAAAAACCAAAATTATTAAAAGTAATGCGTTTAGATATTATATAGAAGAGGTTGCATAAAATCTTAATTTTAATAACTTTTACCCCGATATTTGAGTTCAAAGGCACAGCAGGCATAGTTTACGTTGGAGGAATAATATGCAAATGAGACAATACGCCTCGATTCTGGACTTAAAACACGTTTTCATTTCGAACAAAAACATAACGGTTAGACATCCCATAAATTTCTTTAAAACAAAAATTAGCTATTCCTCGGGGTTAAAAGCAGACGACAGTGTCTTTAACAAAATTGAAAGGGTGGGGGGACGAAATAAAAAAGGGGAAGCACTATAACCGAAACGATATCTTTTATTAAAAAGTAATGCCGTGACCGGGATTAGCAAAAGGTATATCTACCGCCATCTTGTGTTCTTCTTTTCTTTACTTTTTTCTTCTTTTTTATCACGTGGGGGTCGTCCAGTTTAGGAAGAGGGAGAATAAAATGAAGCGCCGTTAACATGAAGCTAATGTATTTCATATTTACGATCGGTACCCGCCGAGTGAAGCTTAAAGCTTGTTTCAGTGGCAATATACTTTGAAAACATTGTTAATTTGACAGCTGTCGCTATGGTTACCAGTTGGCGGGACGTAGCTCTGCGCCCCATGTTTACTCGATTCGTCCTCCCGCACCACCCCCATCACTGCCCCGGCCACGCCAGACCTTAGGTAAAGTGGGATGCGGGGGTGCGCTCTCGTGATTGTTGTAAATGATGTCGTTGGGGGGTCATTACCTCAATAAAGTTCAGCACAAAAAATTGATCAACTTCAATTTCGCGGTCAAGTAACTTAATGATAGATTAATGTATATTCTAAATTTCTTGCATCTGTTGATGTGATCTCTCTCTCTCTCTTTCTCATCATTGAAATAATGACATTTCGTTGTATCTATAAGAAATTTTTATACGAGTTTCTTTACTGTAAAAAATATATTTGTTGCATAAATTTATGTTTTATACGTTTAGCAATATAAATTTTATTTCTGCGTAAACAAATTACCAATGATTAATTGAATCTGAAAATTTGGATAACTAATATTGTTCAAATCTGTTTATTCATGTGCACTGCATTTTGGTAAAAAAATATAAAAACTATGCGATTTTTATAACGTTGCTTTCTTGCATGCATTGATTTCGTAGTTTTTATCGCAAATATATATATACATGCTACATATATATGGTAATCATAAAAATATGGGTAGTAGAAATACAGGGGTGAATGTGCATGAAGTTTTTCGGAGTAGATATTTAAATATAAGTGAAATATATAACTCTCCTTTATAGCAAACTTATTATTTTGTAATTATTGTATCATATATAACATTTTTTACACTATTTCATATTTAAATAAGTAATTTATAAATATAAAAAAAATAAATTTCCAATAATACAATTATGTAATGTATTCAATTCACAAAATGCAATTATCAATACTTCTTACGTATTAAATTAATAATCACAAAATGCATGTATGCAATTTCAAGACAGTCCCTTTTCTCAAATGGAACATCGTTGTCTGATGTTTCTCTTTTACCAGACGAAAACGTAAAGGAATTGGGAATCACGCTTATACTTGATTTAAATTGAATACAGTTTAACTTTTGTGCATGCAATATGATATTTTCTATAATATTGTTCTATAATGTTTATGATCGTATGCTATGTTACTTTAGAATTAAATTTTGAATTATTTCTGCTGATAGTTTTGAAATGTAAATCTAAAGATGTATTAAGGCGAACCGGAGAGTTTCTTTTTTTTTTTTTACATAAAATTTGATATCGATTAGGAAATGTTTTGTTTTCTTTTTTTTTTTAACAAGAATAAAATTTCATTGAAAAATTTAAGGAAATAATTTTTTGAAAATAATGAATGTGAGGGGAAAATGTTTTATTTTTAAGTTACTACACCACAAACACAAATATTTTTTAGGTTTTTGTACTGTTATGAGTGTAGGAAAAATGTTTGTGTAAATTTAGCTTACTGTATGTAGTGTTGTTTTTCCCATATCAAATATGTTTTGCTATTGATTTTGGATATTATAATATTAAATCTCTCTCTTCTCTCCAAATGAAATTAACGGCATCTATTTTTCATCCTGAAATTATTAGGAATTGGAGTGGTTTTCTACTAAAATAAATTTTATACTTAATCCACCACGGACATTATGGTTTTGAAGAGCATTTAATGAAAAAATTCATTTATAAAAATACTTTTCTTTTTTTCTTCGTGATCTAGTAATAGAATCTTAGAAGTAAAAAATATCGGTTTAAATTTCAGCCACTGTAGAGCAACAGATGAAAGGAGTTTATTTCTACCTTCTGCATGCATATTTGTGGTGGTGACAACTTTTTAAGTTTTCCAGTTTTCTTTCTCAACTTGTGCATATAGTTCACCATCTATAAAGAATATTTCCGTAAATCAGTAATACGTGGTAGATGTTAAAAAGTATCTGTACTCTATTTTGTACATGCACTCTAATAACATTTTATTTACAGATAATTTTATACTATTTCTTCTTTTGTGAAATACTAAATTTACACTTCTTATTCATTCATCGTTATTTAGGTTCATATATCTTACTTTATTAAAAATTTCCTTTGCTTTATTTTTATTACAAATTTAGTTTTTAGTAATTTTTCCGTTTTTACAATATTAATTTATACATAATATGATAAGTTTTATAGTCTTTATTTTTAATGTGTAAAAAAAAAAAAAAAAAAAAAAAAAAAAAAAAATCTAGGTATAAATGTGAAAAAATCTAGATTTGAAGGATTTTTCTCACCGTTCAGTTATATATTGAAATTAAAAAAAAAAAAAAAAAAAAAAAAAAAAAAATATTTGAAATTAAAATTTAATTGTGTTTTGCTTAAGATTATCCATTAAAAATTTGAACTGATAAAAATTTCATCAAAAAAGTGTCGAAAAGATTAAAAGGAGGAAGTAATTAATACTGAAATCACTGAGGAATTTAATAATATTTTTCTATTATAAATAGTTTTAAAATAATAATGGAAAACTAATAACGTAATTTATTATTTAAGTACATTCTTACAGAGTTAGTCGATTTAATGTTTCTCATATGTGGCAATATAAATAACTATTATAAAGTTTTTAGTTTTAAAAAGCGTACGAAAATGCCTAACAACAATAAAACGCTCGAAGGAAATAATATCAAGAAAAATCTGAAAAGAAATTGAAATTCAGTTCCTCTAAACATACGTACGATATTGTAATGTATAGATTTATTTCTGTAAACTCACTAAAGTAACACTTGACTGTTATATAGTGTTTCCGGTTAACTCTATATAAAACTGTTAATGCAAAAAGTGCTTCCATAAGTTTATTGCTAGTAACTTCATTAAATCTAGACATATCGTTATCATTCCTTTGGATTATATCGAACAATCAAGGTTCTTTTGTATACCATAACTGGTTTTCTGAAAGAATAGCGGGATTAAGAATCTAAAATTGAATCGTCGCATCACTCTATACCAGAACAATACTTATTCATATCTGTTTTTATAACAAACGATTACCTGAAGCGTGAAAAATCGAATTGATAACTCATTAAACGTATTCACCGGATTTAGCGCCTAATGGTTAATAATGGTTTTGTACGTAATGAAAACTTCCTATTATATAATTCGTAAAAAATTAAATGTCTAGTCGACCTTTTAACAACTTGGAAGAAACCATGAACAAGTGTCGTATTTTTGCTGTACTGCTTCAGTACCTTGTTTCTGTTTTATCACAAAGTGCTTTACTGTTTTAATAATTGGTTTATTCAAATGCAAATGTGTATTGAAACTACAGCAGAAAATTTCAAGAAACAAAAAAATATATATTTGTTTATGATTATTAAGAATATATTTGATTGATATTATTAAGTTATATATATATATATATATATATATATATATATATGTACATACATACATACATATATATATATATATATATATATATATATATGTACATACATACATACATATATATATATATATATATTTACCATAAATATATTTAATTACTTCTCAAAATAGCTTACAATAAAAGCTTATCATCTTTATATACCACTCTTGCCTTCGGTTCAACATTTCGTGGGTTCAAATCCCACCTTGGGCATGGATGTTTGTAGTGGTTTGGAATCCACTTTAAACCGTAGGTCCCGGTCTAATTAGCCCTCGTGTGCAAAAAATGACCGTTGAGCGACAAACAAACCTCATATACCGCTTATCTTAAATATAGGAAACGTTTGGTTTTAGTTTGTGTTGTTACCGCTTTTTTAAAAGTTCATAATGGAAACAAAAACTAACCAATAAAATCAAATGTGAGATTCAACAACATTATGCTTTATGCGTGAAACTAATTTAATTTAAATTGTATTTATCTCTCTTAAAAATTATTTTATGTTTAGAACATTTTTTAAGTATTTAATTATAAAACTACGAGAAATACTGCGTTTATTATTATTTTTCAAACATTTACAACTTTTTGTGATTTCGAGGAAAATATTAAAATAAAAGCAAATGTGATCAAATAAGTGTATAATTTAACTCATATTTATACATCTATTTGAGATTCAGTAAAATAGTTCGATTATTTTAATGTCTTGATTTATGTGTATGTATATATATATATATATAAGCACCTGTTTAATATTTTCTTTTCAGTAGTTTTCAAAATTCAATCTGTCAATCAAAAGTTTTCCATCTACCTCATTATCTTTGAATATAAGGTAACAGATGGTGGCGAAAAACTAGTGGTATATCATATTTTTTATTACGACATTGAATGACCAACTATATCTCATGAGAATCTACAAGAAATTTAATATCTCGTTTTGTTCTCAACAATAGCATCCAGAGAGATTATTTGAAATTATATTCTATTACTTTCTTACAATTTCTATCTTAAAATTTCGTATTTTGATATTGTAATTGAGAGGACTATATTTGTATAGTTAAAAAATAGTGAAATCTTTGTTGCTTGCAAATTGGTTTAGGGAAATAAGTCAATAAATTGGTTGATGTTATACCTTTTCTTTTTTAGTTTTTTTCATTATTTATTAAGACAAAAAGAAACTGATTAATTAAAATATGAAATGCTGATTTAAATTACAGAAAAGGAAGAAAATATGTCAAATTATTGAAATAACAGAAATGTTATTCAAAATTGGATGTTTTCATACATATAAATGTTCAGAGAATAAGTTAATTATTTAAAATTGTGAAAAAAATAATATTTCTAATCTGACCTATTACCATTTCAGTCTCTTTTAGATATTCTTTATTTTGTGAAAACTATCATTTAATCTATTTTTAAACATAAGGTGAAAAATTCTGATTGTTGAAAATTCCTTCAGTTAGCTATTTGTAGTGTATATATTTTTGCAGAGTCACACATAATAATTTGTAAATTTTTCATTTTTATCAACGGTATATAGATTTTTTATGTAAGTAAAACACTTTTCTTACCATGAAATGTTGTTTAAAATTTTAAAAACTTAATAAAACTAAGATTCTAAAAATGATCAATAGTTACTAAAAATATAATGAAATTGATGTATTATTTCCTAAAGGATTAGAAATAAAATCAATATATTATTTGTAGAATATATTTAGTTCATAAAGAAATTAAACACTTTAAAATCAATTCTTATTAATTCCTAGATTACAAATTTTTCCAAAAAAAAGAAAAAAAAATGATATAGAGGATTTTATTAATAAAAATTTGGAAAAATTACTAGACTGTAGTAAATAACCTAATATAGAGAAATAAATATTATAATATGAAAGCATATGAATATATTTGATAACATTCAGGTGTTCATGTTAAAGCTCAAAATATTTTTATTATTTGCTTTGTACACATTAAGTACTCTGATACAATAAATATCAAAATTACTATATTGTTGAATAGAATTATCTATACGAATAGTCATGAAATCAAATTCAATTATATATATATATAAAGATTAATAGTATTACGACGTACGTTTCAGTAAATAAACTTTTTAAATGTAGTGTGGATCAGTATAAACTCGTAATTAAGCGTATCATTGTAACTGAACTATGCGGATTGATTCATTTTATTTAATTGAGGAAGTTAAATTATCCTGATGAGGACTGGAACATTGAAGAAGAGTTGACAAATTACCCGAATTAAAGGTGTGACTAAAAGTCATTTCATCAGTTTTCATAGAAAATTAAATGGTGTTCTGGCTTCCAATTCAATTCAACATTTTGTGTGCTATATTTTCTCTTAGGTGTATTGTAATATTTCGGAGTCAAGTTTGAACCTCTGGGGTCCCGGTCTAAGTAAATCTGATGTGCTAAAAGCCACTGCAAAACGGCAAATAAATCAAATCTTGGTTTAGGTTTTTTTGATTGGTTTGTTAGTCGCTCAACGGTCATTTTTTGCATACGAGGGCTAATTAGACAAATCTTGGTTTAGATAATCCTATAATTTTTATATATCTTATAAATTTATACTTATTTATGATGATAAAAAAACTATATTTAATTTTGTTCAGTATTTAGAGATTGGCTGATAAAAATTAAGCATTTATTCAATTTTGTATAAGTTTATTTCTGCATGAATAACTGTGAGACTTGAAAGATTTTTTCAGAATTTTGAGTTCTTATATTTTCATAGCAAAAAGGTTTTCAGTTTTTAATTATACAACTAATGTGATTAGGTTTTCTTTCATTCTAACAGTATACTAGAGTGTCTAAAATTAAAATTAATAAATATACAAGAAGCGTTATTTTTATTAAAAATGTATTTAATTTGAGCAAAAACGGAAAAGTTTCGGAAAACTAATATTTTATGCTATAATGGAGGGAAAGAAATATTGTACACAGGAATTTAATTACACTGATATGTAAATAAGAGTAAGGTTAGTCAAAATACGATGGAACAAATGCTGTTATTTTATTGTTTTGTATTTATTTCTTCGTATATTGAAAGTATACCTTCTTCCAATATAGTTAATATTAGCTGACCGCAAGCAATATATATATATATATATATATATATTGCTAATTAGGCTGTCGATAAGAAATTTTGTCGGTAATTTCATTCTTTCGAAAACAACAATTCTAACATTTGTATTTTCAAGTTTTTAATTTTAGCATTCAATTTTAACGTTCTGAGAGGGTTGTCGACTTGCAGTGTCTCTTCAGTAGCATCTTTCAAGTGCTTTGGAAACCTCGTTGGTTATTCCAACGCCTACTACTTGTAAGATACTCGTCTACTACTTGTAAGATAATATCGTTAACATGTTATGTTCTATGTAATCCTTAAATCGAACTGTGTGATCACTTTTACCTCTTCCCGCATTGCTGGAGAATCTCATCCCTATAGTTTTATGTTTCTACAGTACTTGCAGAGAAGATATGGTACGTGTAAGCCTATCCAAACTAAAAGTTCTGTATATATGGCTGACAGTGAAACAAAGGTAATTAATTTCTCGAATGTTTCCTAGATGATAACGTCTCCTAGATTCTTAGCAGATGGAAAATTTTCTAGAATTTTTCTGAAGTGAACATGACGTCAATCTTGCTTTGTCCAATATTCGTACTCATATCTACAAGAAATGGGATCTTTTGTCAGTATGGATGGACATAAATATATCTTTCAATTATCCGTCTAGGCTGGGTTTGATATAATATCATTAATTCACACGCAAAAACAAAGTTTTGAGTTTGCAGCCTGCAGTAATATCTACACAGTGCCTTGTATTTAAAACCAACTTGTATTTAAACGAAACTGTTGTGATTCTTGAGAAACTTTGTCCAATCATCCTGGTTATAATACCTGATGTCTGAAAGTTTTCCATCTAGAGACCATCATATTCGATACTTGTACTCAACGAATGATATCCCCTTACGATTTGCCAAATTTTAACTTGTAAATGATTCGTCAACGCAATTAACCATTTAAACAATTCCACCTTGCCCTTTTATCTGCCATCTCTGCAGCAAAAGTTCTTTTCCTCGACTCAAATAAGGTAGTTTAAATAAACTACTCACATAAATTCTAAGCTCAAATAAGGTAGTTTAAATAAACTACTTTTCAATTTCATTTTTTGATGACTTTCTTTACCATTAAATCGAATCTAGAAGCATAAATTAAATTATGTGACACATTCAAAATAATAACGCTAGATATATTCGTTTCTCGCAAAAGATATGTTTGTAGTTATTTTTTATCAGCTCCAGTACACTTTTGTCATAATTTTAAATATGATAAATTGAGCACGTTTTGAATTAATTGAAATAACCAGATTTTTAAAAGCGAAACATAAAAATTAAGCCGAGCTGAAGAAACTGAATTTAATAAATAATAGTGAAAAATTATATCCTTGAGGAAACTGAAATTTTTTCAAGGATATAATGTTTCGCTATTAGAATCCAATAGTATTGTTATTAAGTGAATGATGTTATTTTTCCTGTTTTAAAGCATCACTGTTTAATGTATAAAAATTACTTTTCTATCGAATGATTTTTTTATATCGATAACTTTATCAAAATCTTTTGTTTTAAGGAATTTTTGTAAACTTTGATTTAGTAATACAGTTGGGGAAAAATAGTTTTTCATGTGAATCACGTTTTGTTGTTTTGATTGTTTCATGTTAAAATAAGTTTTGTTATTAACTAATACCTCAGTTATGAAATAGGTTAACATACAGCTATTTTATAAAGACTCTTCTGATTATATACTAATGATTTATATACTTATTAAGCACTTAGATAAAATTATGCACATTGTGTTATTTACAGCCATTAATTAATGTTTTCTTTTTACTTAAAAATTATTTAGTTATACTAATATTTAGGACTTTAAGAGAAATTTCTCAAAATGTATTTTTCATGCACAAATTTTGATATAAATGTAATTAAACTTGTAAGAAATAAATGTAACTAAATTCAAAATCACAGTATGTTTCGTCAGTGAATCGCAAAATAGGACTAAATTTTAAAAACAAATATATTTTTTTTTATCAATAATTGATAATGTATTATAATTTACAATATAAGTACATTATGAAGAGTATATAAGTACATTATAAATATTGATATATTGAAATTCCTTTAACACATATAGCTGATACCTTTTTTATCATTTGTCATTAACTTCTGTTTTACATTTTCTTACTATAAATAATAAAATATTGTTGTCCATAGCCAAAAGCCGTTGAAACGATTTTTAACATTCAATGCGTGTTATTGCCTTACTGGAAAATGTTCCATAGATTGTGGGCTATATTCACATATGGAAAGAGAAAAACACTAGAAAATTCCGGAGCACTCCCTATAAGAGGTGTGCATGCATATAGCAGAAATGAAGGAGACGCTATATATTTTGGAGTGATTCAATGGCTTTATATTTTACTTTTACTAATTTAAATTTAACTGAAATTGTGTATATATATAGATTTTTCTCACTATTACCCTATCTTTTGTATTGAGTTCTTAGGTTGAATAGATTTTTATATTCCAAAAGATACATTCAACGAGAAAAGTTAATGTGAACAAATCAAAATTTTATATTACTTTTTTTTAAATTACAAAATTTTTTTTAAATTACAATTATTATTATTTTCTTTTTTATGTAGGATAAATGAATTACTATCGGATCACAATATCGTTGAAATATTTCTTTAACTCAAATCTGCATTTGAGGTTTCCTCGTCAATAAATTATCCGCCATTACCGAGATAAATTTGTTTAACCCCACATTTTTTTTCCCTTTGTGTTTAAGTAAAAAGGTGGTCCTTCGCGATCCGGAGATTTTTACAGGCTTTTCATTGGCAAAGGCAAATTGAACAGGAAAAATGCATAAAAATGGGCACGCTTTAGGTACAGATTTATAGCTTTTATTTCACCTCACTTCCACTTGATATATCGCAGATAAAATAATTTTACAACCTGCTCTTTTAGACTCGCAATTGTAAAGAGAACGCGCGTTTTGCCATAGAGAGTAAAAAAAAAATAAAATAACAGCTGAAGAAAAACGAGCGATATAAAGACATTTAAAATCATCTTTTGTATTCTGCATTATACTTCATCGGATAACATATCCAAATTATTCTCATTTTTTTTTTATCCTTTTCTCATATCTGCCTCTACTTCGGTTTTATTTATCTATTTATTTTTCACTTTCGTAGGTACGGACCCATTTCTCAGTTTCCTTTATTTTATTTACATCTTTGGTGGAAAAAAAAAGTCCTTTTGTTTTCTTCGACGTCAGCTATCATACTTAAGAGTTACAGCCACCGAATATTTTGAATATTTTATATAAACGGCCTTCGAGAACACAGATATTTCTCTCAAATTGTTGCACTGGACCTTTGGACCGAAAGTGGTGTAAGCCAGCCATAAATGCAATAACTAAAGCGAAATAATTTTTTTAAATAACAATTTAACTGAAGTATTTCAATTTTATTTATTTGAGATTACTTCATGTTCCTAAAATATAGCGCAAAAATTCGCAAATATTATTGCAAATCTTTATCTAATATAAAGACATCCAAAGTTTTGGTGACTGAAACAGATTCATAATTTGAAAGTTAAAATCTCAATACATTTTTTACTTAAGATTTAAGAAAGTCTTTTCGTTTTCCTAGAACATTGTTAAACAGGTTTCTTTTTATGCAAATTTTCGCTATTAAAAGGGTTGTTAATGTTTTAATTCCAAAATACACTATATATATATAACAGTACTTTTAATATTAGTTAACATTTATATTTGAAATCTGCCTTAAGTTGATGCCTAATAAAGTTAATTTAAATTATTTTCTAATTTTATAATAATTATTTATATATAATTGTTAATTTAAAATGGAGATTGTCTGAAATTCATTATTTTAGCAAGTATACCCGGATAGCAATTGAAATTCTCTCGAAATTTTTCCTTAAACTATCCCACCGTGGGCATATTTTAATAAAAGAAAATAAAAATACTCTAATTATGAAAATAAGCATTTTTATCCATTCAAATTCTTATTATTGTGAAATGAATAATACTGATATTTATGTTTTTCCAACATTTTAATTTTATATTTTGGATAAAATATTTTCTAATATTACGTAAAATTAAATTTTTATATTTAATTTGCTTTCATTATAGTCAAAAGCAAAATTTTAATGTTTTGTTAATTTGGCATTTAATTTGAAAAAAGAAAAAAAATCTATATTTTTTTTTTGAATGTGTTTGGTTTAATGGGTATCTTTTTCCAACTCGAAATTTTTATTTTTATTTCAGTGTAATATTTTCTGTATAGATTTATTGACTAAATAATCACCAATTTTATTCTAATCAAATGGATAAATGTATTTAGCAGAGTAGTACTTTGCATAATGTAAACATATCATATTAAGAATTTCTATTTCTTAAATAGTTCTATTTAAAAAAACATGAGTTGACAAGTTTAATTAAAGTTTAGAACTAAAGAATTAGTTGTTTATGAAAATTTGAGAGGAATTTCTATTAGTCAATTCCAGAGAGAATTTCTCTTTTTAATGAAATTTATTTGATGATATTGTGTTCATAAATTACAAATTAATGAAATCAGATATATCTTTCACACACACAAGTAACTAATAAGGTGAGTGGTCTGACAAATCTTAAGTATAAACTTAAATTATTATCTTACGAATGAATTTATTGCTTAAACTATGACATTATACTTTCATTATCTTATCAGTATACGCAATTTAAAATTGATGTATACTTTCTAAAATAAATGCATATTTTATTCCTTATTTTTTCCTGGAAAAATGCTCTTATATGAAATTTGTGTTGATTATATATTCAGGTACATAGGGGAATTCAAGTTGTTTAGAATGATAATTAAGCTATCATATTTATCAGCAGAACTACTTTTCATTTTGTATGATATTCTTTATTTCAAAAATGGTTATAATTGTTTTTAGTACTAAAATCCAGATTTTAATTACTTTTCAATAAAAATAATATTTTCTAAATTTTAAAATATCAAATTATATAATTTTTTACGTATTTTAAAATTTTTTTGGGGAAAAAATAAGCTGAGAAAATAATTGAACTTATTGAATTTTGTTGTTTTCTTTTCGCTAACCATTTTAATAATTTAGATACGTGATATATTTATTTTATTTTGAATTTATTGAACAGAAAAATTAAAAGGAACATTTTTAACCGTTGTTTAAAATTACTAAATATATATGTTTCATAATATAATTAAATTTCACAAAATAATTTCGGAAATAGTAAAAATATATAGCTGAAAAATTTACTTTTTCGTGGAAAAAAGTAATCATTTGCTGAATTTTGAGTTACGATAAAATTCTTCACAAATTTATTTATAAAATATCTTTAGTTCACAATTTTAAGGAAGCTTAAATTTTTCCCTTTTCAATAATTAAATATATGTAGATCTTGCCGTTCTTAATATCCTTGTAAATAATGCAAGAGTAATTTATTTGAAAGAGATAAATTCATTTTAAATAAATATCTTTACACGGGCATTTGAAATCCGTTAAATATTTGAAAGCGCTGATTTCATTATGAATTCATTTAAGCAACGTTATTTATTCAATGCTTTTAAAGTGAATTTAACATGCTTTTGTCGCATGTCATTTAACGTAAAGTAAACTATTTACATAAAAAGCATTTTACTCTTTTACGGTATTTTGTTAGTCTTCTTTTATATTTGGACTTGCTTTCTCTCAAAATATGTTTAGATTAATTGAACTGCATTTTTATTTTTTCTTCATTTTTTTTATTTACTTACGAAATATCCGATATTTTTCCTTCACATATGTGAAATTTTGATAGTAGAAATATTTTTACAAATTTATCTTAATTTGCGAGAAAAATGTGTTACTTAAGTAAAGGTGTGAAATATATTTTTGCATGGAAAACTACATGAAAGAATTTTATTATTTTATATTAATGTAATTCTCAATGTAGAAAATTTTTAAAGAGATTTCAACTAAATGAAATAGCTTATTAAGTAGATTTTCTTAGATAACGGAAGTTTTGAAAAAAAAAATTCTTGGAATTGAAAAGTTTTTTGTTTATTTTTTGTTTTTTAGTTAAAAGTTTTAATATTTGATTAAAACTTTTAAAAAATAAGATTTTTAGCTTTATTAATATTATTATTTATCTAATTTTAAAAAAATACATCATTATCAAATATCTTACTTGTTAAATACTAATATTCTCTCAATAACGATGCATAATTTATAAAATTATTAAAAAAGTATATATATATAGGCAGTTTTACATATTTTCTAATGTTTTGAATTTTAATGCAAAATTTTTTGTATTGATCTAATTATTTTTAAAATAATACTGTTTACACTAATCTTCAAAATCTGATTGAAGCACTAAATGATTTATCGCCAAATCTCCGACATATATATATATATATATATATATATACAATAAAGGAATTAATATTAAGTTGAAAGATATATAATTAATTTATTTTATCTGAGAAGTTTAATGATGTAAAATTTACAAAACTTATGCATTAATTCTTATATATAACATGCTATTAGAAATGTATTTGAATATTTTATCTGTTCGGAAAATACATTTATTCCCATTAATTCATATTAATGAAATGGCTTACTTTAAAACTTTTTATAGATTTTCGCTTATTAGTAATAACACAACGTATTGAAGTTATTATAGACTGAAACAATTATTTTTCTTAATGTTTCTTTTTAATTGATTTCATATTGGAAAAATACAAATCAGTTTATTTTCCTGTTAATTTTCTGTTGAACTTCATCTTTACGATGTAAAAATTCTCAAGTCACGAAATTCACTTTAAAAATCCTCTAATTCACTACTAAAAAGGATAGAAATTATATAAGAGTAAATTTTATTACATGTGAAATTATCTTTTATTTGTGTTCGTTTTCTTGAAATAAAAGTTACATTTCAGTTTCGTTTTATATTTTTTGGGGAATATATAATTATCTTTTGTCTACTAACAACATCATAAAATTTCTTTTAAATTATTTTCAATATAACGAGATACATAATTTATTATGAGATAAAAGAATAAAATTCGAAATTTTCAATGCAGAAGAAAGAATATGTGTTTTATAGTTACTGGAAATGTTTTTAGAATTGCTATATAAAGATTCTATTCTGAAATTGGGATCAATCATCAGAAAATAGGACTATATTTTACGACTACATTTCAGTGTATTCATTTTCATGTAAAAATGAATACATTGAATTAATTAATTCATTTTCATGTAAAAAAACTGAAAAAATCTGTACTTTTATATGAAAATTAATTAATCGAATGGTTTGAGAAACTCTCGCATTTGAATTAATATTAATTTCATTGATATGTAATCTTTACTGAAGTATGTATCTTGAGCAAATATTTAATGTAAAATTTATAAATTTAATTAATTGAATTTTTAAAGTATGTGATAAAATAATTTTTTAAAATTAAATAGTGTAAAATATTTATAAATATTTCATAATGAAACAACTTAATATGGAACATAAGTATAATTCATATTAAAAATTGTTTTCATAGTTTAAAAAATTTTTTATTTATTTCAGCAAAACTAGCGTGATAAAAAAATTGCTTAAAATTGTCATCGGAAAATTACCTTAAATAAATAAAATTTCTTTTATTTTTACTGCAGTCATTATTCTATAAGTAAAAATAAACATTCTAATTTGCCAATATTATTTAGTAATCAACTATAGAAACTGATTTTAAACTTTAAAGCAGGGAAATTTGACATATTTTAGAGCTAATTATTATTTTATATGAAATCCCTTTTACTTTGTTATATTTATTATATTTTTATACTGATATTTTTTATTCTTTATAAGAAAAAATGAAGGTAAAAAATAACATACTTTTAAATGATTCCTTCACTTTGAACCTATAATATATGTCTATCTACGCCTTTATTTTTCTTTCGCTGCATTCTTTTTGCTTGGAAAATTTCCTTGTGATTTTTTATTTGGTATCAATTTTTATATACGTTGTAGATCTATTAATTTCTTTGTTCACCAAAATTTTTCCTTAATGATAGTTTCCTTAATTAATTTTTTCCTTATGCTTGATATTATTAAAGCTATTTTTATAAACATTTGTTTTAAAAATATTAAAATATATGTACAGAATGGGATATAGTTTTAAGCAATATAAAATCAGAAATTTCGAATGAAATATATAAAATCTGAAATAGTACAACCTTGTAGATAAATCTAACTGTTCCTGTCTGCGCATAAATTCAATTTTGATGTTTTTATTCTCCCCTCCCCCCTCAAAAAAGTATAGAATTACTTAAAAGACATAATATGCTTTCAAATATTAATAACATTGTGCACTTATTCTTGTTGCTCTTGCAGCTTACAAACTTAAAATTCCAAATACTTGCTTAAATTGTAAATTGATTTAGCTTAAAATTGATTTAGTTAGCAATAGTCATGTGCTAACTAAATTAGTAAAATAGTGCTATATTAGTAAAATAATATTGCAGTGTCTAATAAAGAAAAAAAAATCTGAAATTATATCTAATTATTATAAAAATATAAATTGATTAATCTCTTTAATTCATAAAATAGAATTTTAAATAAATTTTACTTTCAATAATATTGAACGAAATATATTTCATTTTTAATAAATAAAATCGTTAAAATTTTCTAATGCTTTCCTTTTGAATTATTTTGTTTATTGGTTTCCTGGTGGAGGACAAGTGAACTTCATATTGCTTATGAAAGTCAAGTTATTGCGTTTTTTACTGCGGGAAAAGGTGATAGTTTCAGGATTCTGCTTTTAAAATTCTTTATAATGTCTATTTGTGAATCCATACTTGAAATAAAATTTGTTAAAGGTCCATTTCATTAACACCATGTTACTTTATAATTTTTTTTCCTGCTTTCCTTACAAATTTATAAAAATAATACTTTTTTTTTTAAACTCAATATTAAAGTGAAAAGGCATTTATCACGCTATTGGTATTAAGAGTTTAATTTAGATGTGTTTTATTTTTAAGCTCTGTTTGAATGATAATTTGAAACAATTTTAAGTATTTTGCTATCATTATATTGGAATAGTGACATTTACCTTTAAGAACGAAAAAAATATTTTCAATAAATTAATACGTATTTCAATATGTTTGTTTTGACTTTAATACAATTTTTTGATTTATTTAATGTCTTTAATGCATAAAGTTATAGTTATTCTAAGAAGGGACAGTTCTTAAGATATTATTACATACAGCTGAAAATAATATCGAAGAATCTTATATGATAAAAATATCTAAATAATAATGTGTCTCTATATTATAATAATCGAATTCAAGACAATATTAAGCAAAAAAAAAAAAAAAAAAAGAATCGTTACATTGTTATTATCATGACAGTTTTGTTATCATAAGTAAGATTTAATTTAATAAAGTGATTCTATGCTTTAATTATTTAGAAAAGTATATAGTATTCAAATAACGAACTTGGAGTGATTATTTTTACATGCTTATATGTTCGTCACGTTCACAATTGTTTTTCTTATTTTGTAACAATTTTTTTTGAAAAAATATAATACTTAAATTTTATCACTTAATTAATATTATAATATATGTAAAAATTGAAAAAATAATAATATATTAAAAAATAATTAATTAAAATTTTTAATTAAATAACTTTAAAAATGAAAAATATAATTAATTAATAATTTTAATGT
The DNA here is from genome assembly GCA_030067965.1 of Latrodectus elegans. Taxonomy (NCBI): domain Eukaryota; kingdom Metazoa; phylum Arthropoda; class Arachnida; order Araneae; family Theridiidae; genus Latrodectus; species Latrodectus elegans. The sequence continues at coordinate 71,579,352 of CM057822.1, forward strand.
ACAATAAAAATAATTAATTAAAAATTTTAGTTTATTTTTTAACATATTATTTTTAAAAAATATATTAAAAAATAAATTAAAATTTTTAATTAATACTTTTTATTATAATTAATAAAAATAATTAATTAAAAATTTTAATTTATTTTTAATATATTATTTTTAAAAAATATATTAAAAAATAAATTAAAATTTTTTAGTTAATTATTTTATTAGACATTAAAATTATTAATTAATTATATTTTTTATTGCCTTATATATTATTTTTAAAAAACAATATATTAAAATTTAAAATTTGATAAAATATATGCTTAACATGTATATATTTTTATCAAATTTCATACCTTTTTGTTACCTTTAACTGTAGTTGCAGATTTCAAACATAATGTAAAAGGTTATAAGGAAATGTTAGCATAATTACTCTTTGCGTAATTAAAACTACGCCTATTTAATACTTTTCCTTAAGTTAAAAATGATATCGTGACATATATATCTTTTAACAAATAAAATCAAGGAACTTTCTTCGTTATTTTTTTATGTAATTAACTCAAAAAATTAAGAAGAAATTACTAAAGGAAACTTAAACTTTATAGGTAAAATGTTTCCAATTAATGCAGGAAAAACAAATTCCTCAAGTCAAATTATTTAACTTTAGTTTTATATATTATCAGTGAGAAATGGAATGATTGATTATAACTGAATGTTATGTATTTCGGAATTTATAATCTTTAATTGTTTGTTTCATGCAAAAGGGTTTTTTTTTCATTAAATATCATGATTTGGCGAATAACATATACGTATATATTATATCGGCTATTATGTAATTAATTGTAGATCTTTTTTCATTATTCCTTCATATCATTCTCTGTTTAATGATATAAGAACAGATAATAATAATTCATTAAATTATTTCTTGTTCCCATTTTTCTTCAAATATATGTTAACGAAATATAAATTGGTCATACAATTGAAAAATCTTAATTGCTTGTGTTATAGTAATAAATCCTGAATTAAAATATATTTAATTTTCAATATGTGATTAAATGATGCATATTTTTATAGCACTAATTTGTAAATCTAGAATGGTTCTTAAAAAAGAATACTGTGTTCATACATTTCGGTAGTACGTTAATATGCAAAATCTCATTTTTATATCTTCAAATTCATAAAAGTATTTATGTTAATAGATAATTTTTATTTATTTATTATCGTTATGTGAAGGTTTGTTTTTTGTTTAAATCAAAATTGCTTTTTCGTATATAATTATGTATTATTTTATTCATAATAATTATTTTTAAACAAACAGATGTTTGCATGAAATTGGTTCATTTCGATCACCATTTTATTGTATAAGCTAAGAAATTGTCTCCATAAGTTCTAAAAAAGTCTTATGAATAGTTAAATTTGGTATAAATTTGCGATGTTAATTTATATTTATGAAAGTTAATATGACTACAGTTAAAATCCTTGCTTTTCTAAATGACTGAAATTTAATTGTTATATCAAAACAAAATAAAAGGGGTCAATAATTTAAAATAGTAAATATTTTTTTTAAATAATTTAATATTTTATAATGTTTGTGTTTATTTAGTAAAAAATTACCTCAAATAATTAATTTTTAGTGTATTGTTCAACTCTTTATTTTTGGTTAACGTATGTGTTGATTTGTATATATATTTTGTAGAGAGAGGGAAGGAGAGAGAAACTGAGTTACCATAGGAATTTTTTAATCTTGACTTAAATTTTAAGTTTCTCTATGAATATTTAGCATAAATAATTATATAGAAATATTTTTTAGATAAAATTCTGATATGTTTATTTATAAGAGAACAACATAATTTTTTTTATAAAATGAGATATCATCATCATTTAGTTTGAATTTTTTTCACATCGTTTGTAAATATAATACTTAAATACAGTTCTTTATTACAATCTAGTAATTAAATATTTTTGTTAAAAAAGAAAACTATGTATCCTTATGTTAACGTATTTCTTTAAGTTAACTTTTTGTTAGTTAATCAGTTATCTTTGTAAGATTGATTAAAAATATACATTTTTTTATTTTTTAAAAAAAATTTAAAAATTTTTCGATTTAATCTAATTTTTCAAATCTTCGTTGGTAACAAATAATTATTTTTGTTTATAACAAATGAATTTATATCGACATATAAAAATTTGACAAAAATCCTTTTTTCAAGTAGGATTTGGCATTTTTGTTGTAAAGCACTTGTTTTAGATGACGATATTAGTTGATAATTTGCTGTGTGCGTAGTATAAATTGATAAACTCAAATGAAGACGATTAAAATTCAGCTCCCGTCTACTAAGATGTTTTTTTTTTTTTTGGTTTCATTTTATAGATATTGACATGATATTACCATTTGTAGCATTTGAGAGAAGATTGGATTTTGTTCCTGTTAATTTTTACTTGTGTTTTTTCACTATGCATGGTTAAGAGGTTTATTATTATCTTTGTAAGTGGTTATCAAAAATAGCGAATTCCATAAAAATATTAACACAAGTCTCTCTCTCATTGCTAGACAGAGATTCACACTTCAAGTCTAATAATTTCCTGCTTCTTATGATATTCTTTCTTATGTTCCCGCCAGTTTTCCACCTAGATAACTACATTAGAGAAGAGAGCGTTCTAGCAAAGTTTATAATTTAGATAACCTGGCGTACAACTTAGAATCTTATAGGTATAGAGTGATCTGGAGATTGTTGCTTTAAAATTTTGAGGCATATATCATTAGAAGCTGACGCTTATTGTGCATTGTTTCCCGAATTGCTCTGCTTCTCAGTTGAAGACTAATATGTAAATAAGGCATCTCGTAGCTCAATGTAATTTATATCGTCAATAAAACACGGCACAGCGGTTTTTGGAATTTTTAAACAGGTTTTTGGTGATTTAACTGCGTTTTGCATGGTGCTTATTTTTTCCTGTCAAGCAGCGATGCTCTTTTAGGTTTCAAAGATATTCATTTCTATTTATTTCTGGTGTATAAATAATTGAACACTTTTTTGTTACAACATTTTTCTTGGATTGAGATTCCAAATCCGTTTGTTCTCTGAGAAAGTAATGGAATGACAATAGTCATATATGCGTACAGCCATGCTTCATTGAACGCTTTAAAGTTCCGTTTATGGAATTCTTACATAGTCTATTTTAATCTACTTATAAGACTTTCCTGGTTGAACTGAATTTTTTTTAAGATATTGCTTAACTACCTACCGTAATATATTTTGCCTCTATGTTAACTAATAAATATTCATTGTAAATATGTATTATTTCTTACGTATTCTTATTGTTTTGATGTTTAAAAAAGCCCATGAAAGATATATTTCAATTCAACAATTACTTTTACCAAGCCTATTTATAATATCTGAATAAGTATTTGGGTGAACCTTTTTTATTACCAAATTATATATTACTATTACATTAATGATTCAAAATGGGAAACAAGTTAATAACTAGGAAATATATCAAAATTAAAAAAATAAAAAGAGCTATAAAGAATAATTGTGAGTAACGATTGAAGTCATTCAACAAATGTTAATATTTGGGTATTGCTTCAAGTCACTTAGAATTTGTATGTGTGTGTGACACAGATCTGATAAAGACCTTTGAATTCTTTTGAATTTTATGAAATTGCTTCATATTGGGGCAAATTTTCTTTCAACTTAAAACCAGGTGATCTTGCAGATGTTTCTAGTTTAGGGGAGCTTTGATTGTTTGTTATTCTTAAATTACCATTACGCGCTGTTTATTTGACAGTACTATATTTTACGGCACAAAACATAGCTTTCGAAACTAAATGTACAAGTATTGTATGACACATTTTCAATCGGAACACTTACACATTTTATATTATTAAGAAATTCTAACTTGAAATCTACTTGTTAAGCTGATTTCTCGATATCTAGTAATGAGCAATTACATACTCCACAAAATTTTAATCTTGTGGATCAATCAAAGAGATTTTAAATTTAATCACTTTTTATTGTTGAATTTATTCTAAATTATTTCAAAAAATGTCCTAATATAATTGTTAGATTAAATGGTTATACATAATATTTATGCAAATTTACCTGTCTTTGTTTAATATTACTTTTAGTATTATTTGTGTCAAGTACCATCTAAAACTAGCATCTCCTCTGCATGTCCTACACTACATGGGTATAAGTTGACACCGAGAGAGGACCTAATATCATGTTTATTACCAGTGATTGACTTTGCTAGAATACAGGGAATCGTGGACCAGATCTAGTTGTCGCTAGATCATGAATGATTAATAATAACACATTATTTTATAGAATTTAAAAAACGTGTTTCTCATTCTTTTTATTTTATAATTAAAATTTATCTAAGACAGAACATATGTCGGGTGCAATATACATGCATTTTATAATTATTTATAAAGTAAATATCATGATTCATTTTCGCAAAATTTTATGAATTAATGCCAATAATACAAAGTAATCACTTACAATTCTTATCTTTTAAGTATGAATGAAGTTCTTAAATTATCTTTTGTTTTATTTAGTTTATAGGATTATGGATATTATGAAAATTATTTTTAAGAGTATTTTAACTGTTTTAAGTTATGCAGGCAATAATCTTATGCCAAAGTAATGAATTATAAGTTATTATTTACGTGTTAATTTTTCAGAAATGTACTTGAAATGTATCTTTTTTATGCAGTCATATATTTTTCTAGTTACTTTAAATTTGAATTTTCGTAAAACAGCTCTATGTAAATATTTTCTACGGTGATTCTTTTATTAGTTAATAGTAAATATAAAATGCTATTATATGTGTAGTTGATAAACTTAAAAAAAATACAATAGAGAAAAATGTTTAAAAATATAAAATAATATGTATCTTTTTTCATTCCTCTTTTAAATTTTTTCAGATAGATTTTACTTCGTCTAGTAAATTACTTTTGAATAATTTATAATATTTTCATTGTTCCTTTGAGCAAAAAAATTAATTTGTTTAAAGAATGCTAGTTTAATCGTTTTTACAATGTTAAATTGACATTTTTAATACTAGGCAACTTTTTGAAATTTCAGTTTGGGAATGAATAAAACTGTAAAATAGTTTTTAAAAATTGTAAAAAAAAAGGGAGGGAAGATATTGTAAAGGAAATTATACGAAGCTTTTTTTTTTTCAAGGAAACAATTTTCTTCGTCGAATTTCTGTTGGATCTTTCCATATTATTCAGTATCGAAATGTAAGTGTTTCCAAGTAAAAATTACATGCATTGCCGCCTTTATTTTAACTTTATATATTTTTCAGTGGACCGGAAAAGATCCCGCTTGGTTTCATAATAATTACATCGAACCGTTTCATCATCCTTTGATGTGGCCGTTGGAGCAAATAAATTCTAATGGGGTCGCTCAACAATTCTCAACATTATACAGAATGAAAAAAAAAATAATAAATGTATACACTTTTGAATATTGAGGCAAGCTAGCATTAATGGTGTTTCCCGCGGTTTCAGACCCAGTCGGGGGATCTGCTCCTCATGGCGAAGACATCGCCAAGCATTTTAAAGTCTCATTCCTTTTTAACTCGTCCCGCAAAATGTGCCTGTGCGTCGTAAAATTTCACCATCGGAGGGCCGACCTGAAAAGACCTCATTTTGTCCTGATGCATTCCTTTGGAGGATTACTTTTATCGTTGGATTATACTTTTACAGTGTTAAATTTACTTTACCCCCGGAAACAAGGGTCGGGCGCAAATTGCTCCCACGCCCACACCCCTGGCACCTTACTCATTGAAATGTGCATATATGGAAATGAAGAAAACTCGGGCGCTTGGCGGTGTTTTGAAGAGATGACTGAATGTCGTGTTGAAATGCATATATCTCTCTGTGTGTGCATGGAAGTGCGTTTAACCACTAGAATGCGCGCCTTCGCTTTTACTACTCAGCAGGGAGGATTCGCCAATATGCAAATGTCGCCATGCGTGGAGATTATTATTAATAATAGCTTTGCATGTGTTTTGTTTCTTTTTACAGGCGTCCGAATAGGGTTAAAGAGGAAAAATTGTGAGCTTTTGTTTCAGGTATGGTAATGCGGGATGGGGAAACTTTTAAGTGCCCCACTGAAAAGTAAGATATCTCCCGCTTCTGTTCCTCCGTTTTGAATATCATATGCGTCTGCCCCGTTATATGCATACGCATTTATCAAAACTTAAACGCTTTTCGCAACATTTTCTTTCAAATACTGGTAACGTGCGTTTGCTTTAAATATATGACGCTGGAAACTAGTTTTTCCTTATGTTGTTTTAAAAGAAGCATTTTTTACTTTTTACCTACTTGCTACAAAATATGTTTATGTGTTGGAATTTTTCGAAGTGTGTAATTGATCGTGTTAAATATTTATGCTTATGCTCTGCGTTTATAATTTTAACTTAATGTCTTATTCATGAGAAAAAGAGCTGTTTTCATCCTAAAAAGATACTTGACTTTGCTATATCATTTTTTTTTTAAAAAAATTAATTATGATTATTATGTTTTCTAAAAGCAATCGTAGCGTTTTCTTCAATTAGGAGTCAGGAATAAGTTTTTACGAAATATTTTAACTGTTATGAATACATAATATTATGTTTAACTGAATTTAAAATGAAAATTCTAACAAATTTTTGTATTGTTTTTGTAAATTTAAGTGTGCAATTTTTATATATTTTTTAAGTTAAATTAACGATGCATTGCTGATGTTTGAAAACGAATAAAATGCGTAGGTATAAATAATCTAGTCCTGAAATGGATCGTGTTTTCATGTTCTTACAGTGAAAATCTTTTTTGACTAATAAATAGCGGAAATTTTTCTAATAGAGCGCAAAATTACATAGTGGTTAGCTTGAGGAATAATTTGCGTATGTTACTTTTGATTATGTATATAATATCTACTTCAGAAGACGCTGTATATTTTTGACACAAGCCTCCCGCTCCGTAACTTCGATTTTAGATTGATTGACAACTGTGAGATCTACATATTTCCATCCACAAAGCGAAACGACATTTGGTATAGTTACTTAAAAACTCTTTCGTTGAGGTTATCAACAGGAATCGCTGATTGGATTTACAAAAATGACGAAAATAGAATCTTTGTATATAATATAGAGCTTCCATGATTCATAAGTTAACGTAGTAAAAGTAATACATGTTCTTTAATACGGTTCAAGTTAACATAGTAAGAGAATAGTTGCCACTTTACTGATGACCACTACTAGCATGTAGTTTTCATAATTTCATATCGTAAGTCACAACAATACTGTTTGCACCATACCTATTTTAATGCACTATTTTCTTCGTGATCATAAATAACATGTATAGTAGTATCATATGTAGTATAGAGAGCATTGGTAACACATCATTCAACATCGATATTTCATAAATTCCATTTAAGTGTAACACATTTAGAATCATAACAATCGTTAAATTTGGTTTTTACATCATCCTTTTTACAAGAAGAGAAAATATATAAACGCCTATTTTTTGAATATATTTTCTTTATTCAAGACTTTTATTCAACTTTTATTCAAGAAAATGTAAGATTAAGGGTCTAGCTATCCAAGCTACTTTAAGCTAAGATAAGCATGCTAACCTGAGCATTTAAACAAAAGAGAAACGTATGTTTTTATAATGAATATCTGATTTAGCCTTATCGCCATAATGTATTGATAGAACGTTTTAATTCATTTATTAAGCCTGGATGTATTGTATACCAAACATGAAATAAAATTTTTTTCTTTAAATTTAGTGAATTTGTTTTCAAATTCTAGTAAAGGACATCAGTGGTGATCATTAATTGCATTTCTGTCAATTTTCTTTCTGTCTAAAGAATTTATATCAAATATCCACTAAAAGCCCATAAATAAGATGTATTACCATGCTAAAGTGTGATTTTCAAAAGCCGTTTTTTAAGTAGTTGTTGTCTAGTGACAAGTGGGGAAAAAAAAAAAGGCAAGCCATATGAGACCAAAGGCATGGAGCATTGTGAAGGCAAAAAGCTGACGATGTAGCCATGGAGCACTGCCATGGCCACATCGTCAGCTTTTTCGGTACAGAAGGTGTCATGGCAGCAGTTGGGGTCGATGCTGAAGAGGGTGGAGGCAACAAAGATGAAGTTGAAGAGTTTTTTAATTTAAACATTTGAAATGTCAAAAATCCTAAAGTGGTCTAATGTCTAAATCTTCCCATATATTTATTGCTGTTTCAAGAAAGCGCGTCTGATCATAAATTTTTAGTCTTTTTATAGTAGTTATTTTGAAATCACATTTTTTTAAGTTATGTATATCGTACTCTAAAACTTAATTTATAATACGAATTTGTTTGCATGTAATAATCATTATTTAAATTCATGTTAAAATACATCGTTGCTTAGCTACAACTGCGTTTATGCATTTTAAATTGTGTTTTTGCTGCTTAGATTTTCGGACGGGAAAACTTTGTTTCATAATTTGAATACGACTCCGCAAATTATTTTTATTAAAAACAATTTATTATTTTTAATTAAATTAAAGTAGCATCTCTTTTGGAATAAAATTAAGCGTAATTTTAGGAAAATATCAGACTTCCTTTGCCAGCAATTTAAACACAAATTGATTTAATTTTAAAACCTTTTTGCATTTAAAATTAAATAACTAGGCAAGACTCGTTCATTAATGCTGATCTAATTTAAAATCACCATTAATGAAAGACATTTTTGGCATTTGTATCGAATATCAAAATATTTTCGCGGGAAATTTCGACCATTTTCCAAAATTTCTAGCGAAATAAATTTAATATTATTCTTAATTTCTTTTGAATACATATATTGTCTGATTGGTATTTTATTTTGAGTCATTAATATTATTTGTTTTATTAGCATTTTTTAGGTATCTATATTTCACAATGAATTGAATTTAAATTTTTAATGATTCATTCTTTTATAACTTGTGTTTATTTATAAGTTATCCGAAAATAATGAAAAGAAATATATTTTAAACACATTATTTGACGCAATGCACATGTTAGTTATTATTTCTGTAGTTATATATAAAAAAATTTGTTAAAATTTGAAAACATTCCTAGAAAACAGTTTGTAATAATAATAATATAACTTAGCAATTCTAAATTCTAGTTTTGTTTTCTGTTAAGTTCGCGCTTTCTATAATAAACAAAGCCTTAGAGATTTACATTATTTTATAATGTTTCTAAGATAAAAAGCTGACGAAAAGCTTTGCGAACATTTTGTCTAATATAAAAATTATCGAAATAATTTTCATATTAAATTATATCGATAATTTTTATATTAGACATAAACTCATTTTATACTTTCTAATCACATTGTAGAAGGCTGTCAATTTTTTTTTTTTTTTAACAGAACAGTTAAAAATATTTCTCAAACTCTCATGATAGCATTTTATTTTTGATTTCTAATCATTTTGTCTTTAGTGTAGCGTTAAAATATAATTAAAAGTAATTTAAATAATCATTCAATTTTTTTAAGCATTTTTTTTCTGCAAATAAACTTATTCATTTCTGTGTCTGAATTTATGAAACTGACTAATCTATTTTTTAGTGTTTTGACCTACTTGATTTTCATTTTATTGAGATTCGTAAATTCATCCTTTGGCAGGGGGTCATTATTTCAACTAATGAGTTCTGTTAATAATCGTGGATTGAAGTATATTGCTGTCTTGTTTATGTAACATCAAGTTGAAATTAAACGAATTTCCTTCAAAAATGTCAGAAATGACACAACATAGGATGACAGCTTTACTAATTTTATGTCTCTCTTTGCAGGAATTCCTCATTTGCATAACGCTGCGTCAGAAAAATATGACATTCACCGGAAAATATTATGTAGCATTCGAATAAACAGTCAAATGAAGATTCATGAACGGAAGTTTAAAAAAAAATACCTAAACGCTTATTAGTTTTTATAAAAGTTTAGCAGATGGTTAAAAAAAAAAAAAAAAAAAAAAAAAAAAAAAAGAACCCTATTATTTTTAGAAAATATTCCATTTTTCTCTTTTCCTCCAATCAAATCGGCGGATTTCGATAGTTCATTTTTTTTAAACATCCGTCGTAGAATTTAATGAATAGGTCACGCCTTTTTTGTGTTTTAAGGGAAAAACTGTTTCCATTGTTTAACATCGTGGCTTCACGGGCTAGTTAAAAAGCTCAGATGACGTGTAAATTTTTAGGGCTGTGCCTATTTTTCTATATTGTTGTACTCTTATTAAACTTTCCTTGGAACCGTCATACTTTAGAACAGATGGAAATCCCGCTGTGAGACCGTTCTGACGAGAACAGTCGTAGAACACGTCTCGGTGGGGGTAAATAGGTATATCTAAGTTAAAATATCTTTCGTCATACGTTTTCAAGTTTGTCGGTCACGTGAGTAATCGCATAAAGATGTCGAGTGAATGAGTCATTCAACTAGAATAAACATGAGGAACAACAATATCAATTAATATGAATTTATGAGCAAAATTTATCACTCTTTCTTCTTAATTAATACTGAATATTTTTTTTCTAACTCAATTTTTAACATAATATTGATTTTAGTTATAGCTATTGTTTATGCAAACAAATTGCTTAAAAGTAGTCTGTTTTTAACCTAGCAAAGAACAAAAAATTTTATATTTTATTTTCAAAATGTTCCATTTTAAAAATAGAATATAAAATCGTTTGCTACATAATTATAGATATTAAAAAGTGTTGGCTCTTAATGATAAATTTATTTATTATTAATTTTCATGGTAAATAAACAATTTATATTTTGTTGTTTCCGTTTTGTATATTTTGGTTTAAGTTTTTTAATTAATAATTACTTAAAAATGGAAGCTTGATTTTAAACTCTTATTATTTCGAAATACCAAAATAATTTCCATTTAATGCTTAGAAATTAGCTGAAATGTTTAACCTTAAAATATTTAATTATTTTAATTAAAATATGAAATAAAGAATTCATTACATTTCATTTCAAAACATTAAATAGAAAAGTCTTTTGCAAATTTATATTTCTCTTTAGAAGATAATTATATATTCTTAAAATATATGAAATATTATATCTGTGCGTCACATTCTTGACATAATATAATTATTTCCATAATAATAATTAGTTTTCTTTATTAAAAAATAATTTTTGGATTTTTATCAACATCGTTTTTTTTAAAATTCAAATATCGAAATTAATTATTTTAAAGAGTCATATATAATTGTCTTTTAATAATCTAATTATAATTATTAAGCTATATTTCGTTAATTAAATAATCAGAAATCTTTTTAATATTTAATTCCTTTACTGTAATTTATGTGTGTGTGTGTGTGTGAGGCTAAAACATAATTTATTACCTTTATATTGTTTGCATCCTGATGCCACTTAAAAATACGCTTACAACATAAAAAATTGTTTTTTAAAAAACAAGCTTTTCTTTTTAATATTTACGCTTAGCTTTATTTTTTCCATCTTGGAAAAATTTTTAGTGTTTTTTAAAATTATATCAATACAAAAAAGCTGTTAAAGAAATATTTTTTTTGACTTGCGTCTCAAGTTAAAAAAATGTTATTTAATTAATTATTTAATATATAAATAATTAATTAAATAACAAATATTATTTAATTTTTTATTTCAAAAAAATTTATTTGTTAACTTGCAATTGTTTTAATGATTTAAAAGACACAAATAATAGTGCTAAAAAAGTTACTGAAAATTTTTTGAGGTTGTTTCTAAATAGAATTTTATTTATTTGAAAAATGACATTAAATTAAAATTCATGTAAGATTTTAATTTAATTTAATTAATTTTTCTTATGCTATTATGATATTTTTTATATTAAATAGTGAAGCATAAATAATTCCTTCTTGTCCCAATAATTTTAAGCGTTATTCTTGTTTTTAATATCACATGTTTGCTGCAAAATAAATATAGATTAACTATGGATTATGATTTTTTTTTCTTTTTGCTAATTTCTATTTACATATATTTATTTGAGGCTAAAATTGTTTAAAATTTAAATTTATGAGTAAAATATTATCATGATCATATTATCAATATTTTTATATTTAAAGATTATTAATTGTATATTTCATGCAAATAATTATATGAATATTTGTGAATTTTGATCGTGAGTGCAAGTTAAACAATTATTATATAAATTATTATACTATTTTATATATATATATATATAACAAGCTTAGTATGACAAATTATGTAAATATCCAAATTTCAAGTTAACTGTAATATTTTTTTTTAATGCTTAAAAATTTGAATTTCGAAAAACACATTATCTTAGTTATAGGTCTTAAACTAAGCGTTGACTTGCTATTTTGAATAATTCGAATAATTATTTTTTCTTTGTATTTCTTCCCCTTTTTTTGCTTCTCTAAATATGTTCAGAAAAATAGAATAAAAATTAATAAATAAATGAAAACGGCTTTTTTCCCTGTGTTTCATTACCAAAGAAGTAATTTGATGTAAATATGAGCAAAATATATTTGTGTGCTCATATTTACATCAGATCTCTAGCACATAATGGGGTATCGCTGATTGTCTTAGGAGCATTCTATCAAGTTTCAGTATAAATTTCTATTTTAATTATCGCACTAGAGCTATATACACTGCTCAAAATAATTAAAGGATATTAAAGTTGTGGGTTGATTTTGCATCTGAAGAGCTGTTCGGTTAACTGATGCATTTTTGACTGACACAATAAGCTCTAAGATATAAAAACGTTTGTTTGGATATGTTTTAATGAGCATTTGGGTACAAAAAGGGAAAAAACACTATTTGTATGTAAAAAAATAACAAAAAAAAAGTGTGCCTGGTGACTGAGTGGATAACGTTTCCTCCTCCTAAATTATTGGTACTGAGTTCGAATCTCGGTGCGGGCATGGATATTCCTCTCTCATCATGTGTTTCTTTGTGCTTTCTTCTGAGATGATGAATGAATTCCCCCACCTCTCATAAACGGATTTGTGGTGGAGTGAGATGGGTAATGCTACACGCCATCGTGACTTATTCCAATATTGGATTCCCCCCAGCCCTCATAAACGGATTTGCGGTGGAGTGAGATGGGTAATGCTACACGCCATCGTGACTTGGTGCACAGGTGCCCACTGGATAACGATAAATGAGTAGTAGTTTCCAGCATTGCTGAGGCAAAAGGTTAGTCACCCAGTGCCCGCCGTTTGAAAACAAATGTTTTTTCCTTAAAAGAAAATCATTTTTAGTTTCTTTTCGCGGCCAGCAACGTTGAGAACCTTTGCATCATCGAGTTATTGAGGCTATTAATGTTGGGCTGGAGTATTCTGTCCCGCTCCTCTAAAAGAGTTCTTGGAGTTTTCCAGTTCTTGGAGATTTTGTGTTGGGCTGGTAGGGGTCCAGCTACTTGAATATCTAGACATGCTCTATTGCGTTCATGTGTGTGTCCGCAAGAAAATAATTCACGAAGTTTGCACGATGTTGTTTATAACTGTTCGTTAACATGAAATTATCTACAATTGCTGCAGTGTAAAGGAATACAATCGGCCAGAGGATCTCAACTTATCTATGACCGGTCATAGCTGCATTTCGAATACTATGATCAGTGCTTCCATCAATGGAAATGACAGCTTAGACTATCACTCCCCCACAGCCAGATCTGACATTGTCATGTACGAACACAAGATTATTTCTAGTGGCACGTTCCTTTCAAATAAAAAGGTGTTATTATCAAGATGAAGAGGAAACGAGATTCTTGAGAGAAAAGAATATCGCGCAACTCATTTCTCCTCCAGATTACATGCTCTGTTGCCTACTTTCTGTAAACGAGATGTTGTCTTGCTGTAAATTTGACATACACCATTGGTCAGCGCCAAGTATACACCCCTAAATCATAAAAGCAATCCCGAACAGTTTATGTAGAAACTGGTATCTGCCACTGAACTATAATGTTGAAGTAGAATGGCATTCATATTTCAGTGACACCGAGTTGTTAGTGTTAATAACGGTCTTCATAGGCCGTTGCTGTACTTCTACGACCCTGCCCTGATCTTTGACCAGTATGTCCAGTCTTTAATACATGACTCCAGGTCCTGGAAATCACACTTTGTGAAATTCCAATGGCTTCTGGTACTTCGGTTTGTGGTCCTTCTTTCACTGGCCAACAAGTCTTCAAGTTTCTGATTCGGTTAAATGACTTGGTTGAAACATCTCATTCACCAAAACATCGCGATTACTGAATGTGTCGATCATTCTCTTCCGCTTTATTTTACATTAAGTTGAAAGATAAATCTCATTCAGTGCCGCTAAAGAGCGTCGTTTTTGACGTAAAATAAGAAAATTGCATACTGGAGAAGTTGAAAATTAGAAAAATTTGTGTTTTTGACTATCTTCTTTCATTTTATCCAAAAAAAAAAAAAGTTTCTTATACCATTATTTTATAAGACTTACATTATCCTTTAATGGTTTTCAGAAGAATATATTTTCATATTCGAGTCTGGGAATAAGAACTGCAGAAAAAAAAAATTAAAAGTATATTTTAAGCTGTTCCTAACACCCATATTTAAGAATTTGGATTTGATTCTAATTACTGATTAAAAAAATGGAACTGTTTTACAGTGGCAAAATATACTGAGGTACAATATAATTTTAAATGATCCAATAATTAAACGAGCACTTCAATAGTTTCCTCCTTTTTTTTTTTTTTGTCCAAACTTCGATTATGGAAGCTGCATATATAAAGATACTATTTCTGTATTATAATTAGAATAGATTAAAATTTTTTTGTAAGATCATTTTTGGCTATGATTGATAAAACTTATACATTCTTATCTCAAGAATTTTACTATGCCATTTATGTAATCGTTTCAATAAACTGATTAACTTGCACATAATAGAATTTTCTTTAATATCAAATTTGGATATTCGATTAACTAAAATTTTTCAGAGAAATACATTTTTGTTCTTTTGTTTTACGTAGACATTGAGAGAAAAACATGTTAATCAGATATCTTTGTAATTTTGTATTGGCTTGAGGTTATGCAGTTATCTAAGAACGAGAAGGGAGAGAATAATTCCACATTTTCAATTGTATCACAAAATTAAATCAGAAAGAGCTTAAAAAAATATTTTTTAACGCGTATACTTCGTGTCAACACAGCAATCTTTGATGGTTTGAAAATCAAACCCATTACATTATGTTCTCAAAATCTACATCTTGACCAATCCAAATGATGAAAATTATTAATACATATGGGATAGATAAAAATATCCTTTAAAATACTTCCCCACAGATGTGAAAAGAAATTCACAGTATTAGAAGCAACTTTATCATTTATCAATTTTATCATTATGGTTTCTTGTCCAGATTTTCTATGTAGTTTGTTAAAATATTTTCATGCATACTACAGTGATAAATATGATAACCGAGAATATGAATATGAGTTTGTTAAACTTTCGCATTTATTCATTTCACTACCTTAGAATACTAGTTTTTAAGCAGATATTTCAAACTGAGGTGTTGCCATCGTCACTTGAAGCAATTTGAAAATAGAATGTTGTTGGTACCATTTAAAAACTTAAAGACCGTAGTAAATGGGAACCTGAAGTTTATAAAAGATATAAACGTTTACCGGTTTCACATATAAATCTGTGCAAAAAAAAGTTAAATGCAAAGAAAAACTATTACTACGAATCAGCATTCTTGAACTTTTTATTCTTCCCTTAACACAATGATTAGATTATTATTTATTACCTACAATGTTTTTTTAATTTTTTATTTATTTATTTATTTTTTTTAAAGGATGCATTCTTTTCGATTTATTGCGCGAAATTTTGTTTTTGCCAAATAGTAATTGGACGATAAATGTTCGTATTTTTCCCAGTAGTTTTGTATCACAAGCAAGTTATTAGAATATCAAATAAGTCCCTAAAATTATCAAATAAAGAGTTTTAATTTTTTATATAATTTTTTTTTTGACTCACAACTTTTTTACTATTTTTGCTTTTAACTAACCAGCCCATTATATAGCATTTAAAGCTTCATGCATATATATATATATATATATATATATATATATATATATTATTTTTCTTCCACATAATTTCTAACTGTTCTTGTAGAATAGTTCAATGTGCTATGCTTTCTTTTAAAAGCGGTCAAACAATTTTCTTTTTATTATAGTAAAATAATATTGACTAGTTATATTAAATTTTATACTGTGGCGTTAATATCTTTATCATTTTGAAATATAAACATTAAAATTTATCTTTGGAATGCTAATATACTCTAGCGGTATGCAATTTTTCATAATGATTTTAATTTTTCGAATAAATTGTATTGAAATTGACTATTATTTCCGTGCATGCATAACTGGACATATATTTGATTCATTGTTTAATAGACGATATACATTCCAAGAGTAATTTGTAAAATAAAATACTCAATTTCCATTTTTTCACTGTGCATGGTTTTAAAATATATTTAATTGGAAAAATTTCTATTACCAACGGTTTTTCTGGATTTATATTTAAACTAAAATTTTTAAAAAGTCATAATATTTTATACCTATTCTATTTATTTTGTTGTAAGACTGAAGTTGATTTTTTTTATTTATAAAGATTTGTTAATTGTTGAATGAAAAAACTGTAATTATATATTATTTTCAAAAATAAATTAACATGCAATGATGAAATATGTGAGATTTGTCATACAAATTTTTTCTGCATAATCAACTGTAAATTTATTTCATAGAATTTTTAAACTAGTACATAATGATGTAACAAATGATATAACTCTTGATCGCTATCATAAAAGACATCTGAAATGTTGTTTTTATTATAATTTAAAATAAATGCTATTTAGAATATGAAAAAAATTGTTAAACTTGCCAAAACAAATTGATAACAGTGGTTACATCTTATTTTGCCATCCAAATTGTTTTCTGCAAAATCTACACCACTCCCCTCTTTTCGAAGAATAAATATAGAAGCCGCTATTCCAACTACCCTACCCGAGGGTGGAAAAAAAAAATGAAATAATGTATTTTCGAAAAACAAAAATAATCGCGCATGCGCGCGAGAATTCCCATCACGCCCTAAAAATCTGATCCGCGGGCGGTCTAATGATGACTTTAAAAAAATAAAAATAAATGAAATTAACAGTGGGAAAAAAGTGAGAACGAAAAATCGAATGTATTATGGAACTACAAAATATAAAAAAAAAATGAAAAAAAAATGATGTATAAAAAATATTTTCATTTGTACATTTATTGTACACTTAAAAAAAATAAATAAAAATTAATCCATTTATCAAGCCTGCGGTGATATATATACTAACCTTGAGAATTCTTCGTCTATTTGATATAATGTAGTATTGAAGGTCATCTACTGCGCCAGACGAGAAGACTTCTGATATAGTAAAAAGATATATACAATGTAATCTACTTTCAAAAACTTCCAAAATAAAAAAGAGAATATCTTTTAAAAATTACAGTTATTATTAATATTTTTTATCTCTTTTTGACGTCTCATAATTCATTTGTTTGTTTATTTGTAAGCGTTTTGATACTTTCTGGTTACAGGGAAACCAGTTTAACCGGACTGTAGGGCAACTTAGCGTGACAGTGCAGAATAAATACTATTAAAAATGGATAATATGTTTCTTGATGACTGGGTATTATTACAGGGCTAGCTTTCCCGATCTAAATCGGCCCGCCTTATCTTTTGCATGCGAGGTCTGTCCCCCCCCCTGTCTATTTTGGAGGGGGAGGAGAGGAGAAAGTTAATAACTGTGAAATTCTTTAACAGTTTCTTTTTCATTCTTTTTTTTTTTTTTTTGTTTCTTCGAAAAAGAGAAAAATACGTTTAAAAACTGATTAGTATATTGCGTGTCCGATTTTCTCGGCAAAATGAATGGCTGTAAAAATCAGTTCACCGTCCCTAACAGAGGAAAATTCGCTTTTTAATTTTAAGGTTCGAAGCTTTATTTATTTTTTTTTATTTTTATTTTGAAGAATTTGACGCAACTGTAAGTCGAGAGAGAAAATGCTTGTAATGAAGAGTGGTGTAAGAAGGATTGCCTAGCGATAACTTTGTAGCAGAGTTGACATATTCGGCCGATGGGGCCTGAATTAATGAAGGTTGTGGCAGAGAATTTGTTTTCGTTGAACCTGAAGTCAAAGAATTTCTCAATCGGGTCACTAGCAAGAGTTATTTTAAGCATCACATTTTTTATTGGTGTTTTATATAAAAAACTATTTCTTAAAGTAAATAGAGCTGATGTATAAATGTGTTCTAAAAATCATGTAATTGTGTGAAAATACATTATAACCATTATATTTTTGAATATATTATTATTATTAGCATATATGCTATTAAATAATTATTATATACAGATAATACTACTACTAATAATAATATGCAGTAAAATAAATATTTGCTTTGTGGCACTAGTAATATGCATATTACTTTTATAAGAAAAAAAAAACATGCATATTTTTAGACATGCATATAAAAAACTAATGCATATTATTAGTGCCACATAACAAATATATATTGTACAGCTATGTTTTTTTTTATTATAAAGTTTTTAAAAAAAATGTAAGTTAAGCTTTGAAAATATTTAAAAAATAAATAAATAAAAATAATAAAAAAAACAGGTGGTGGGTGACTAACCCTTCGCCATAACAAGGCCGGAAACTGCTACTCATTGTTCGTTACCCAGTGGACACCTGTGAACCAAGTCACGGAAGTAAGCAGTATTACCCACTCCATACCACCACAGACCCGTTTATAAAGTGAGCCACGTTCCTACATCATCACAGAAGGGACAGAGAAACACAGAGGGAAAGCAAGATGCATGTCATAGCCGAGATTCGAACCCGGAACCCATTCAGCAATCGGCCAATAGTGTTAAATATATGGAATATGATAATATATATATTGATATTAGAAAATTAAATTTTCGCATTTACATATTTTATTTTGATTTTATAGCAGGTATATTTTTATTCACTTTATATATTTTTTTGATCTGGAAATAATAATGCATAATTTAATTGTAAAATTAATATTATTGTTTACCGTGGAAGATTTTACCTGCGATTTTTATTTTTCACCATCTTATAGGGCTAGTCATAACTAATTTATGAATACAGGTTTATATATTGAGAAACAGATGAAAAAGAATAGATTTTTTTTTTATCATAGTAAAATTCAAATAGATCTGAATTTTACCATGACATTTATAGAGTGCTTAGTTTGTTCTAGTATGTTTAAAAACATATTTGGAGTGTGTCAGGGAAAAAAAAACTTGCCACCACCTGTAAAAATTTCTATACATTTATTAAGAAAACTGAAAAATTCAGATACTTTACTGAAGATCTGGTTAATAGTTGTCTTATGATGAATCGATTCCTAACATTGCTTTTATGTATGTATTTTATATAAAATGTCTAAAACTTCTTTACATTTTTTTAAACATATTAACTAGATTTTAATGAAATAAATGAATGTATACATTAATAACTTCCGAAAATTTAAATATATGAAGTAATATTTGATTTTAAAAAATAACAGAATTTATACTATTATTCTTTCATCAGAATTTTTAGAAATATTTTCGGACTCAATCTATATCCAATGAAAAATTACTTTGATTTTTTCGTTCATTATTTTTTTCAATAATTTCGTTTCTTTTATCATATCGATTTCTTCTGTTATTTTATATATATTATTATATCATCATAGAGCTTTCTTTGCTCTTTTTTCATAATTTAGGAAAACATTTATCCTTAAACATCGTGTTATACGAATGTCTGCCCGAAATAATAAGTTGTAAGTATTGTAATAATAAGTTGTAAAATTAATATATGTCCAAATATATATTAATTTTCCTATTGTTGTTCTTATCCAAATACGTTTGTATTTCGTTTTCATAGATATATAATAATAGAAAATTATTTAACAGTTAATGAATTTAATGGAAAATTACAACATTTTTGCAAATATTGTGCAATGATTTTTTTTTTTGAGGAGAATGTATAAAATGAAAATAATGCATCCATTTTATGAAGCGCCATCATAAATATTTCTTTTTGTAAGAATTTTTCTCAGCAGGTTCCAATTTAAATCAATTATCAAGGGAGAAGGACAATATAAACAAAAGTAAATAAGTGCAAGTTACAAATTCTTTTGTGTTTCTGTTTTCGAGGCATTTTCCTTTTATTGGAAAGATATTAAAAACCTTCACTTTAGGACATAAGTTATTATAAGTCTTTACGGTTATTGAACATTCACACATTTTATTTTTAAATTTGAACAGTGCCTGAGACAAAATAGTCATTAATAAGTAAATGATTATTTTTTGCTTCTACTTTAAATGTAGTCTAATGGCAAAACTAACAAAGCGCCTTAAACAATGAAATGTAGATAATTATCAAAAATTTCTTCCAGACAAATAAAAGCATAATTTGCACCTTTTTCAAAAGGCAGAATTTCTTTTTTTTTTTTCGTCCCTCCCCAATTTATAAAACGAAACATTGGAAAGAAGGAGAAAAAAATTATTTCCCATAATTTAATTTATCTTACATGAAAATCTTCTATGGAGAATCGGAATAACTTATTTGCATAAATCTTTCAGGAATTTAATTACTATTTTTGTAAAACTTTATATATCACTATCGAAGCAATTAAAAACCCATTAGAGACTGCAAAAGTTGGCAGAAAAAAATACCAAGAACGGTTAAGTATCAAACAATAGCATTTTTCTAATTAATCAATTTCACTGTAATAAAAGGGGAAATACAGGGAAAAATATTCCAGGACTTAGACCAGTGTCGATTTCAAGTCCCCGGCAGAGGGAATGTACGATCTTCGTGGAATTACACGTGCTCCTGTCTCACTTTTTCTCCGGGGAAAATTATTTAAAGGCGTCGTTTTCCGGAATTTAAAATAAATTTGAGGCGTGGGAAAAGCACGTATTTTCAGCGACGAATTCAACTCGGCGGCGAAGAGAAAACTCTCGGTTTTAAATACGCAATTAAACGATTTTCCAGTCTCTATCATATTTAGGGTTTTTAATGAGTTGCGTTACATTAGTTGGTCGGTTTCAGCGCGACTTAGTACCACGTAACCAGCTTTTCTAATTGCCGGAAAAGGAAAATTAAACGAAATTGGATGAAGGGGGTACGGTTGGGGAGATCCGTTTGGAAAGCATGCAATTTCAGTAAATAGGGAATATTTGAAGCGTGATACAGGCTAATATTATTTACTTGAATGTTTTATTATTAAATAGTGTTTTTTTTTTACTTTTTTGCTGTGATATATTTATTAGATTTTTCGTTTATTTGTGAAAATTGCTCCAAAATGGCTTTACCCAAATGGACTTTTGTGAAATGGTCTGTCGAAAATCGGATGGAAATTATTTGTTTAACTTGAAAATGAGTTTTAAATGCGGAAGGAGGGAAAAGCAAAATCGATCATTTGCGGGTATTTCAAGTCACTTTTGCAATTCTCTCACTCCCTTCCGTTTCTAATTTCGTTCCCTGAAACAAGCGTGGATGAAATGCTAAATTTTTATGGTAAAGTAGTCAATATTTTAAAGCTTTATGAACAGACAATTTGGAGAAAAAGAATTTACAATATTGGTGCATTATTTTTTATTTTATCCCTTTTTTTTAACATCTAGGAAACATTAGACTAACTATCTTTATTTTCATTATTTACTTTTTTTGGTATTTAATGAAGCCCTGAACACATTGGAAACTTTTTTAAATACATAATTATTGTAATTTGTAAAGTTTGTTTTGAAGTACGATCGTTATGAGGGGATGGTTTCTTAAAAAATGCATTATTAGAAATTCGTCTTTCCCCAATTGTTAAAAGACAAATGCGGATGTTTTTTTTTTTTTTTACTATTTTTTTACGACTATTGCGGGAACCATTTGTCTAAAAAGCTCAGAAAACAGAAATAATGCCATCACAAGAGAAAACGTTAACAGTAGTAAGCCATCGGGTCATTAGGATGAAAAGCGGAGGAATCAAGTTCCCGCGCTACTCAATGGCGTGAAAGGGTTAGAACAATTTTTCTTCATCGGACAAGATTTTTCATTTTTGTTTGCTTACTTTGCGGGTTTATATTTTATGTTAGCCGTTTGAGGGGGTAGGAGCGTGCCCTTGTACTATAAATATACATGTATGCATCTTTTATTATGCGTCTCCCATAACAATTACTTATTGAGAAATATTTTCTTTATGCATATTAATAAAATTAAATCTATTTAAGCAGAAAACCTTGAATATTAAAAAGTAGGATTATATTTTCAGATAGTTTTCTAAAACATTCGATATTTAATTATTGTTATTGAAATATGTTTTTCTTTTTATCATCCAACACTACTGAACCAAATATTATGAAACTTTGTAGAACTGTGGAGATTAAAAAAAATGCATCTGCTAAATTGAATATTATCTGATTGATGGATAGCTCTGTATAGAGTATACAATATTGTTAACGTATTAAGAAATGGAATAAGATAAAAATTTATTTAATGACGCTGCATATGATGATAACAAACAATTCGGGGAATAGAAGAGATATGTTACACCATTCTATCTGCGATATTTCTCATGATGTTCTCAAGAACTAAAATGATAATGCGTTGTTAATTTATTTTCTGATATTAATAAAATCTAAATTTAACATTCTTTTCAGCATTTGAAGTATTTTTAAGGCGTGCATAAAATGTTGAATGTGAAAGTTCTGATTACGCGATGTAAAAAAATATCATAAAAATTTAGAGGAGATGACTTGAAAATTAAATTTAAAAAGAGAAGCATGTAATATTTCAATTTTACTAAACTTAATTTTCATATAATAGTTTACATTTATATAAAATATACCTCACTCCAGTACATATATATATACAAACATTTATGAAAAAATGTAGATATTGATTGAAATCATATTATGTCTGATCATATTGAGAATTTCATAATGAGCCTATTGGTGACAAAGAATTGCTCTCAATAGGCTATTAGAACTCAAATTTCAAATAATATGTAAAATATACAAATTTTGTTTCTTGTTACACTTCTGGACTAATATATATATATATATATATATATATATATATATATATATATATATATATATATATATATATATATATATATATATATATATATATATATGTATGTATATATATATTAGTCCAGAAGTTTGTATATTTTACATATTATTTGAAATTTGAGTTCTAATAGCCTATTGAGAGCAATTCTTTGTCACCAATAGGCTCATTATGAAATTCTCAATATGATCAGACATAATATGATTTCAATCAATATCTACATTTTTTCATAAATGTTTGAATCTAAACTTCAATTATTATTATAATCTGTCACCTATTACTGAACCTTAATTATTAATAACAATTATTGAATTATAATAATACATGATGTGTGTGAAAATGTGAATGAGAAATTTAAAGCGAATTTTCATTGTTATACTTTATATATTCGGATTTAAAATGTATCTCTAAATGGTCCATCCATTTGTCAACTGAGATTTATTCCATTATTCGTTTTACAATAATTCAATAAACATTCAAAATTCTTTAAATTACGGTTTAAATTGCGATATTAATGTTTCACCCCTTTGACTCTCCTTTAATGTTGAAAATGAGCTTTATATTCATTTGATTTTCGGGAAATGTATTTATGATTAATAGGTTCTTTTGGCAAGAAAATTACACAAACATACACCGCCAGCTTCTTGTTTGAGGATTTCTCGCTATTTCTTAACTTTTACCTCAAGGCACTGGAATCTTTACTTTTGTGAGTTATTTGCCGATGTTGCCTTTAGATGAGAAAAACGATGTTATCAATAAAAGAAACTTTACAGGCTTTATACCTCATGTAGACAAAGATCACTTTTTTAACTAATGACTTCTAGTGGTCATAGAATACTCGTAGTCACTATTTTTTGTGAGTGAAATGCTACCCCCCTTGAAGTGACCAGCCGATTCTGAGAATCTTATCTTCATCTTTTAAATTAAGAGGACCTTTCAATTTTTAGTGTAACAATGGGATAGTCGCTGAGTGTCCCAGTGAATACAAAATACTCTCTGTTCTGTCCCTCATAAAGTGTAACAATCCTTGATACAGATTATCAGAAGTAAAAGAAGCTTCTCTGAATTTAGTGTATTATACTTAGATTATTTTTTAAAACATGAGGATTTTTTTATTAAATTAATAGTAATTCTAGAAATTAACGATTTACGTCTTTAACATTTAACGTTGTTAACAATTAATGTGGAAATTAATAATTTACGTCTCCTAGAAATTAAAAAACAATATAAATTTATTTTATTTTAAATGAGTCGCGTAGGTTTTTTTTAAAATATTGATAAATGATTAAAAAATTTCCCTTTTTCTTTTATATAATTCATTTTATTTAGAATTATATACAAATTCTTTTAATTTATTTTTAAAATAAAAATGAATTAAAAGAATTTTAATTTATTTTTAAAATCAAAATACATTTAATATAATAAAGGATAATCAGATATATATCTCACAAAAATAAAGAAATGAAAGTCCTTAAAATACACTGAAAAAAAAATTCTCTAGCATTTGTCGCGTTGTTAAATTTAGCTCTGAATCACATCTACCGTTGATGACTCTATTTCTAGTTAACATTCGATGACCCTGTAGTTTGATTGTACTTTCTATCATTACAGTGTGTCTGTAAATGACTGAACCACAGGGGAATAAAATCCATCTCCAGTGAAGGTGGCTTTTACGTAATTTTTCTGAATGCTCGCGAATCTTCGAGACGAGGGAGTGAGAGGGGGAGGGGGTGTATGCAAGTCGGTGTCAATCAGACATGTCAGCGAAAGTATTAACAGTAGACAGGGCGTTATTTCGTGGTTGCTAAAAATTCCGGAAATTCTTTGTACTTTTAATCATTATAAATTTTTTTTCTTCCCGTCTGTGGTATTTGCTTCCGTTGTCATTGAATAGATATTATTTTCAGGCTCAAAGATTTGGCAGTTATTAAATCAATCACCAAAGATCACGAAAGTTCTTCTTCGCTGCTTCTTTTCCGCACCTATGAATCTCCTTTTTTTTGTGTAATTTATTCATTTTGAGGAAAATGGTTCCGAGTAGTTTTCTTGTATTATTTTATACTTTTTTTTTGTTAGAGATTTCAATTTATCTAGATAAATATTTTGAGCTTCTCTTTCATATAAAAATTTTTTCTTTCCTTCGAATAATTTTTTCACAGATTGTTTAGTTTTTTTGTTGATTAGCTTACATATGGAAACATGCTTTATGTATAAGGATGATATATCCTCCCCAGAGATTTCTCGCCAAATCTGCCGACATTTGTTTCGATAAGAGTGTTTCCGGAGTTCCTTTTGGTGTTGCTAATTTGAATTTCTATTGCTTTCTTACATTTTCTTGTTGTTTGGCTTGGTTTTCTTTCATGTTTTACGTCATTTTTGTGTCATTTATATGGTTTTTTTTTAAGTGACAATAGTGTTAAAATTGCTTGGCGATGAAAAAAATGTCAAAAAGGTCTTCAATGGGGGATATACCCTACTAGTTTCCTATTTTATTATTCCTGTGATTTCTAAAGTATATTTATTTCCACTATGTTATATAAGAGTTTATATATATATATATATATATATATATATATATATATATATATATATATATATATATATATAAAGTAATGGAAACAGAAAATTATATATATATATATATATATATATATATATATATATATATAATTTTCTGTTTCCATTACCATATGAAATATATATATATCATTACTTTTCGAAATATTGCCGAACCGAGTACAAATAATATTTTTTTTGTGAAGAATCATGTATGAAATATAATTTATATCATTCAATCATTTCTTACAATTTAACGAATATTGTAAAGATTCTAAAATAGAATATAATTTATTGTTGAATACTATATAACTTTTATGTGTTCACATTTTGCTTACTTAATTCTTGTTAATTTAATTACAACTGTTTCAATTATTGAGTAAAAGATTTCTAGTTCTATTAAATGCTTTCTGAATATTTAGTTTTAAATTAGATTTGTTACTCTATATTCAGCAAATGACATAGTACAGAAAAGTAAATAATTTTCTTACTGCTATTGAGTTTATGCTTTTTTTCCACCTACAACTTTAACTAAATTTATTTCGCTAATAGTATTTGCGCATTTTTTTTAAATCTTCAAAATGTTTCAGAAAGTTATAGTTCGTCAAAGGGGAAAAATTCCTGCTCTTCTTGGCAAGAATTACAGAAAAACGTTTGTCTTCTCCCAAACTTAAAAGACTTAAATTGTCTGTAGGGTCCTCTTGGGACACGATTTAACTAAGTTGCAACGAAGTAAAACTTCAAAAGTCCTCTTTGCCTATTATTTCAGCTTTCGAGGGGTTTCTGTTTAAAGGCCGGGCAAACTTTTAAGCAAACTACCTAGTTTCAGAAAGGTACCATAATTGAATTGATATATCTTGAAGCTTTGATTTTTGCAGACTGCGTCTGTGTCGATATAAGACCAACGGAAGTTACTTGCTTTGATTGTTTTTTAATTTTACATCTATTTTGAAATATTTCCTTAATACCTATATCGATGACATTAGATACGTAATTTATAAGGAAATGTGTTAAAATTTCGCTTACCTTAACATTATTTACAATATTTATTAATATACACGTAATAGATCTAAAACATAAATTCATAAAATATCATGAATGCATGGTGTATGCATTTCAGTTATCATTTGTGCACCATTTTATGACTGACTGGATGTCATACTGGTTGTTGAAATTAGAAGACAGATAAAATTTAAAAAAAGTTCTTTATTGATCACATTTAAAAGCTAAGAAATGTATATTTAACACTCAAAAATGATTGCCGAAAGAATTCTTTCTGTTAGTTATGGGAGAGTTTTTGCAAATGCAAATCTCTTAACGCATGATTTGTAAATAGTATTATATTGTTTTACCCGCTGAAAAATAGTAATCAAGTGTTATATTGATGTATTATAAGTCACATGAAGTTTGACGGAGAATTAATCAACCATACTTCATTTGCCACCGAATAAAACTGCAAAAATGTTACCGATATCTGATTTTGTACACGAAGTAAACTTCTATGTATGCTTGTGCAGGATTGAAATCTGTGTCTTTATCTGATGATTGAATATGTTGAAGACATTTACAATATTATTTAACCTATCACGAAGGATTTTGCTTTTAGGACAAGATTCATTTCCATCATTAAAATTAGCTGTATTGATGAATTTAGTACCTTTTTCTGGGATATCATTGCATTTTTAGTCAACTATTGTTCTTGCATTCAAGGTCTATTAATTCCTGTTGTGTAACCGCAATTTTTGACAGTTTTTTTTTCTAACGTCACTTTTTATACACAAGATCTAATATGATTTGGGCTTACAGTTAAAATTGGATTCTGAATAAATATCCGCACTCTAAATGGGAAATAAATACTGGATCTATTGAACTAAAACTTTGAAGGTTAATGATTCATTTCCCAGTTCAGATGTAGTCTTTAGAAAGTATTTCCAAAAATCATTTGAATGCAAATGAAAGTTCAATTATATTCTGCCCATTCATATATAAAGTTTTAGCTGATGTCTTATCTATTTAAATATTTGCATATTGCCTTTCTTTGAACTCAAGAATTAAAATGAAATCTGAAAATAAAATTATTCTGTTCTTAATTTTTTTAACTGAACTCAATTCATATTTGTAAATTATTTATATTTCTTAATGTAAGTTAAGATCTGATTTAAACAATATTCATATATTTTGGTAAAAGTTTACAATCGGGTTTCCTTTGATTTATTGGCGATTTTTTTAACGCCAAGATGTGACTAACAAGATGGATATTACTTTACTCAAAAGCTGCCGCTACGCAAAAGCTAAACTTAAGAGTTACCAGGTTTACCAAAAATAAAATTTTATCGCCAAAATTTATGGCCAAATCTTTCGCCAAATCAAGGGATAGCTAATTCTACACCGAACCCAAAATTTCACTTACATAAAAACATTCAAAAATCATAAAGCAATTTTCTTATCTAACAATGTAGCACTTGAAAGATTTGATTTAAAAAAAAAGTAATATTGCAAGTGCTATCAAATAATTCAAAGTAATACACATTAAAAAAAATGCTATCAGATAATTAAGTATGCATTCAATAATAACACCAATTAAAAGAAACACATGAAAATAGGTCCGCAACTTGTACTGACGGCTTCAAATGTTACGAAAATGTATCTTTCTATTCATTAGAGAACAGTTTTCTTATTCTAGTATTATGCTTTTGTATGGTTAAATTTAAGGAATATGCTTCCAGAAGAAAAATAATAATTTTTTATTGTTTAAATAGCTGGCAATTCTAATTCATCATAAAATTGTGTAACTTTTGTAATAAAAAATGTTTTTATGTGTGTTTAATAGCAAATACACAGGATAAATTTTTTGCAATAGTAAAAAAGCCATCAAAATTTTACTTCTATTCAATAATTGTTTTCAGTATTTTGCTTAGAAAAAAAAAATCATACTTAATTGTTGCATCGATTGATATTAAATTTGACACATTATATAATTTTATAAATTTTATTCGTTAGAATAGTTTTATTACTTTTTTTTTTATTCCTTACATATTTCTAGTTTTATTTCACATAGAAATATATCGCTATATATTTCATTTATTAACTGCCATTTTAATTGTTTTTAAAAAAAAGAATAAAAAAATACAAAGAATCTTCTAAATTAATAAGTGTTTCGTTTCAAGAAAAAATCGAAATAAAAACTGCGAGATACAACTCGAGTGGATGTTTTAACAGCTGAGATTTATTTTGTCATTAGCTGTTGTCGATCGTCTCCTTATCTCGTAGCCAATCAAGATCCACATACGGATGGTTGCCAACACAACGCGTAACTGTATCATTCAAATCTAATTCATAAATATAGCCGCTAACTTAAAAATGACGCTAACATTCATGATATTATATTCCAATTTTTTTAACTTGTTTTATTTCTTTATTTAAAACCCTAAATACATACTCTTTGCTGAGCATGGCGTCGTTTTTTATATTCATCTGATTTGGATGCATTTTCTTTCTTTTTTCACACCATGCTCAACTAATTCATTTGTTTCGAACTATTTTATCTTTCTGTATATGTTTTAATATCAAGAAGGATAAGCTTAGTAAATTGATCTGTCATATGAATTAAATTGAAAAGATTGTTTTACAGTGTTGAAACTAGCTTAAAAAAGGAATAAAATTAATTAATATTAAAAACATTACAGGCACTGATGATTTTCCAAAATGTTACAATTTAAAATCGGAGTCTTTTTCAATTATTGTTATATTAAGTCTTTCCTAATTGTATTCTACTATCTTGGCCAAACTGGCAGCCAAATTAGCGTTCTAGCCTTCAGATCAGTCGTTCGAAGGTACGAGTCCCATCTTGGGCCTGGATGTTATTAGCGGTTCGGAATCCACTTTAAAATTTATTCCTTGGTCAGATTGGCCTTCGTGTGGAAAAATGGATCGTTGTATGTTAAGCAAAGCCAAAAATCCAATAAAAAAGTAAGTATATCAAATTAGTTTTATATTGTTTCAACCACAATGGGGTCAAACCCACGAACTTTTGAACTTGATCGCAGTGTCAATCGCTCATTTATCATCTCACTTACAATATCATCATTTCGTCTAGAATCCGAACTAAGCAGTTTCAACGAAAAAATTATACCAAAGAAATCAATCTTTCGAACACTTGAATAACCAAATATTTCAAATGCAAATAGTGAAAGATTTTCATATTTCCCTGTATAATTAATAATTCCCTTTATAGTTGTAAACTAACATTTATTATTCTGGCTCTGTGAAATTTTGTCTAATTCAGTTCATGCAAAATGACATCGGTATACAATAAACGGAATTTTGATTCTGAGAAATTCTTTAACCGTTAATAAAGTTTTCTAAACTTTAAAATCATAGTAAGGAGAATAATTTTATGCTCCTGTCCTTGGAAACAAATTGTGGTAAGATATACAATGATAAGGGGAAAAAAAGAAGAAATTGAAAGGGAAGGAAGCATTAAACTAAATATTAAAAGAATAAAATAAGCTGAAAAGAAAAAGTAAAAAAAAAAAAATGTTGAAAAACTGAATTACAATAAGAGGGAGAATCTTGAGGTTTAGCGTGCGGGCCGCCGTTTATCATTTAATAATTTCGACTAATACCTGCATAAAGTTGTCGTTTAATATTCCTTCGTGTTTTCGTGTCCATAACAATGCCGTGCAAATGAAAACACTGGCGGCCCCGCATTATAAAAAACAACAACAAAAATTATATAGAATAACACATAAAAAGTGAAGCGTTATTCGTAAAATCCTCAAAACTTACCATCTGCTTCAGGGACGAAGCAAACAACATTAAAGGGAAAAAAACTCCAGCTGTTTTAATTTGAGGTTTTCTGCAAAAATTATAATCCCAAATGTTATTTGCTTTGTTTGAGCATAAATAACTAAAAAGAGAAAAAAACTGCAACTTTTCAAGTGCGGTTTGAAGTTTTGGAACAGGTTTTTGTTATTATTTTTTTAATTCCTTATTTTTTTATCTTTTTCTTTTTGTGCTTCCTAAGCTGCATTAATCTGGTATCGTCGAGTTTGAAGTGAGCTTTTTATGCTTTAGGCGTTCTAATTTTGTTTCAGATACTTTTTTTTTTTGAGAATTTTTTTTAAAAATAAAAACTTTTAGTTTATTATTTCAAACTTTTTACTTTATTACATTTAAATCGAATCTTAAAAACAGAATTTAGATCCTTTGCGTGTTTAATATTTTCACTCAAAATAAGGCAATATAGAAAGACTGTTTAAATTCCTTGAAGTGAAATGGTGAAAAATCGTTTTTATTTTGTGTATTAAATTGTTTCGTGAGAAAATACAAAAATTTTTCTCCTTTTTTGTATTTTATAGCATATTTTTTTAAGACGTATTTCCACTAGATGATTGCAAAGATCTTAAAATATCTAAAAATAGCTCTACACGTCGCCTTCACTTTTTAGAAATATTTTGAAATCCTTGAATTCTTCTGAATTATTCAAACGGCAACGAAAACTTCTACAAAATATATTTTTTTCCGCAATCAAAGTAATTTCTTTGCTCTTAAAAAAAAAGAGAAAATCGTCATTTTTTTTGAGAAATATCTTTCACAAGTTAGTTCATTTTTTTAAATAGCTTTTATAACTTTTTTTGTCATGTAATCTCAATAAACTATTTTCATAATTTAAATATGCCATTATGGAAAGCATGTATTTTTTTACAATAAATATAATTCATCTGAATTTTTTATTATTCCTAGAGCTGTTCAAACCATATTTTATACAATTTTTAACGATATTTTAAATTATTTCTTTTTAAAAATTTTAAATTTTTCTGATAATATACTGAAGAATAAACTAGTTTTTCGGTATACCTTCATAAATGTGATTTTATATAAATATCTATTTATTATGAAAATCTGAAACTAATTAAAATATTTTTATAATAAGAATGCTGTTCATTAAGTATCTTTAATAAAAGCCCTAGGGTGTTAACAAATCGTGTCTGAATTTTCACATATTTATTAAATGTATGAATTCTAAAATGTAATTTTAACTGATAGATTTGTGATGTTAACTTCGTACTTCAATATGTAAATCTTGTGTCAATTTGTAGTATTTCAATATGTAAATCTTGTGTCAATATATTCAATATGTAAATCAAATGTAAATCTTTATACACATACATTATACAATCTTTATATACATTATATATATACGATATACCCATTCAAATACTTTTGTAGGTATTTCTATATGGATTCTCTTTTATGTTTACATTTTCTCATTATTAATTTAAAATGTCAAGAATTTTCAATAATGCTAAATATTTAATTTTAAAATAACATTTACAAATATTTTCCCTTTCAATATTTTAAACTTTACCTTGCGATGAATTATAAAATATTTACATTTTTCAACGAAAAAAAATCTTCACTAGAGCCATTTAATATTTATTACGGTCACACACAATATTTTAATTAATAAAGGACATATAACTATTTCTTTAGCTAAAATATATTATTTTAGTTCCATTTGTAAAATAATCCTTCTAAGTAAATAGCGATTGTTTCGAAATAAGCCTATG
Organism: Latrodectus elegans; assembly: GCA_030067965.1. Lineage (NCBI taxonomy): Eukaryota > Metazoa > Arthropoda > Arachnida > Araneae > Theridiidae > Latrodectus > Latrodectus elegans. The sequence continues at coordinate 71,611,587 of CM057822.1, forward strand.
AGTAACTGAACATTCAGGGTATGATTTTAAAATTATTCAAAGAAACCAATTAACTTACTCCAGAAAATTCAAAGTGCACTCGGCAAATAAACACAACTGGCTCATTTTGAAATCGTCATTAGAGGCATATATTTCTCTACTTATTTTAATAATACCTTAAAACTAACGTCGGAATTACGAAATATTTTTTTCATCTGTCGCGTGGCTGCATTTTGATGTAACCGGCTGCTTAAAATAAAATAATTATTAATCTTCCCTTCCTGGAAGATTCGGTCCATTTGGCATCTGCAAAGCTGCACAAGGCTAATGCGGTTGCAAGCAGGTGCGATGCAGCGATCCTTCTTTAGAGAGCTGATGCAAAAATTATACTGTAAAATATATTACATAAGCGAAAGATTAATCTTTCAAATAAAAGTATTTTAAGAACCCGAAAAAAAAATTCTTTTTAAAAATAGAATTGATGTTCTTTTTGATTGATATTTCTATCAGTTTTATTTTTATTTTATTATTTCTTTTACTGGAAGATCGTGCAATAGAAGGTGTCACCAGTCCGTTCTTCAGAAGCCTTTTTAATATGCTGGTTGCATAACGACATTAAGGGCAACTTATTAGCATATTTTAGTTACATTTTATCTTTCTCTTAAGCTGTTATTATGCAGACAGATGAGTTTAAATGTTGATTGTTATCAACTTGGGCAGGATTAAATCTAATGTGGATGAAGAATGAGATTACTTGTTGAAATTCAATTGTATAATAATTTAAATGATGTTAAACTGCTTTTTTTATTTGTAAGACAATTGTGTTAGTTGTTGACAATGTTTTCAGAATAAATCAACTAATTGATATTTTCATGACTTTAGTTTTATTATTAAGGGCGTAGTTTTTTTTTTAACAACAGATATTGATAATAAAGCATAACTTTCACTGGAGCTGTCATAATTTGAAACAATGTATAATGAAGTATGAACACGCATTATATATATATATATATATATATATATATATATATATATATATATATATATATATATATATATATATATATATATATATATATATTAAATTTTATAATTATTTTAAATTTTAAGTATTTATAAAATATAAATACTACAGAATAAACAATTGCACCATTAAGCTGTTATTTTCATATTTAAATTTAACAATTGACGATAAAATAGATAACTAGAAAAATCATATCTTTCAATTGAAAAAGTTGCGTTCGAAATCGTATTGTAACATCTCTTTATATTTTCCACTGTTTACAAAATAAAGATGGGGAAAAAAATTCCCTCCATTTGGAATTTCTTCAAAACAATACTCCACTAAAATATAATTACAAATTAATGTTCTATTTAAAAAAAATGACATGACATATACGAGAGAGGAACATTTCACCGTAAGGGAGGGCATGGGAGACAATGATGTATCGTCTGCTGAGCAAACGAAGGGACTTGTTCAGGTGATTGTCGCGCAAATAGACATAAATTAAGAAAATTAAGCCAATGTAAAAACACAGTAAAATGAAAAATAATATTTTTTGTCTGTGCTGGAAGGCCCGTGTCGTAAAATGTATTGTTCTTTTCATCCCCATGCAACGATTTGCGATTCGTGTATGCAAACTTTCCTTTTTTATGAGTATTTCAGATAAGTGTTCGTCGAATTCCTTTCTTCATTTTTATTTTCTCTTTCTATGGACAGTGCTTTAATAGTAATTTATGACTGGAATCTTAAAATTCGCGTGCGTCTCCCCCCCTCCTTTTTAGATTCGTTCTTAAAAGCAATTGAAGATATTTATATATAAAAAAAAAGTTCCTTTTTTTGTTTATATGTTTGAAGAAAATTTATAAATATTTAAGACGATTTTTATTCGTACCATTAAAATTTTCTTCCCTTTGTAAAAGGCATCTTAAAAAAAAATCATTTTCTGAATATATGAATACTTTTTTTATATTGTCACAAATCTATTATTATTACGAGCAGGAAGTTAGCCAAATTATCGGGTAAAGGAGGCTTAAATAAATATTTAATTTTGCTGTCTTTGGTTTTTGAAAGAGATTGTGAGCGCAGAATATACAGTTTCATATAATTTTATAGGAATTAAATATTTAACTATATTTTAACTTTAATGTTTTCAACGTTTTTCATTAAAAAATCTTGATGTGATATAATGATAAAAAATCAATGCATTTCTTTATATATATATATATATATATATATATATATATATATATATATTATGTTACAAAGGCTCTTTGATAACTGTGTCAGGTGGTGACAAAGTAGTTATTCCAGTGACCGGAAAAGACCATACCTCGCCAAACAGCACCATTGTGCATTATGAGAGTGTTTAGGCATATTAAACCCGTATGAACGTAAGTTCTTTGGTTTATGTCGTGTGAAGATGCAAAGGGGTGCACCGGCTAAAACGTCCACTTCATTACTTGATCATTGTTTAAAATTATGACAGATTCTTCTGGGACTCTCACCCCATTTCCCCGGTGCTTATTTAGGATGTAATCCTGAACATCTTATCGACCAATTAAGTAAGCTTTAATAGCTTATATAATACGAGTTAAATGTAAAATTATTTTTATTATATTTTCTTATCGTTAAATTTATTTTTCCACTTTCCGCTGTAGTGATTTAATTTTAATTGGATTTATTTACGAGTTTATTGATTTGGAGGGATTTTTTGCGCATACATCTAACATTTTCGACATTTTAAGAATGATCAATATATTTGTTTTTATATTTTACTATCGCGTATAAAATGTAATGTTGGTTAATTGAGTGTTGGTTGTTTAAATTCAATTGAATTTGTTATTTTTGTTATTTATTGAATAATTAACCATTGATGCTTTTAACTTATTACTTATTATTTTCGAGGAACAATATTAATTGACTTTAATTTGCTTCATTAGAAATTTTTAATTTTCAAAGAGCTCAGAATCATTTTAAAGGAATAAAATAATTTAGATTAATATTGTATCAAAATGACTTGTATCTCTTTTTAAGTATTGTTATTAGTTGTGATATGTATTTTCTATAAATAATAGTAAATAAATTTTGAATAATTTTTTTTTAAATTTTGACTGAATTATTTGTTTTATTTAGTTTAAATGTTCTAATAATTACATAATGTTTAGTTTAATTTTTTTAATTAAAATATCTGAGTAATGGTAACTGAAGATGTATATGAATATTACTTTTTTGTTTAAGGGTTATCGATATTAAAACATTTCTCTTTGTGTACTAAGCAATAATTACGGTAAAAAGTGACCGTTATATAAAGAGTACAGAACTTTTACTTCAGATTTAAAACGAAGACAACTTTTTAAAACTTATAATAATATTTCATTATTTATTAATGAATTATTTTAAAAAATTAAAATAATATTTTATACTTTAAACTTTTAAACTATTATAAAGAATTTAATAGCAGAAAATTTGCCTGAAATTAGAAAACTTTTCTCGTATTGTCTGAATTCGCCAGAAATTAAATTAAGTCTTGATTTGAATTTATATGAAAAATTTATAAAATTATATATTTAATTATTTAAAACTTGCGGAGCATAAAATGGTTTTCAACCTATGATTTCCGAATTTTCTAAGATTTATACCTCAATATCAATTTAAAATTTTTACAACTTGTTTTGTCAATAGAAAACTTAATAAAATTTTTTATGAATCATTTTAAAATATCGCTATTTATAAATGCAATGCGGGGTACAATTTATTAAAATTTTCTTGTATAACGAAATATATTGTACGTAGCCTTATTTTCTCTATAAAAACACAATTATAAGCAAATCAATTTCTTATAAATTCTTCAGTTAATATTTTCATTGATTTAACAATAATTAATCAAGTTTATTTTGTGACACCATTATCTTTATCTGATAGCTCAAAACCAAATAAAGTTATATTATCAAAGTTTTATCCGATTGTGTGTGTGAGGGTTACTAACATAGTGGCTTTTATTAATGTTAAATACAGGATATTCAGTTTTTTTAAATTTCTGAGATTATATTATTTTTAATTGATCAACAAAATTATAAAAAAAATGCTTTCCTTGGTTTATATAACTTAAAAACTCTGGGCAATCAAATTGCAACATATCCTCTTACATAAAAAAATAATAAATAAAACTTGACAAATATTATTTATGAAGTAAAAAATAAAGTTGCACAAAAAAAATAATCTGTCCTTTGGATAATGTAAATAAATTGCAGAGAAATTAAGCAGTATGAGTGTCTCTTGCGAAAAAAAATAATAATAAATGAATAAATCCAACAAATAACGAAGTAAATAAAATGGACGGTGTCAGAATACTAACGAAATAATGTGCGGCTACAACGTAGATGAGAAAAACGAGGTCATCGGAGTTGGGTTTTCAGAATAAGTTGATAATTAATCTCATCATGGTCGAAGCTAATTCTGTAACTGATTTCAATGGCCATATAAATATAGAGAAATTTACCGATTTATGAGAAAAATGAAATTTCTAAAAAGCTTTAAATACAAATAAATTATATTCAGTTTTTTTTTTTTTTTTTTTTAGATTGAATAAGCTGGATTGTATTAGTATTCTTATTTAAAAGCAGTTTTGCTTCTGAAATATTTCAATATAGTATTCTTGTAAATTTAATTATTTAAAAATTTTTTAAATTTATGTTTATTAAATTTTAAAAACAATTTCTATATTATACGCGTATAATTTTAAAAACAGCTTTTTATTTATTTCGCTAAAAATAATTTGTATCATATTTATATAAAATGTAATTATTATTCATTTATAATATATATATATATATATATATATATATATATATATATATATATATATATATATATATATATATATATATGTATATATCTATCTATCTATCTATCTATCTATCTATCTATCTATCTATCTATATATATATATATATATATATATATACATATATATATATCTTTTTATAAAGTGACATCTTACTTTGTGAACAAGTTACTTCAGGAAAAATGTGATAAATTAAACTTAATTAAAGGTGGTAAATAAATGCTTAGTAACAATGGGATAAATTGAATAACCAAATTTTTGAATAATGTTTTTCAATGTTATTTTTACTACATATGTACTAATGGCTTTTCCCATTTTATATAATTTATAAAGTTTAATAAATCTGGACTTTCCTTACTTTTCCACAAAATTCTAGCATATGAATAAAAATTGTTATTCATATATAATGCGAACTTATTTCTGAAACTATCCATGTTTGAAAACGAAACGAAACTATCCATGTTAAAATACGAAACATGAAAATTATCCATGTTTTATTATAGAACTTATTTCTATAATAAAACAGGAAACATGGATAATTTTTGTACTTTCGATTGTTGTTGTATAACACAAACTTTGATGGTCTAAAAAATTTGAACGATTAATTTTGCTCATTGATCATATTTTTCAATTACATTAAGTAAACTAAAATTAATTGCAGTTACAAATACCTTACAAATGAAGGAAAAATTTGTTGGTGTATTTTTATTGAAAATTTTATATTTATGCTGTGCATTATAAAAGGTAAGTTTATACGTTGAAATTGTATCATCGTATTCCTGTAAAGTTATCTGTAACATATTTTTGTCATTATTTTTGCTCATTACAGTTTGATACAACAGAACACATAACTTAAGATAAAGTGGCATTTGAATATCCACCGCCTTTTTAACTCCGAGAATATCTTTCTATGATAGTGGATCGTATTTACGTATCACTAGGCAGAAAGCTCAGAAAATTTTTAAATCTTAGCAATTGTATATTTACAAAGCAAAAGTGTTATATTTACCAGCCACCAGTTATTCAGTGTGTTCCAAAATAAAATCCGATAACTTTAACTGGAAAAACTACTATCCTAAATCTTCCACGATGATTTTATGCTCGTTATAATTAAATTTATGCATAAACAATATATGTTTGATGCAATGTCTCATACCATATTTACATGCTAGTTGCCAATTATACATAAATTTTAGAAGGATACAACTATCTTAATTCGTTCATTCTGTATAAGTCAATATTTGAAGTTAAACTCCTGCTGGAGTTTGTCATGGTTAATTGAAAAAATTCTTTAAGTGTCTGACAAAAATTACAATTTGACCTTCAAATTGCGGTTGATATTTGAGAGGCAGATATATTGTGTACATAAATATCATAAACCCGTTTTATTAAAAACGATTTCATTGCAAATATGAAATTTTTGGAATCTTCTCCTGACACAATAAATTTGGAGAAGATATATTCTCGTTCGAATATTCATTCTTTTCAGAAATTTAAGTAAGACCAAGTTTTCATGATTGATACTAAAATCATTTAATTGCACTAGTGAAGATTCTCCCTTTCCGCTAAGTTTCACTGGCTTCGTTACGGTTTAAAAGGCACCTCTACAGTGAAATTATTTTCATTTTGTAAAATTTAACTTGTTAAAAAAAGTTGCCTACACACATTATGCTTTTGTTGTTTTAAAACTCATACCTTATGCTTTTTATGGTATTTTTCATTGGTTTTGTGAATATTTATCATCTTAAAAAATTGTGCCAGCTTGAATTGCAGTTTTACCGATTACAGAACAATGATTATTAGTTATCCGCATTTCAACCATCCATCAAAATTTAAAGAAAATGAAGCATATGTCTACCAAATTTCTTTACGAAATCATTCACATTGCTTGAATAAAGCAAAGTTGTAAGGTTAATAATAAAGTAGAATATTTTCTTCTCAAGGTAATATTCGATAAAACGAGCGCCATAGATCTTAAGCGGTCTTGTTTACTAATTATAGTAATTCATTAATAGCTAAACATGACAATCATATATATATACATATATATCGGATGGAATAATAAAGTTATTTTCGTATTATAATAGTAAATCAAATCTAAGTATTATGATAATGTACTTCTATTTGATTTTTTTACTAAATTTTCTTTGTATAATGTAAACTACTTATAGTTGTGGATATAATAATAAAGGAATAATCGCTGTCACTTGATTGCATTAATAAAAATTATTTTTGTAAAAATATTTAGTATACTTATACTGCCATATTCATTGTATAAGTGCTTTCGTTTGTCTAGGGTTTTATTTTTCGTTGTTATATTTTTTGTTGCTGAGTCTATGTCTATTGTAATTAAGTTTAACAAACTAAAACTATAAACTTAAGGATTCACGACATTATTATATAATGGATGATGTGAAATGTTTTTATTGTTTAATTTCTAGAGATAAAGAATTTACGGGAGTGTAAAGTACTCCAATTCCCATAATTCTTAATCGGCATTTTCCAATGGATGTGTAATAATGATTATTAGTGACAGGTCGGGTCAATTATGGAGCATTATGTAATAAAAAAAACATTAAAATAATAAACAATCCACTCACCCCGGGGGTGAAAAAGCCTGGAAAATGATGTGACATTCGAATCGAGAACTTGCAGGACAATTCGATAGTATTATTTCATCAACCAATCAGAATCCATTACCGCCGGGCCAACGTGCTCGCCATCTTGGAGTGTAATAAAAAGTAGCGGACGGGAGAGTAAAATAAGAAAAACAAAAAAAAAATAATTATTATTCGAAGCGGCCAGTGTCAATAACTTTTCTATTCTTTCACTGCATAAACATCCGACAGCAATTTTACCTGACCTCAATGATATATGGCTTCCAGAGAGATGCGATAGATAATCAATTGGGTAAAAAAAATAATATTTCTTATTTCTTGATTTTCCTGTTGCTATTAATCGATATATTTTTTTGCCTGACATCTTAACTTTTTCTTTTCCCTTAAACTGCTTCACCCAAATGTCGAAAGTTCAATAAATAATGTGGAATCACAAGGATGTTTTTCAAACTTCTGACAGTACAATTAATGCTGTTTCTTTATAAAAATATATATGATTATTTTTATTTAGAGAAAGATATACATTTTTAAACGTTTTGAATTTATATGATTCAAAACACCTAACTGTAAAATGTTTAATAATATAATTTGCTTAATAATATAATATGTTTACATACGCGTGAGGATTTATTGAAGTTGTTTATCGTGTTATAAATTTAAAAGCTCAATCCTTTAAATTTAAAAGCTCATCCTAGTGTTATAACTGAAATTGTGGACATAGCGGGATCATATATAAAATAAATATCATGCAAATTTATATTGTGATTGTTTGATCCGTTGGTTTGAAACAATAGCAGTAAATTATCGTATTCTTTATCCTTCGCGATTCGCGAAAAAAAAAAAATTTTTTTTTTTAAAATATATCTCAAATCATGATGTGATTAGCCCTATTCATCTGATTGTAAAATATTATCCAAATTTATGGTTACTCCTTAAATTTATCTCAAAATTCGATTATACATAGTTCGATTAAAAATGAAATATATTATCTATAACTGCAATCGACGTTATAAAAATAATCTCAAAAAATACAAAATATGTAAACAAATAACAACAGGGGGAAAAAATGAAAAAAAAAAGTATATGATAAGGATATTTAAAGATATTCTTCATTCTAAAGTATAATGTCATTTTCTCATGTATTCAAAAACTTACTTTTCATTTATATAAGTGCTTTGTAACCTATAAAAGCATTTTTTTGTAAATTTCATATAGTGAAATTTCAAGATTTAAAAAATTCAAAACACTTAGTTCCTTTATAATTTCCTTATATATTTTTAACACTCAAAATAATTGACGCTATATTTATTTCATTTAGCTAATTCAATGTTTTTCGTCACAAATAGTAAGTTTAAATCAGTGTAGTGTTAAATATGTTAGTGTTTCAGCAGTTCAAACAGATTTTAATTTTGTTTTAACGTTCCTTTTATAATATGAATTCCCGAAGTGCTATTTATGGATATTATAATAAAACAATAGAAAGACAGTTTTTATTTACAATTAATTTAAATATTTAATTGAAACAATGGTAATTACTAATAGCAATCATATATTTTAACAACTAAAACAGACCGGTAATCAGTTTTATGAAATTGATTATTAATTCATTTTGATTTAACAAAAAAAGAATTTGAGAAATCTATCTTGTTATATTTTGATTTCTTGGGCATATCAAGTATGCCCACATGAATTCTGAATGAATAAAAATAGCTTGAAAAGAATTATTTTCTGTATAGATATTTGTAGCTAGAAAAAATTAGATGAAAAAGATCTGTTACACTTAATAATTAATATCCCCTGCCAAAAAGAAAGTTATGCTTAACATTAACATCTTTTAAGTGTTTCTTTGTAGCGGCTTTGAAAACCATAAATTTGAGACGAATATAAATCTTCTAAATTATTTTTATTCTACCCTTCAAACATTCATCTTGGAAAAAATTTTTCAATCAACTATACTTTTGTGAATAAACGCGTTTTAAGATAGTATCGAAATTGCTACCAAAAAGCAGCTAAAGATATTGACAGTGACAACCAATAAACTAAGACCCAATATCTCAGCTATTTTGAACATTGAGTAGTTTTCTTCTATCTAATCTTTATACTGACAGGAACTGAATTTTTAAATAAGTATTGTTGCATTTTTAAGCATTTCATCTATTTTTTTTGTTATTATTGTGAGATTTTGTTTATTTTTTCAAACTCTTACATATAAGTGTCTAAAGTATCATACGACAACAGTATTTTTTAATTACTCATGTTTCACGTTTTCACTTAAATATCCCATTTACCAAATTTTTAAGTTCTTTTTAATAATATCACAACGAATAATTTAAAATTTTTAAGCTTTATGTGTTTTCCTTCTTAATTTGTTTACGGTGATAAATTTTTAACCTAAACGTCGTTAATGAGAAAGTTTTGTTTAATAAATATTATTTTCCAGTTCCTCTAAGATATTATTTCTCTCACTGAGACAAAATCTTAATACCTCACCTATTGTGTAAAATTTTAAAATTAAACATCATATTTCCACTGTGCAAGGTATAATTTACTTCACTCCCATGTTTTTCCTTTTAGAAATTTGATTACTTTTCAAAAGACAAATAAAAAAACTAAACAAGTACTTTCTCGATTTTCTTCGAATTTTTCAGAGATAGGAAAAAGTGCTCATAATATTAAATATTAACGAATATTTATTTTTAAGAATATCAATTCGAAAGTATTTTATTGGATTTCTGAATAATCTATTTAAAAATATATTCTTCTTGATTTAAAACTTCCTAAATTACATTGCGAATGCATTGAGGTTTTAATTTTAATTAATATTCAATTATATATTTTGAATTCAATATCTAAATTGCATTAAGATGTTCATTTTAATCAATATTCAATGCATGCAATATTCACTTTCATTTCCTATCTTATGATCTAGGCTACAGCAATTTCCTTATTTAGTTTAAAATTATAAGAAATTACCATTACTTATTTATCGTAGTTATAATCATTAACAATTCGCATAAATGAAGTAATCATTTTTAATTATATAAATAAATGTTATCAAAAACACTTTAAAAAATGTATTTAAATATATAATGTGAGGAATTTGAATAATTAATGTGTGCATATTTTTTGTAATTTTTTTTTAAACTGTTTAATAGCAAATGTTAATTTTATCAAATGTATTAAAAATGAACAATGTATTATTATTATTATTATCCACGATTGTTTGTTTATTTCATTACTGTGCATAAAGATATTTCTTATGCAGTATTTGTGGTGAATGTATACTATTGCCAAAAAGTATTTTCTATTTGTGTCAAAATTTGAGATTTGAATTTCATTTCTAAATTAAGTCCCAAATAGCTAACGTTTTTTTTTTATTATATTTGTTGTTGAGTAAGAAGTCGAAACTACCAATGAAGCTTCTAGTTTTCGTGTCATTTAATAATGTACTTTGGATATGATCTCACATAAAATATATATATTTTTAAAATCGTGTCTTCATATTTTAATTAATCCTCATCTTATTTGATCAATGCTTCTTTGTTATTATTAATGAACAATGAGTTCAATAACAATTATAACAGAAACACAAACTACTCATAACATTGATGATGATAATTAATGAGCACGTTGACAAATGCCTGCAAAATGTCAACGTCTAAGTTATATAGGATTTATTTGACCTATTGTAAACAGTACTTTTTGCTTGACCTAAGAAAGCACTTTTTACAGAAATATTTCAAGATTTTCATAAACTGTGTTAACTGACAACTTTCAACACTTCAGTATTTCTTCCTAATTATGTTGTTGAGGGCAATTATTTTTCAATAAATTCCTGTGTGTGAATTACATATGACAACTTTTAAACTAACGAAATCTAAATATATTTTGAACTATTAAAACCATTCTAATCATTGAACTAGCATTATGAAATATACTTACGTTTTAAGTTAAATCATAAATAGTATTTTTACTACTATATATATGTATATATATATATATATATATATATATATATATATATATATATATATATATATATATATATATATATATATATATATATATATATGCAATAAGAGGATACTCCAAAGATTCAGTTTGAAAAATCTAAGGCGGATATTAATTAGTCTTGTCATTAACTTGTTTCACATAGTATGTATATCACACTGCCTTCAAAAACAGTATCACTTTGACTGTATTTATATTAATTGTGTTAGATAATAAAGGCTTGTAAAATATGTCATAATTTAGAAAAGATTAAGTGATACTCTTTCTAAATCAAATTCAATAACAGACTAAATGCCTGAAATTCATAGCAAATGAAAAAAAAAGGAAAAAACTTGATTCAAATAAGCCAGAAATTAGGATTTAAATGCTTTTCAAATTATATAATAAAGATACATAGAGAGGATTTTAGAGAAATTAGGATTTAAATACAGATTAATAAGTTAGATTATATGAAATGCCATGCATAGTATTGAAACAAAAATTTCACATGATACCTAAATAGGTATATTATAATATTTGACAAAATATTAGCAGTTAAATTAAATGATGTTTATCATTTTAAAAGTAGATGTTGGTGCATATCTTGATTTTTCACAAAAAGTTATTCTAACTAGAAATGTTTCTAATTTTGATTTTACTTTTATCTTCAATGGCACATGCATTTAATTTATTTTAGAAGGTATGATGTGCCATATAGTTGAAATTGGTATTAAATTTTTAAAATATTGTTTAGCGAAATCACTTTACTAAAACTTATAAATTATATGTTTGACTCAAATGTTATAAAATATTACTATACGAGTAAATTAAATTATTTAATCAATTAACAAATATTTAGTTATTAAACGAAATAATTTTAGGTTAAAGTTACGAAAGAAATGAATTAAAATTCCAAACATCAAATAAGTTTGTAACAAAATTATTTATTAATAGTATGCTTAAAACCATATATATGTGCAAACATTCAGCCTTTTTATAATCATATTAAGATCCGAAAATATTTGTAGAAAAGAACGAAAAAATTTCGTTTCCTACTACAATATTATTATATAAAAATTATTATTAATTATATTTTTCTAAGACAGTTTATTTTAGTTATGATTTTTACCACTGAATTGCAATTCACTACGAAAAGTATTTCATTTTATATCACGAAAATATATAATATATGCAAAATATAACAATATATTCTATGTAATTTGCAATAGAAAATTTATATTATGAATAAATTGGAAAAAATTGAAATATTTCTCTTCGACAGTTAAGCTGTGTTGTGTCTTCTTAAAGTTTACGCTTTTTTATTCCTCATAAACATAATTTTTCAAACTATATATACTCAAGTAAAGAATTAAAAAAAAAGAAAAAACTTATTTAATCTTGATAAATTTATTTAATTTTATGGGTCCTTTAAATGTTAACTTAATAGCTTTATTCTTTGAAAAGATAAATTTTTGGTTTAAAGGAAATAAAATTGGTAAATGAATTCATAAATATCTTATGTAAATCATAATGTCTTAAAGTAAATATCTTATACAAGTCATTTTACTATTCTTCAACTAATAACGTTCATAATTTATCATCATATACACACTTTCATTGGAAACAAAAATTTAAGTTTAAATATATTATTGAACGGGAGTTTTTCTTTATATTTTACTTATTATCCTATGACAGATTCATATGTTTATCACATTATCTTATAACCCAAGGAAGTTTCAATCGAAAAGATATTAATATACTATATTTTATTTTGATTATGTATTAAGTTTCCAAATCATATGAATAGAAATGTTTTTGGAAATTATAACTAATTCCGGTTCAATTTAAAACTAAGACTGTTTATAAATTAGAAGGAAACTGATATTTCTCAAACATTTCTAATAGAAATAAAGTTTGTGTGTTTATAATGTAATATTTATTTTCCTATTTTTACTATAATGACACTGCTAGGAAAAGAATTCTTCTTAATAACTTACAAGAATCGTTGATGACGTTATGCGAAATTTTTCGGCAGCTGAAACTTCATAAGTTACGTCAATCGAGAAAGTCATAGTATAATTCACTATTTTCGGATGCAATATAATAATAAATAATTTGGCAAAATTGCATGTATATATTACACATACGTAAAAACACCTTTTGCTAACTGTGAATGTTCAAATTACAAAAATAAATCTTCTAATTTTATATTTTTAATTCGAAAAGAGGCATCATATATTTTATAATTAATAAGACATCATAATTTTATGACTTTATATAATTCTTATATAATCATAAGAGAATTATATAAAGAAATTAAATTAGCTTGTTAAATTCTATAAATCATCACAAATGTTTGTTTTCTTAACTTAAAATGGCATTTTCTTTTACATAAAGCAATACCTATTTATATGCATTTTTATTTTCAAGTAATATTTAAAGTACCTGATATTTGGTTAATAATTTGATTACATTAAAACTTATTATCTAAATTAAAAATTTGAAGGATTCATTATATAATTACTGTATTGCATATATTTAGTTTGATTCAAGGCAACAATTATTTAACAGTATCAGATTTACGTTATTTAAAAATTTCATTTTTCATTATGGATCTTGAATGATAATAATTATTAATTTAACTAACTGGTCACAAATTTCCTTAAGTTTTAAAGGTCCATTTAGGTATTTATTTTTTTAAATGAAATTCCAAAATTTATTTCGATCAATTTATAATTTAGAAAATATATTAATTAATTTAAGTTAATTAGTTGCCCGAAATTTTTTATTTACCGAAAAATTTGAATTATAATTAAATTATTTCCTTTTTTAAGTCAATATTAATTGTTTTAACCTGCTTTGTTCATGATATATCTCTAAAATTATTGTCATAGTGCATCATAATAATAAGCTTATTACTAAACTGTTTAATAGATCTGTAAGAAAAATTGTAAGATGTCTGATGTTTTATTTTAATTGCTATAATATCAAATATTTTCGAATAAAGTCTAATCACATATATCTTTAGTATCATATATTAATTTTTTTCAACATGCTTAGTTTTTGACATATATCCAAAAAGTGTTATATAATGAATCAAAACTCAAAGGAATAAAAAAAAAGTACAAGTTTCCTATAAAATTATTTAGCAAACTATTAAGAAAAATCCTAAGATGTTTGATTTATTATCTTTACATCGCCTAGATTTTAAACATTTCGAGCAAAAACATACAAGTCTTTTGTATTATGTTATAATACTAATTAATATAATCTGTTTTATATAAGAGATGGATATACAATATTTTTCCGTAAAATACATCAAAGTAGTGCTGCTTTAATTTCATCAATGTTATTATTGTTTAATAAATCGGTAGTAAAATTTGTGTAAGATATTTTATGTAACCGCTTTATAACTAAATTATTTTTTGAATGAAATTACGCAAATTTTCACATTACATCGAGATGGATCGCATCTTATTATGCAAACACATTTTTTCCGGTTGATTATGGACCTCATTGAACCAAGAATTTTCGTAAGCCGGCGGCCAGATTTGTTGCAACAGGTGAGAAGTCTCGAGGAGAAGCAATATAACTTCACACCATTTCTTAAGAACAGTGGAACTATTTTGTCGCCATAAATTATATTATGTTCTGAATTAAGAATATGTTTGAGACTCATTTTATATTTATACAGAATAAACATTGCGTTTGAGACCATGACTAGTACTGTTCAAGAAATTAGCAACGAAACTGTTTGGAAATAAGTTGTAAAATATTTATAACAAATATATAGTTAGGATAAAAGGCCGAAAATAAGAACACTGATTCCCTAAGTACCGCTAGGAATGTTTTTCTGAAATTGCATTCGGTATAAAACAAATAAAATGTTAAAGAGATTTAAATATGTTTAAATAACACCTAAAAATTAAAAAAAAAAATTGATTAATCTTTTATGTGTAATATAAATATTTGATGTTGATTCATTGATTGTTGTCAAAACAAAAATTTTAATGATTTACATAATTGTCTGCTAAGTATTATTTTTTAAATTATTTTTAATTGATATTATTATTTTTATTATTCCTCTAGCTTTTGAGACCTTAATATTTGCTTGGTAATCGAATAGATGTTTATAATGATTTTAAATATCCATTTGGTTCTATAAGTATTACAAAAAATTAAATTGTATTTAATTAAACGGAAGTTTTATATAAAAAAATGTGATGAATATAATTGAAATATATGCTTAAAGTCAAAGTAATCGTAGATACCATTAAGTATAATATTTGAAAAAAGTTCAAAGTCCCACTGCGCAAGTAAATCAGTTTCAAAAGTTTGAAAAATAAGAAAAAAAAAATACAAACTTACCAACAGCGCGGTCTTCTTTTTGTGTACAAAGTCTTTTATTATTGAAAGTCCCTATTTCTATCTATTACATCAAAGAACAAACAACAACAACAACGAGAAGAAAAAGTGACATCTAACCGAACACGCTGAAGATTGGCGAGGCGCACACACAATCAACTAAGGGTCTCTCTCATCAACTGATGAAGATCGAGTGACAGTACAAAACAGTCTGCACGCGCTTCCTCAACTTGGCTAATGAGCGAGGGGACGACCAAAACAAGCGCGTGTGCAGTGGGTACTTCGCTCGCACTCGGGCGACTACTATTCAATCGCTCGCTCCGCCGATATACACAAAAGCCACGTGGTATTTCATTTCCCACCGTCGATGCGCCGCCACGCCGCCTCTGACCACGCCCCTTTTCAGATTCGTTCACTCGAAAAAGATCGCTTGCTTTTCCATTCCTCGCTCAGACGATCCTTTCGACTAGGGAGAACGCTGTTTCTCTTCTCCTTCACAGGTGTGCGAATGTGTTATTGTAGTTTCGCGGAGGCTCTCTTGTTTTATTTTCCTATTTTTCGCCTTTCTTTTTTTTTTTTTTCTTGCTCTCTTTTTTGTTTTGGGTTTCGGCTTCTCTCTTCTTTGGTGGCGGTTTTGTTTTCCTTTTTTTTTTCTTTCATCCGTTTCCTTCAATCTGGTGAGTTCGCCTTTTCCTTTCCCGCGCGTTGTAACGATGAGCCGGGTTTTATAACATAGAGATACAGTTTATGGTGGAAGGTGTTGATGGGTTAAAAGACATTTTGTGGCGAGATCTGGTGGAGGGTGTGAAATTTTTTTTTTCCTTCCGCACGCGGTCTTTTTGAAATGATTCTTGAAGACGTCGCTTTTGGTAAGAGACGTTTGCGTTATTTTCTTTTGGCGCTCATTTGAAACTGTTTGGCGCGCTGTTGATTCTCCATTTCTTTGAGCTGAAAATTTAAACCATGTTTTTAAACGAACTTACTTTAGCTGTTTTATTTAAAGTTTCGTAATTATTACATGAATCACGGAACAAATTTTGGCGATTCACTTTTATTTCCGTTTATTTTATTGTAAATCTCATTATATCATAGTTTACTAAATTGGCGAATGTAACAATATAATGATTTTATCAGCGAAACATGTTCCACAGTTTTTCAGCCTTATGATGTTAATTACTGTGAATACTTGAAATGCGTAAGAAATTATTTTGAAAGTATTCTAAAAAAAAAAAAAAAAAACAATTGCTTTAAAAAGAGCGATAAAATCTCATTCAAGATGCGTCAAATAAGGTAAAGAATTGCTTAGCTTTATGCTTTGTGACGAACGTTTCATCGTTAAGCCTTTTAAAAAATTGTTATTGAAGTTTGTTTTTCCTAAAAGGTTTCTAACCACGTGCCTAGGAAAACTTTGTAACATATATATTTATAATACAGCAAAAAATATTCAGATTTCATTGCTAATTTGTCACATGCTATTCTTTGTTAAGGCATACTCATTCAAAAAATTATTTATGAACATTTTACCAATTACATAAATTATATATATATATATATATTTCAATTTTGGAAGCTCACCATTGTCAGCTAAATGTTATATATAAACTATAACAGTGTAAAAATGTGCTTAACTCTCAACTGTGGCATTATTTCATTATTTTATGTATGAATTATTTTTCCGTTATAATATATTTCAGTTTGATTTAGTACTGTACATGGACACATGCATACGTCTAAAAAAGATATCTGATGCCTAAATGACTGGACAACACTGTTTGGAGTGAAAAACCCCATGTTCGATTTTAGCCACTGTTTAAGAACGGGAGGGGAAAGTTGTGCTTCTATTTTATGTGAGCACACAGATTGGAGTGACTGGGGATTATTGCATCCTCCCCCGAAAGACAGCATGCTCAAATTCTTTACATTGTCTTCTATCAGACTATTCACTTTAAAACATCCAAGCGACGTACTATTTTCGATGCTGTTTGATAGTACCGTCGAATAAAAGGATTGTCAATTACAGTCTTCACACTGCCTATGCTTTACTATGTTGTATGTGGTTCATTTCATTATATTCAGAAAAAATCATGCTTGGACGTCCAGGTTTTATAGAATGTAATGAAAGAAACAAAAATATCTCATTTACGGAAAGATTTATTACTAGATCATTGGCAGGAAAGGTTTCTAACGTCTTTAGACTTTTTTTAGAAATATATTATTTTTTTATGCTTCTACACATATTGTTGAATATTTTAAGTTATACATTTTTATACAAGTATCACTTCTTGCTGAAATGCAATGAAACCTAATATGCCCTTAAAACCTTTATGATATCTCATATGATACTTTTGTATGTAAAATGTTGCCAAATTTTCCTCCAGCTGCTGAAAGCTGAAACAAAATTTTTTTTGGACAATCAATCTTTGTCTTACAGAATATTTTTCATTGATGTCAACCGTGCTTATCTGTTAAAAAAGAATATATATATATATATATATATATATATATATATATATATATATATATATATATATATATATATAAATTTTTATTTTATGATCACACATACATATTTGTGGCTGAAATATTGTTCCTAATTTTTCAAGCTCTTCTGTGATTGTGAAATGTCAATGCCGCTCATGTTTCCAGATCTTAGTCCTTGCTAATTCACCTAAAAATATGTAGCAGTTAACATTAATTTTTTTTTCAACTAAATATTCATGGTGAATTCGTATCACACATTCAGAACGTGCTCGGGAACAAAGAGAATAACTATTGATTCCTCTAAAAAACTTTAATTCTTACAAATGGAATTGGAAATCATTAAGAAATAACTTGCTGTGACAATCTGCGCAGAGAGAATTTTATTTTAATGAAAATTTCTCAGACGTAAAAGCAAATATTATTAAATAATTTATTACACATTTTCTTACTTGTATATATTTTGTTTTAATCCCAATTGTTATCTTTTAATTGATGGTTTTCACAGCATGTAACTAACTCATTGTTTTCATTTCATTACCTTTTAAAAAGCACGTTACTTAAGAACTGCTATGTATGTTTTTAAAAAAGTTGCATTTGATATAAAAAGAAAGAAATGTGAAATATTTAAAAGCAATGTAAATGACTTAATTAATTAAATTCAATAAAATAAATTATTTTGTATCCATTTATTTTTCCCAATCGTTTTTTTTTTATTTAGTTTTATTTTTTCTGATATTTTTGCTTTGTGGTTTTAGCTGAAATTTTTATCTACAAATTACAATTATAAGAAATGATTTTCTAATTCCTCTTTAACGCTTCTTATTTTAGGGATAAACTATTTGCGTTAGATAATAAGATTCTGACTTTCCTGAACTTGAGCTTCACCCTCACTTTCGATATGAAGAAGGGGTTCTTGAGGGACTGCTAGCACTTTGTAGTACCTAAAAAATTTTTTAAACGCTGCTTTTAATCTTTTTTTATTCATTTGCTATTGAAAAGCCATTCATTAAATAAAAATATGGAAAGAATTATAAAGTATAATTAAAATGTATTTTAATTAATTTTTGTTATTTCATAGTAATTTTTAAAGTAAAAGACTTTATGTAATGATATAAAAAGTTACTTAAGTAACTTTTATATTTAATAGTTAATTTATTGCATTGCTTTCTAAAATAAAATAAATTTTTTCTTTCGTTGAATATAACTATATTTAAAAATTCAGATATAAGCACGACTGAAAAAATTTTTTTCTTTTATAGTTTACATAGTAATATTATAAAAATACTATATAAGGTGAAGATATGTTGTTACTAATAAGGATAGTTTTACATGATACCAATCTGATGTTCCAATGTTTTTTTTTATTTATTATGAAATAAAACGCTTTTTTGTTTGTTATTCATTGCCAAGCATTATAAATAATATTAATGGTACAGAAAAAGTGACATTTAAGTTAAAGGAATATTAAAAAAATTATAAATTTAAAATTATTAAAAAAATTACGAAGAATTTATGCATGTTTACTTCTGGACTCAAATACTTTGTAAGTTAATAATATTTTATTCCAAATAAAACTACATGATTTGTATACAAAATTACATGAATTTCGTGTACCATATTATAAAACAATTTTATTTATCTGGAAAATTGAATTGAAGTTTGATTATAGATATGTATATTATATTGATTGTTAGTAAATTTTAATGTTATATTGAATGTATTATTTTGTATGTGAACAAATTATTTGTCAGTAAATTTACAATGAGTTTTTAGTGTAAACAAGGTATCACTGGAGTTTAGATTTCAAACGTGCAATAATCCTAATTAGACTTTAGGGGTTGTGCTGTATGATTTATTGAAAATTTACAATGAGTTTCTAGTGTAAACAAGGTATCACTGGAGTTTAGATTTCAAACGTGCAATAATCCTAATTTAACTTTAGGTTGTGCTGTATGATTTATTGAAAATTTACAATGAGTTTCTAGTGTAAACAAGGTATCACTGGAGTTTAAATTTCAAACGTGCAATAATCCTAATTTGACTTTAGGTTGTGCTGTATGATTTATTGAAAATGTACAATGAGTTTCTAGTGTAAAAATTGAAAATATTTTAAGTGTCTGTCTTTGTGCCTACAATTCATTTATTCAGAAAATTAATAAAGAAAATTAACAATTATTTTACGATGAGTTTTTTACGGAAAATATATTCGTATTTTTCCGTAAAATAATCTCAATTCTTTTTCTTGCGATTTAAATTATTAGATATTCAATAACATATTTATGTTATTTATGGCTTAGCAATATAATTTTCGATACATAAAATATTGAACACAATAAAAATGTTTTATTTCATTTATTTAATTATTTTTTATATGGCACTATTTTTTTTCCTTTGTCGCTGATTTTTATTATTTCGTGAAAAATTGTGCACATTATTTCATTTGGTGAATATTTCCAGAATTTTTGAATATCCTATCCCTAATTATATTTTTTGTTTCATGTTGGCTTATATGTTATTCATTCTATTTTCAATTAATGCGTACTTATTTATTTTAAAATTAAACTGTTGCGTTTAAGTTTGTATATTGTTAAGTTGATATATAGATGTTTTTGTCATTTTTTTTTTCAAATCGATTCATTCTTTTTTAACACAATACAAAAATTATACAGTTTTTGATAATTTCATTTACTATGATACGAATTTTTTTAGTCACTTCTCTATGTAATATGGTTTGTTGATTTGTCTGTCGCTCAACTGTCATTTTTTTTTTTACACACGAGGGCTAATTAGACCGGGACCTACGTTTTAAAGTGAATTCTGAACCACTACAAACATCCATTCCCAAGGTGGGATTCGAACCTACGAATTGTTGAACCGAAGGCAAGAGCGCTAACCATTCGGCTGCCAGCTCGGCTATCTATGCAATATATTCTCACTATTATTTTAGCAGTATCAAAAAAAGTATAATTTTAAGTTCGAACATTTTTCAGATATTCTATATCATAATTTATTCAAATCAATGTGGACTTTTTGTTTTAAAAAGATTAGTCTGGAATAATATTTCGTTGTAATACTTGTCATATTTATGTACTTAATATATATATATATATATATATATATATATATATATATATATATATATATATATATATATATATATATATATGTATATATATATATATTATGTATTTAAAATAAACTTTAATTTATGTATAAAATTTCTTTTTGAGCAAAATTTCTGATACTATATATTAAATTAAATATTTTGTGCGAATATAAAATTTTATTTTCCTTTCTTTTTTTTTTCTTCTAAAATAATTTTTATAATTCAAAACTTCACATTTTCAAATAAGTTTCTTTTTTATTTATAAGTTAATTATTTAAAAATTTTCATTGCAAATTTTGGTTGCTTATAATTTTTTCTTTGTCTCCATGTAAACAGAATAAAATTAAAAAATTGGTTTTTGTTTTACTAATAATTGATATGGTTTTAAGCTCTTTTCTACTATTTATGCTGTTAACAAAGTGTGACTTCACGAAATTTTCTAACTGCTTATAAACAGAGCAAATGCAAATTTACAAAAATTTTACAATGTAGGGAAATGAGCTGGTATAATAGGGAAAATTTGGTCGATATTGTGCTTGAAAATGTCAACGGAAATAACGATGATTAGAAAAGTACAGAACCCGAATTCTTTATTAAAAATACAACGGAAGTACCGGAACACACGTGATTCAAATTTTATAATGGGGTGTGATGGTCCATGTCCTTTGCTTTACTGTTCAGCTACAAAATGTAATTCAAAGTCTCTTTTTTGTGCTCGTGTTTTATTATCGTTGTTTGTTATCGACTTCCGCCATTAAAACGGGTTTCAAGAGGCTCTTTTGTTTTTAAATTTAACCTTTTCATAAAGTCTTTTATTTTACTATCTCATTTATTGGGATATTTCAAATATGAATTTCGTTTTTGTTAGAGTTTAGTTTTTTTATTATATTGTTTTAGTTATTGTTAACAATTTTTAGATAAATTGTTTCCTTTGAAGAAATAACTAGCCGACGGCATAGGCGTATAAAGTTCATATCTTTTTTTTTTTTCTTTCTAATTATAAAAATGGAAATTTTATTGACATTATTAGCAATTTTTTAATGTAACTTAAAAACTTAAATTATAATATTTATTTTCTGTTTGTAATTTCTTGACTTTATGTCTTATGATTAACTACTTTTATTTATCTAAATTAAATATTTTCTCTGGGAACCTTGCGGCATTATAATATATTAAAAACCTAAAACAGGTTTTTAAAGCTTTGGCATATTATTTACATATCACACAATTATGATGAAAATATACCAAAAATATTCAGGTTTTGAACTATTTTTAAATAAATTTAAATTTTAATAAACTTTTCGTAATTTATCTTGAATAAAATATGTGAATTTTATTATGAATCAATTTACTTTTTTCCATAGATAAAAAATTTGTTTTATGTTCTTTGATTTTTTTTAAAATTAAATTTACAATAAAGCAACAACAAGAAAATTGCATTATTTTTTTAACATTTATTTTTTGTACCTCGTGATAATTTACTTTGTCAATGATTATTTTTGCTGTGAAATAATCACATTTTGCAAACCAATTGTTCAGAAAACCAATAGTGTTATTATTTATATTATTGCGCGCTGAAGTGATAAGCTTTAATCTTTTGATACATTTAAAAATATATGCTTCATTTTTAATGTATCTTAAGTATTTTGACTGTTGATACTCAATTAATAATAAATGCTTTAAATTATTATGCAGAAATATTTATATCTTCTATTACAAATTATTTATTATTTGCATATTTTTGGGAACAGTTCTTGTATGAAATTTGCATTCTTTTAAAGTAATTTTTGCGCCATTTAACGCCTACTTATTTCTAAAACTTAACTAAATTTATGGTTTTCGAGATATTTTAGATATACTTCGTCTTGAATTTGGCGAGAGTAAATTTGTATAAGCTATTTAAAAATTGCGCTGTTGTTCTGAATGATATAAACAAAAAATAATTTCAAGAATTAAAAAAATAATTTTAGTCGTCTTAGTCAGAGATCTTATTCGCCAATATGTATTTAAATTAATTCTTGAGTGCTTTCAAGAATTAATTTAAATAATCCATATTGGAAATTAATTTAATCCATAGTTTTATTTAAACTATATATTTTTATAGAATTTAAAATGGATATAGAATGATAAGACAATACTGAATTAAAACATTATCCAAGAAATTATTTGTGAAATCGAATGAGGTATCATGATTTATCTTTAGAAGTTTTATGGTATCTATTGAATGCTTGAGAATTTTTAAGAATCTTTTTTTATAAGAAAATGTTTTGGTGAAAGCCATTTAAGCTAATATTAAAAAAATTCAGTGAACTAATTGAAGTTATTTTTTGTCCATTTTCAGAAAAAGTAACTGAATTTAATGAATTGTTAACGTCAATGAAATTCAGAATTATCGTATTATTATCTTCTTTATGATATTTCTTTAATATTATGAAATATATTTGTATAGCATTCCACTCGGCTTTTTTTGATATCATGCATTTTGAACAAATTTTTCTCATTAAACGTTTCTTTTTAATGAACTTTTTTAATTTTTTGTTTCACAACTATTTCTTTACTAAAGGTGTTACAAAAATGCTTAATTAAAATTAAAAATTTTAAGTTTCTATTGAGTTTTTTTATAAATGAACATTATTTACAGTTTTTTAAATTTAATATTAAATAATTATGTTTTTATGTGTGTTGGAAAATTTCCTATTTATTAATAAGAAAAATTTATCTTTATAATTACTTATAGTCATGCAGCATTTCAAATTCAATAGTAAAAAATTTCCCCAGTTGGAAGAAACAAAGAATATTAACTTTCATTTATTATGAAGAATTAAATTTGTAAAAGAAACTGTGATTACAAATTGTTATTTGTAAAAATACTGTTCATGATATTTTCTTGAATATCTAACTTCTTGTGTATCAGAAATTTTCTAAAATTGTTTGCTAAACCTATTTTTTTAAAAAAATTTTTAAATGCTAAACCAAATTTTTTTTAGAAAATTCTAAACCAAATTTTCTAAAATTTTTTTCCAAAACAAAATTTGCCCCAGTTGGAAGAAAAATGGAATATTAATTTTCATCTATTATATGAAATTAAATTTGTAAAAGTAACCATAATTACAAATTGTCAATGGAAAAGTACTATTCATGACATTTCCCTAAATATCAAACTCCTTGGGTATCAGAAATTTTCTAAAATTGTTTGCTAAATCAATTTTTTTTTAAATGCTAAACCAAATTTTATAAAAAAATTTTTCCAAAACAAAATTTGCCCCAGTTGGAATAAAAAAATATATTAACTTTCATCTACTATGCGAAAAAAAAATTTGTAAAAGTAACTTTGATTACAAATTACCAGTGGTAAAAGTACCAGTCATGATATTTTCCTACATATCAAACTCTTTATGTATTATAATTTTTTTAAAAATAGTTTGCCAAACCAAATTTTTTTTACCTAAAAAAAAAGAAGAAAAAGGAGGTGAAATAAATTGTTACATAGCAAGATTCCTTGCAACTGATATAAGCAGTATGTAAAAACGATGTTACAAGTCACTCTGATATCTTTGAGATAAAACGGTAAATATTTTAGAAAATTTAACGAGTTAAGTGTGAAAATATAAATTCATTTTTATCACAGCAGGTGATTATTTGCTAACTATATTTTAAAAGTTTATTTTAAATAAGTTTTAGACAAATTAAAATGTAGTTAAAGTAAGAACATTATCATGCCATGATTTTTTGATTTTAAACTGATATTAAATCAAGAAATATTCTCCATCTACAGTTAATGTTTGAAAATTAAAAAAAAAAAAAAAAAATCATTCTATTCTACTATATTCAATGGTTACAAAGCTCGCTGTTCTCTTCAAGGTTAAGAATACACAAGGAGGCCATTGTCAATTGCAATTCCGGATGATATGTATAGAATGCGGAAAATTTTAATTGATGATAATATTTGTACCTATCAAATAATATGGAAGAAATTTAATATCGAATACACAGCTATACATAAAATTATTCACAAAGAATTGCAATAATGTTTAGTCATTGGGTTCCCCATAATTTTATTGGTCTCTTAAAGGAAGAGAGATTTCTATCGTAAGTGAAGAAAGAATTTCTTTAATTAAGTAAAGGCTTCTTTCTATTGCGATTTAAATAAAAACGATGGCTATTGCATTGTTTTTAAAAATCGCAACTGTGAGAGATAACAAAAAAATTACATGGCATTTTTTGACTTTCTAACTCATTAAGAATGTAAAACAAAAATCCTGATTTTGAATGAGATTTTATACCTAGAATGATTTTATACCCACGATGACGATAAGGCGATTTTCCATAAAAATTATAGTTGAAATTTACTTTAGAAGAAATGAATTAGGAAAGTCATTGAACAAGTCCAAAAGACGACATTCCCAGTTAATTGGTTCACTTCTATATGGCTTCCAGAAGTTTTTCAAGAAAAAATATAGCCTATGTTATGTTATGTACATGAGGAGCTATTATTCAGTCATGACAATGTTTTTACTTATTCAGTAAAATTAATAGTTAAAATTTCTTAAACAAAAATTCATCATGCTTATGGAACAGTCATTTCTTTCACCTGATTGGGCTGTTTGAGAATTTTAGCAATTTTTTAATGTTAAAAAGAATTTATGTAAATGTCATTTTATTATCGAAGATTATTACAAGGTTTTGAATATATAAATGTATTTACTTTATTTTTAAGAGAGCCATAGTCCACATATTTACTCTCTTATTTAGCCTCCTCATCTATGGGATGGGATAAGGAAGATTCCCTCAATTTGAAATATTTAATGTAGTTATTTGTTTGAATAATCCAATGTTTATTGCATTAATTTTCCAGTATAAATTATTTCTTCCACACAAAATATATTACTGTTATAAAAATTAAATAATTATTATAGTAACTTCTATAAGGTAAGACTAGCGTAACGTATCACAGTAGATCAATATATCCCAGTTCAGATAGAAAACATAATGTAATAACACTATTTCAACTATGGTAATGGATAAATTTAGGTTCATAAATACAATAAAATATAAAACAATGTTACCCGGTATTTCTTATGGTTAAAGAATGAAGGTTTGTCCTAATATATATATATATATATATTATATATATATATATATATATATATATATATATATATATATATATATATATATATATATATATATATATATATATATATATATATATATATATATATATATATATATATATATATATATATAATTTAGTATAATGATACCTATTATCAAGAGAATTTTATTATGAATAAGAATAAAATAACCATTATGTTGGAAATATAGCATACTATACATGTATACACCACTTTCGTTATCCCTTCAAAGATATTCCAGATTCAAAAATAGATGTTCAAACAATTTTGTCCAATTGCTTTTTTTTAATCGCTCTCTTTAAGCAATGTATTATAAAATCTGAGTTCTTGATATCAGTTCGTTTCTTGAAATCAAATTATTGCGTATGTGGATGTGTATAAATGTAATGCTCAGGGTTACCTTCTAAATTATATATACATACGTCTCATGCAGATTTTTTAATTTGAGCATATAAAGGAAAGGACCACGTGATGTCAAGAATCAGTTACTAATGTTGTTAGGCAGAAGACTTATAGTTGACGTATTAAGATGGAGTTGATGTAGATATCCACTTTCTGAGGCTA
Source organism: Latrodectus elegans (assembly GCA_030067965.1). NCBI lineage: Eukaryota > Metazoa > Arthropoda > Arachnida > Araneae > Theridiidae > Latrodectus > Latrodectus elegans. The sequence continues at coordinate 71,638,672 of CM057822.1, forward strand.
AAATTGACTGTTGTTGCCATTCTTGATTGATTTGATATAATAATTTTTCTTTTAATGTGAGATCTAGTATTGGCATTTGAGCTGCATTTTTGGAAAATTGTTTGTCTGCATTCGTCATTTGTTTACCAGCAAGCTCATTACCCTTTATTTCTACGTGACTTGTATCCACGTGAATTGAATGCGAGCGTCTATTTGTTTTAATGAGGTAATGCATTATTGGATTTCCTTAATTATAGAATTACCTTGGTATGGGTTATTAATGGATTTTAGTACCTTTGGCGGAATCAGGCCGAATATCGGCTGATTTATTTAAGAAATGAGACATGTGATATTTTAATTATGATATTTGATTGATTCGAAAATAGCTATAACTTCTGCCTGAAAGTCGTCGAGTTTAATTTCTTGGGAAAATAATTCTACATCCTTATCAAAAGCAAAAACAACACCTTTTCCTTCTTTTGATTTTGAGCTTTTTTCTGTACAGTTATTGATATTGCATTTTCCTGAACTGTTGCTATAATACAGTTTAGAGCAGTGATGAATGGCTTTTATTTATTAATTTATTAAACATTGAAACTTACGGTAGCAGCAAATTTTGTTTTCCTCTATTTTTATTTTTGGCGCACAGGGTTGGGATTGTTTGAAGTATACCATTTAAGATTGATTCTTTAAGCATTTGCAAGAATGCATACTTTAATTATTTAAAAAATATATGTATAAAATAATATATAAAAGAACTAAGTTAAATTTATTTCTCTAATATAGCCAATTGATTTGGTTTCATCATTTTTGAATAATCATTTTGGCGATTATATTTTTTTTTCTTATTTCGTAAATGTTAAGAATATTTTTAAAAAAAGCAAAAGTTCTCTTAACAAAAGATTAAAATATTGCAACCAACGTTTTTTTATTGCAATATAAAAATTACTACAGTCTAAAACAGGCGCTGTCAATAATCTTCGGAAAGTTGATGTTTTCTTACTGTTCTATAGTTATCATATGTTAGGTTTCAAACTGTTCAACTGGTTTTAATTTTAATAATATATTTTCTGTTTGATTTACAGAAAATATATTATTAAAATTTTATTTTAAATTCGTTTCTACAATTTGGATGAATTTTAAAGAAAGTATTTTTATTTTCGATTTATCTTTTTTCTTAAACTTACTGTATGCATTTAAAACATAAATTAAAATTAAAATGAAAATATAGCTTTTCGTTGTTTGAAATAAATTGTGTTATTAATTTAAAAAAAAGAATAATGTCAAAAAATGTTCTCAGAGAAGCATTAAATGTTAAATATTACACATTGCTATAATATACACATAACTATATTACACATAAGTAAATAATTTTTCATATTTTTCTTTTAGATTTTGGGCTTATTAACTGTCCTAAAAACAAGCTGACTCTGAAAATCTATTTATCTGAGTGGGAGATTGATAAACAACATTAACAACATACCGTAAGTAGTTTTCTTTTATGTACACAATTAATACCTTCGTACCTTGAATTAAATTTCTTATTCTAACCCTGTGAGTTTCATAGTTTATATTTACACATACATGCTACTTTATTAAAAAAGTCCTTTAAAAATTACATTAAAATTGTAAAAAGTAAGGAATTTTAATAAATATGTGCAGTTTAAAAAAAAATAAAGTCTTAAAGGAGTCAGAGTTATTTTCTAGAGTTCCTCTCAAAATTCGAATTCACCTCATTTTTCATTATTGGACTATATTTTATTTGAAAAATCTTATCCAAAATCTGTCTAGAAAATGTGCGCAGTGACTAATGAGCATGATTTCACTCTCTTGCGGATAAATTCGTCCCTGCACTAAATCAAAGAGTCGTATAATCAGTTATCAGTTTCATGCCGGATGGCAAACCACATTGCACTATGCCAATCCAGTGAAGCGATTCTTATTGCAAACCTTTGATTAAGACAGTCTCGGATCAATCAAAGATGTAAGATCTTACTAATTCCATGATCACCTGACCTCAAACCGCCCGATTTTCGGTTGTAAAGTTATCTGAAGAAAATTGTGTACCAATCCGCTATCACAGTGGCTGAACAAAGCTCTGCCTGTCGTGAGGTTCCTAGAATACATTTCGACGTGTTGCAGGCTGCTGTAAAGGCTGTAATGAGTAGCCTTAGTAATATTACAGAGTATCCTTATGCTTATATTCACTTGTTATTTCATTAATAAGTGTATAGATTTTAGTGATGTCCTATTCGTTGTAATTAAAGTCACCAGCGCCCTCTCTTGGGTCATTTTTATTAACTAATTTTGTTTTTTATTTAAAATAAAATCTGACTTAATTGTGTTCCTTGCGAACCCCGTATCTTTATTTTATTCCTTCTTCTTCTTCTTCTTTTATTTTTTTATACATTCTTAAAGTTTGAACATACTTCTGAATCACCCGAGATATGCATATTCCTAGTCTCTTGTTCACTGTCAGAATTAAAATTATTATCTTAAGAGGTGTATATAAAAAGATTTGCTTTTTAAAAGAAACATTTTAGATGTTGTGCTTCTAATAATTTCTTTTTGAATTTTTGATAAAAAATCTAAACCTTCAACACAATACCGTTTTTGCCTTTTTTGAAAATTTTTTTTAAGTAGTATGCTTTAATCATTTACCATTAGTGTTATATATCCAGCCAGTGAATACAACATCTCTCTCCGGAACTGGTTTTTGACAAGTTCTGCACTTGGGCAGTCTACTTTGTGGAAAGGGGGAATGGGAAATAATCTGGGATGCAATCTTATGGGTGAATGAAATATAAAAAGCTACTTCTAGCCCGGGAAAAAGTGGGTGGTTTAGTTAATTGACAAAAATATTCATTCAGTAAATTCAACATTAGAGAGGAAATTTAGAAAATTAAGAAAAATCATTTAGTAATTATTTTTGCTTAGTTAATTTTAATAATTTTTTCTACCTAGTACAATTATTTCAGTCATGCAAAATGTGTAATAAATTCTCTTAAACTCTGCTGATCATTAAAATTGCAACGCCGTGAATGAACGATCTTACGAATGTCAAAATTACAGTAAAGGATGAAGAGAGTTCAAAATATGCACATGATTATCACTTCAGCGTGTTTATTTGATTGTGAATTGATGAATGATATGTGTGACTCCGCATCAAAGAAAAATTCCTGCAGTGGATTTCTTAGTTGGAAGTCATTTGTTAATATCGGAATTTTCTCAGAATATCATGTTATTCCTCGAAAGAAAAAAATTGCTTTTAAGAAAGTTTTGAAATTTTATTGACACAGGATCGTTACCACAGAGAATATGAATTTTCGTTCTTGTATATTGTCATTTGCTTTGGTCGAAATCCAATCAGTGTCATGGAGTTAATAGATTGCTAAGAAAGAATGCCTTTCGGGATCTAAACGTGCTTCCATGATTTGTGTTGTAGAAGACAGAATATGTGAAGATGGCATAGCAAATCTGTACAACCACATCACAGATTATTAATTTGGAAATGATTTGTCCAGTTTCTGTTAGGGCGAAATCACCTGGAGCAGCGTAGCCTGTCACTGCGGGCTCCATTACTTAAACTTTTCAATGGTTTATTCTGATGGCCCAATCGACAATATTGGTTACACGTGTGTCACAATTTGATCTTTTCAGACGAGTCCTGGTTCTGCATACAGCATTCTGATAGCTGCATACGTATTTGGTTATTCCAACGAATTCATTCGTCTCCTGATTGCATTTGATTCTATCATAAGAGCCATGTACCTGGTATGATGATATAGGGAGGCATTAAATATACGACATGCACATCTCTAATTTGTATAGATGATAATTTCAACAACGATCGGTATATTTCTTACACTTTGTGACCAACGATTCACCCTCTCTGAACGTCACATTTCAACAAGATAATACAAGAGCTTATGTTACTTTGTTCTGCCGTTTCTTGATACTGAGAGTATTCAGTTGTTGTTCTGATCCGCACTGTCTCCAGATTTCTCACCAACTAAAAACGTCTGATCAGAGGTTGACGAAAGACTGTCTTACCATCCAGTTCTCCTCTCCTCCATATGCTACGGTTGATGAAATGTCATTAATTTGAAGCAGTTAATGATATTGAATAAATTGGCCATTTCTGACGTCCAAAGACTATATCTGCTCTATATCTGAGTAAGTCTTCTTTTAGCTGCTAAGTGTGGTAATTGCTTTTACTAATTTCACATCCCTGTTAAAACCTCAAACAGCAAAAAAGCGTTTAGCTGCTAAGTGTGGTAACTGCTTCTATTAATTTCACACCCCTGTTAAAACCTCTAACAGCTTTCAAATTTAAACACTTTGTCTTTATGGTATACAATTTCCGTCCAATAAATATTTTTAATTTGTTTTAATTAATGCTTTCTTATTTTTAGCTGTGTACAAACAATGTTTTTATATCATCCACAATTTTCAATAGTTTCACGTATCGATAAAAATTTCCATTTTTTAAATCTCTCATAAGATAAAATATCATATATCTCGAAATATAAAATTTATATTTTGGGAAATGTATTATAAATTTAAATATTTTATACTACTTTCAGTTTAAATGAAAGATTTTTGAAGCTGAAGTATTTTATTCGAAAATTCTAATTGAAAGCATTATTTGAAAATATCATTTTCTCTTCAAGTAAATGATATATTTAACTTAGTTAATACTCTGTTTGACTTAAGAAAATATTTCACATTTTTTTCATCCAGTTTTGGAAAAATTTGACTGTACATTTGTATTAGCGAATGCATATTTTTTATGTGAATGTGATTACAAATAATTAAAATACTACTGTGTTGCAAAAAATGAACTTTTAGTGAAAAAAAGTTTTCTTCCAAAATTAATAAAGCACGTCGGTTTTTATTGAATAAGTTTAGAAGAAAGTATGTAAGTGATGGTGCTATCTTTAATTACTTTACGTTGTATCGTAGCAATGACATTCTGTGAATTAAACGGAGCCATTAGACGAGAACTTCACGAACAATTTATTTTTCATCCCGCATCAGCTTACGAATTAACCCATTCGCCGTAGGCGGCTTGGACCACCAACCGTTTCCATTCTTTCTCGGCCAACCCCCTCAAAACTTCTACTAACTTTTAATTTCTCTTTCCGCTCGCCGACACCACCTCCCTTACCAAGCAAGCGGCCCCGAGAAAATTTGCCGGGAAATGGCTAAAACCGCCGTTTTAATTTCATGCTTCACTTCAGAAAATCGCCAATCCCTATACCGGAATTATCACATCCGCGCCAATTATTATTATTTTGAAAAGTTTTAAAACTGGCGCCGCAACCTCGATCACAACAGAGAGTGAGACGCGGTCTGCTGATCTTCATTAGGGATTGGACCGACCATCATGGCCGCTGGAGTGAGGAAAGTAGGAAGAGTTGAGAACTCTTTTCTCTCTCTGTCGCACTGTTCCGCCGCCAGGGAGCGCTGCATGACGACCGCCGGGCGCCTCTCTTGATAGATTTATGAGTTTTACAATGACTAACAAATTGTGCGCGAGTAAAAATTGATCTCGCATAAGCGATCCGTATCAAGAGTGTTCGATTTGTCACGTGGGGTTCGGCGAAAATCGTCTGATTTAAATTCTAATTCGCCTAAGGGTCCTTCTACTTCTCTCATGTCATTTTATCTGCCCAATAAAACTCAGTCTGTAGTAAGGGATCACGGAACAATTAAATTTGCGCTTTTATTAATTATTTCATTGGCCATCTTGATGCTCGCATTTTTCTGAAATTAATTTTTAAATTTTTCTATTTTTGAGCTTTTTAAGCTTTTGTTTCAGTTTTTTTTTATTATTTCAGAAAAGTCTTAATATTTTATAATAAAATTAATACAACCGATAAAGCACATTTAATGTTTTTTTAAGTCTTCCTTATAGATTTTTTCATCGACACAATTTTTAAATGTCAAACACGCAGCGGAAGGAGTAATTTTTTTAAATCATTCTATATTGGACAGGTTGCTGTTTTGTTGTATATGTTGATGAAAGTATGCAAATTAATAAGGTAAGAAGTTGTTTCATATAAGTATGAAGTGAAAATTTTCGGTTATATTAGACTCCAATTATGATAAAAAATATCTTAAAACAAATGTATTTCTATGTCTTTAAAGAAATGCTGGCATGCAGTTGTACCTAGTATTCAGTTGGACTTTACCAGTTAATACTTAATCCAAGCAGAAAACCTCCAGAGCTTGATCTGACACCACCAACGATTTCATTTCACTTGGAGGACATTGCTATCATGACCTTTTCAACCTACTCCAGCCGCCTTTAGTGAACACCACAGATCTTCGATTCAATTGGGGTTCGACCTCACTACGTTTCGATAATGCGAACGACGAATTAACCAATCAAGCCTCAGCGACATTTTGATGTGGGACATTGAAGTGGGACGATAATTAGCATCTCTTACTTGATTTTTTTGATGTTTATCATTCCATTAGTCTATGATTATGGGAAAAAATTCTAACATCTTGAGCACCTAAAGATTGTCTTATTCTGTTGTGTTAAAAGTTAACAGAATCAAAGAGAAATTTCCAAACGCGTGTCTTTTATTCTTTTAGCACATAAATACGACTATGCACATCAAATACATGAATTGTACGAGAGATTGCTACGAAAGGATTGGCTACCACGAACTGGTATTTCAATCCATTACTGAGGATTGGTTGGGTGCACAATTTAAAAGAGTGTGGAAAACATTACAAAAAGATTATATTTGTATACCAAAGGACAGTGTTCATAATTGAATCGAGATTTTTTTCTGTAACTAGATAATAAATAAATAAGATTTTGGATAGCAAAAAGCAGCAGAAACAATCTGCGCTAGACTATCATTTAACACCAGTCTTTCTGAGATTGCCGCATCATTGCTGGCTAGATTGAATGTAAGTGAGTGGATTGCACATTTAGAGTTGGATTCTCCTATCTTGAGCTCGAATACAAAGTCTTAAAATCCTTTTGAAAGCAATTCAGTGGATGGTTGTTTGGGCTTATGGTTATACCGGGCTCATTGGATTCTTTCAAATAGTAATGTGCATGTCAATTAGGTTGAAATTGTTTTTTCACCATTCTAATTTATAGTTTATCCTGATTGAATACTTTTTTTCCCCATATACTATGAGCGTGAAACTATAATATTCGATTTTTAAATTTAACCTAAAAATCATTTATTTTCATTAGTTTTAATATAATCCTAGAAATTTCAACAAAATTCAAAAATGGTAGAGATCCAGCACATATCGGTGCTGATGTTTCAGTGAAGTTAATTTTTAATTAGTTAATAACTGACCCAAATATAATTAAAAAAAATAATTGGTTTTTAAAATCCCAAAATTTTATCTTTAAAATTTATTATCTTTCAATCAGAGTTTATTGATGGATGCATTTGTTTGAAGAATTTGTGAATAGAAATAACTTTAACAGATGATTAATCGGAACAACTGTGCCATGTCAAATTTCAAAAAGGTGATTTAATAAATTGAATATTATAGCTTTATTGTTTTTTGACCATAAATTATACAATGCTTTTAAAAAAATTGGAGTATTTCATTCATATATATATACAATATATATATATATATATATATATATATATATATATATATATATATATATATATATAATTGAAAGGGATTTCAAACTTATGCAAAATATTAGCACTTTTGCAATTTTAATGGCAGTATATTTCATGCGTAACATTCTATTGAAACATTATCAATATTAAATAAGCCCTGCTCTATGTTTGATGCCAAACAGTTAAAATTTAACTTTTTAACTTATTCTCCAATCATAAAAAATTATATCATTGGAGATCGCTTTATCAGATAGTATATAAAATCAAACAAATGAAACATATTTCTATGGAAATGTTATCCACCAGTGTCAAAATAAATAAATAAAGCTAATGAACTTCTTCTCGTAATCATTGCTATGCCAGTTTGAAACTTATTTCTTGTAGTCTATTCGGCTGAAATACGCAGCGATTTATTTTTAAAAGAATGAATCTTTTATTCAAAATGCTAAATTATAATTTAAATCTATTTACAATAATATCTGTTTTTAACTATGATAGTTTTAATTGTCTATGAGGGAATTTTTAAAATGGCATTCTCTTATGACATAACACAAGAATAGCTCGCACCAAATAATCTAGTTAGCAGCGGTTGCTAAATAACAAGAGGTTCTCATGTTTAATAGGGCTTGAGGTGATATTAATTAAAAGTATTTTGGGTAGTATTTCGTATTATTTTTAATTCGTTCTGTATCCCTAATTTGATGCTATTCTTCTAACTCCTGTCGAAAATAGAATGTCTTGTTTCTATAGTAACAGACAGGCGCAGACAAATTGGCGGGACTATTCTAGTGGTAGATATACAATACAATTTTCAACATTATTTTACACTAAAAATATTGGTATAAGTTTTAAAATAAATTAGATTTACTTAGGCTGCTGAGAGTAAGGTAATTCCATAATTATTCACATAAAATAAGTAAGACAGATATTTTTATGTAATTGAGTTATACGTTTATGATAACGTTTAAGCCTCGTCTATTAAAGAAGGAATTTTACGTGTTATGTTTTATCATGAATCATAAATCTTTCTTTTATAAGGTCTGTGAAAGCAAAATAATACACCTATTTACATTATTTTAAATTTTACTATAAATTTAATATTTTTTATAATTATTTCTTTTATTATGTCATTGTGTGTGTTTCCAGAACTTTAAGCTTTATGCTGAATTGGATTTGCTGAATATCAGTATATAATAGTTTCAATTGATGCCGTAGTTTTTGTCTTTATTTTCATAATCAAGATTTTGTTACTTATAAACAGAATCGTTGCTTGATATCTCTGTGAAGCTAATGTCATAAATTCAAGCTTTTAAATTCACAATATTTTTTAACATTATTTTCAACGGACAACAGTAATTTAATTATTTGGACAAAAACTTTTTTCATTCTTTGTGCAATTAATATCCTTTAATATTTACAAGCGAAGCAAATTTAAAATGACATCTATAAAAGCTTATAAGAATAACATGCTTGCATCAATTCCAATTTCTAAGATGATTTACAATTTCGGTTTAGTACTTATGAGTCAAATCTTCTGTCGTTTCTAAAGATCAAGTTTTCCCTGCAGTGCAGTTTCTCACTAAAAAATAAAAATAAAAAAAAATGTACGCCACAAATTAAGATGGATCTGAAAAAGGAGAAAAAAATAGTAAATTAATAATTTGTCGTTGAACATATAATTTCATAAAACGTCCCAAACATATTCAATTTAAGAATTTTTTGTGTATATATTATTATTAACTCATTTGGTGGCGGTTTTTTAGCGGCGCACTTCTCTATATTGATCTTGGTGGATGCTATAATTTCTTTATGTCCTATAATTAGATTTATAACTATGAATATTCAAAATACATTCTTTTCCAAGAATTGTTTTTCTCTGTTTTATTTTAGTCAATTTTTTTACATATTTCATTTTACTCCTTTTTTTACGCCAGTTAATTTTTTTTTCTTAGCTGGATTCTCTGCCCTTGATGTTTGATGAAGCGAGATTCGTTGTCTGCTTTTTCGAAATATTTTCAACGCATTTACAAAATTAAACTGAATTAATTCATTTGCATTCTTAATTAGGTACAATTTGATAAGTTTACCGAACCATGGAGACAAATTTGCTCAGTTGTTGTACCAGCAGAGCGCTGTAAAAGATTGGAATTTTCTTCTTTTTAGAATTCTTGCATTGCTTCAATTATTTTTCCTGCTTTTCAAACGTGGACGTATTTTTTCCCTACTTTTTTCCTTTTTTACTTTCATATTTTCTTTTCCATTTCCCTCTTTTTAATTCTTTTTTTACTTCTATATTTTAACTGAGTACTTTGAGGTCGTAACTTAATTTCTCCCCCATGAGTGTGTACTTTTTTATATTTTAATTTTATACTTTTTTTTTTATTATATTTAACATTTTTATATTTTTCTTTAGGTCTTCATTGGGAAAGGATCGAAAAATTTAAGTGATTTTTTTATTTCAAACTTTTTTTTTTTAAATCTAGGTTAATAATGAGGAAAAAAATTCTTTTATTATCTTCGTTTTCTTTCAGCGCCAATGAAAAAAAAAGTATTAAACTAGAGAGAGAGAGAAAGTGAAAAAGAGATAAAAAAAGTGAAGAAATGGTAAAATTCTGGGTTTGCAATTATGCTGATTTTTGATGAGTTAAAACCCAGACTGATTAGTAATCTTCATGATAACGAAATGCAAACGAAAATTTATACAAAAAAAATTTACATAAAAGAATAGTAAGACCGTTAAATTATAAATCGGATAATGTTTGATTTCACCTGATCTCATTATTTTTCCACGCATCTATAAGCATCATGAAAGGAAAGTTTAATTACAAACTTTTGTGGTTGAATTTTGGGGCTCTCGCATTTTAAAGAATGGATTTTCATTTCAATGAAGTTGACGAAAAGAGTCGTCATGATTTTGCACATGCTTTATTCACGATTTTTATGTTGAGCTTTTTAATTACTCAGTGCAAAATTTTAATTTGTATACATTTAATTAATAGAAAATTTTTGATAATAAAATTACACTCCTTGTAATGAATGTAACAATCTTTTTTTTATTTTAATATGTTTTGTGCACTTAAATGAGTTATTTAAACCTCTGATAATAACGTTTTAAACATCCTTAGTTTTGTCGCGTGTAGTTAATTTTTAACTGAATCTTGATGAATTTTTCATTTGTAATTAAAAGGTGTATTTCCCTAATAAATTAACATTTTTATAGCATCATCTTTTACATAAATTTAAAATGATTAAATCATTTTTTAGTTTCCTTTAAATTTCTTAAAGTTTTATAAATATTTCGAATGATTTATTTAAAAGTATATAATGATAATATATAGCATAAATTATTGATAAGTTAAAGTTTTTAATATTAATAGAGTATGAATAAAAAGTTACCAAACGAAACTAAATCATTAAAATATATTGAAAATACATTTCTTAGTTTTTTCAAAAAATGTTAGGAAACTGATTTTTTGAATATAATGTTTATTATCCATGAGGTATTCAGTAATTATTCCCTTTTCTGTTTGCTACGATATTCGGATAGTTTAAGAATTGGTTTTGAAAACTTATGAAATACGACTCTATTTGTGTAAATACGAATTTTGAAATGTAGACTCTGTTTATTAACAAAATTAAGTAAATTTTTATGTGAATGATAATTAAGAACTTTATATTAAGATCTTTTGGATGTGCATTAAATCCACGTTTTGGTCTGTTAACTATTTTGATTTTTATTAATGTTTATTGAAAATGTAAATTAAAAGACTAAAACTACGTTTAATGGAAATGATATATCGAAATGAGTAAATCTGGTGTAATATATTGGATTGAATCTTGTATTAAGTGTATCTAGAGAATTTACTCCTACCTCTGATTGTTAAATGTTCTTTTCTCTGTAATTGAAAACGATTCATTTATCGTACTTAATTATTTTCATATCCAGTTAGATTTTTAGTTTCAAAAAGTTTTATACATTGAAAATCTCAGGCTATGTCAAAAATTTGAGTTCCGATTAAATTTTGCATGAATGTAGCTCTTTTTGTAAATTAATATTATCATAATGTTTTTTACTTTTTTTTTTTTTACTTATCTGTCTGTTTTTATTAACATCTTGATTAATAACTTTCTCATAATGAGTTTTGGTCTTTTAATTATAAAAATTACTTATACATTTAAAAATTTTGTTCTTATTCACAGTTTCGAAGTTTCGTATTCGATCAAATTTAGAATCTAACAAATATATATGGTGTAAATAATAAGCCATGCATTTTTAAAAGATGGCATAAAAAAGTTGGATAAATTTATTTGCTTTTTCCCTTGCTGCGTTTTTTTTCTTGATACTTTCATTATTTATTTCCTTTTTTCCTTTTGTGACGTTTTTACTCTGAGAAAATTAATAAAGTAGAGAAGTAGAATAATGATACAAAAATTGGCTTTAAATTAATATATTTTTTTAACGACACATATTATGGAATTGAAGTACGAAATCTTGCATTTAGAATCGAGAAAGTACATCAGCATTACATATATCTTAAGATGTTGTCTTAACAATTTAAAACTATGGAAAATAAACAAAGCCAAATTCTATTAATATTATAAAGGCTGAACATGAAATTAATGTATATATAAAATCCTTATTGGAAAAAGGGTTCTTGATTTGCTTATAACAGATGTTATAAAAGATCTCACAAAAGCTTCTTTTCAAATTATCAAGGAACAGAGATATAATTAATAATAAAAGCAATAAAAATTCCAAAACTATTACGAAGTACATTTATTCGGATATGGAAAACATTTTGGAATTAATTTAGAATTTTTTTATCGTTTCATAAATAAAAAGAAAAAATTAAATCTGTAAAACTTTAACAGAGCAGCAACTAATCACTTAATTAATAAAATTACATTTTTAATCATATTTTCAACTCACTAAATTAAAACTCACCTCAAAAAGCAATCTAGTAAGGTACTCCTATGACACATTCATAAATGAATAAAAATTGCTTCTTTAATGAATTTTTACAAATGCAAGTTTTTCCAATAAAATATAGGTTTCATCATATTTATTCTTAATTTATTTTTCTTCAAATAATTTAACAGGTAATTTTCATAAATTATTAAAAATATTTATTAATATAGGGGTACTTTATTTTTGTCACGTGTTTTCCATCTGGCGTACATAAGAAAGGACGTTAAAACAAAATGGCGCGTGTTTTTTTTTTTTTTTAAACGGGGATTTATTACAAGCAGAAAGTTCAATTTCTTCCCCAATTTTACATCCAATCCTTACTCGGGATTCGAACCCGAGCCCACTCAGGGGAAGCTGAGAGTCATAATCACCATACTGGCTGAGCGGCATCTGGGTATTTCGTTTCGATGATATATTTGGATATACACACTATTAAATTTAATAAATAAATTAAATATCCTTCCTTTTTGCTGAACCCTTAGAGGAAGATTGAAGAACAGATGAAGGCACAGCCTAAATGAATATTTTGCCAAACTGAAAATTAAAAATTAGTAATCCATTTCTGGGAAAAAAGTTTATTGGGAATGATATCTGAAAAAGGACATGATCCCTAATGGGCTGTCGCTCCATTGTTGATGAGGAAATTAAATATCATTTATTTCCTTATTTATACAACATCATTTATTTCCTTATTTATACAAACTTTTTTTAACAATGTTCAGTCAGTTATTTATTATAATTATAAATTAACTATTTAGTTTTTGATAAACTTTGATTTGATCTGCTCCCAGTACAAAGTACTTAAGGAATCTTTTAATGGATAAAGTTCTGAAGATAAGTATTAGATTATTGAGAGTATTGTCTGCAAATTCCATAGAAATGAAGATGAATTTTCAACTTTTTTATTTTAAGTGTGACGGTAAATTAAAAAAAAATATTACTGTTGTTAAAAAATTTATAAAAGGACTTATAGATAAAGTAGTTATGAGGAGGATGACCATATTTTTGATGAGAACATCAAGCATCTGAAACTGAAAGATCTTCATTTAGGGAGTTATTATAATGCTATTGTTTGAAGTGTTTTAGCATGCATATCGGAAGATGTGAACATAAAAAATGAAGCAAGAAAAGGTTAGAGATATGTAGACTTTGCTCATCTTTAATGAATTGTAATGGCAAATTAGATTTCACAGTGGAAATTTCCTAACATTACGCTTTATGTGACTGTCTTAGGTATTCTTGGTGTGAGATTAGTAAGATGAAAGAAAGTTAATGATTATTTTCTCTAGTATTAAAAGCTGTTGGGCGATTTAATCTTTTCTTGGGAATCAACAAAAAATTTCAGTCATTATTTAAATCAGTTCTGACAACCAAACAATAAAACCACCTTTTCATTAGTGGAAAACACCGAACTGTAAATCCATACAATGGACAATTATGTTTTCAGTTACAGGAAAAATTTCTTTTACTGCTGTTCTTCACTTCAAATAATGGAAAAGAATAAACGTCATAGCAATTTTGGTTAAATTTTAAATATTTATTAAAACCACAATGAAATTTAAAAAAAAAGCAAGTGGCAGTATATTTTTAGTTAAGTAAATAATTTGGCACTGATGCCGTTTAATCCAGAATGCCAAAGTCGGAGTTTGGTGATTTTTTGGCGGGTTTTCTTATGTATCTAGCAACCTGGTTTTTATTACGTCACAAATATGGAGACCTATAAATATTATGCAGAAAATTCTATTTTGGAAACCCTAGTATTTACGTGATCGCGCAGGTCACAAAGCATCGTCTTGGCAACATTTCTTTATCGCCAAAAAAATTTAGAATTTGGAATCCTAAATTAATTATTCGGCATTTTTGCGAATAATTTTATAAGTTAAAACGAATTATGATGTAACATCATAAATATTTCTTCTCTGCATACTAACTGAAATTGGGACTTCTAGTTTGTGAGATTATGAAGTACAATGTTTTATTTATTAATAAAAGCAGCACACTGAACTTGAACATGAGCATAAATTTAAGTAAAAATAGCATTTAATGTTTGCCAAAAAAAAAACATTTCATTTACTGCTATTTATATGAAAGCAGATTATTTTGAAGATACTTTAAAATACTACATTAATACCGTTGCCGTAACGTTCAGTCTCTAAAAATCCCTTTGATGTTGTCTTTCAAATTTCGTCATAGATTTGTAATGGTTACATTTAAATTAAGACCTATTAGTAAATTTCTATAAATATATTTCAAAAGTCCTTCTGTTTAAGCGATACATTTACCATTTGTTTTTAATTTCTATATACTTGTTACCATGACGACTCATATTTCCTTTTAATTTCTACATTCTTGTTGCCACGACAATTTATGTTTCTTTAACTCAGGCTATCTTCCAAAACTTGAACTATCGTTTGCTAATTAAAATAATTGAAGCATTTTTTACCTTTGACTCATTATTTGCATTTTTACTCAATTAAAAGTGCATTAAATAAAGCAATTCTTTCAAATTTCTACATTTTCTGAAAAGAAAATAATTTATAAAACCTCTAGGCGTAAATATATATATAATTAACACTTTCCAAGCCTATTCCAAACTGAGCATCTGTTATTTGTAATATAATAGTATTTTATTTTATAAAGCTAATAATAAATTTGTTTTTAAAAATTGCATTCAAATGTGTTGAAATAGGTTATTTTTGTGGCTGAGTATTCACTACCAACTACAAATTTCTTTCTAAATAAGTTTTATTCTTATTTTCCACTTTTTATACGCTGAATTAAAAACATTCGGTTCATTTTTGTTGAAAAATTATTTTATAAATTTTTAAATCCAAATTTCTGGTAGCAAAGTGAACTTAAAGAGATTTTAATAACACGCATAAAATCATTTAGAGTTTATAACAAGTAAAAGTATCAGCTTAAATATTTGAATATGTTGACAGTTGCATATCATTAAATAAAATTAATTTCCTCAATTTATGGTATAAAAAGAGGTAATTAATTTTTGGTTACTATTAGTTTTAAAAATTGAATTTTTAAAATGTTTTTAGCAAAAACTTTACATTTTTTTTAAATGGAATCTATTTTAATTTTCCACGTCATATTTTATTAAATCAGAATTATAAAAGCATTCCACTAAATTTGAATTTTAAATTCAAATTTAAAGTATAATCATCAAAATAGTTTCTTAGTCCTTCCTGCACGATATATAATGATCTTTGCCTTGTGCGTGCATTTTTAAAGCAATAGCATGCATCTATACATTTTCATAATTAAAGGAAGTAAAAATTTCATCACAGAAAACTGACTAGTTTCAATGATCCAGCAGAAAGCGGACAGTAACAAAATCTTGAAAAAAAAAATAATTGATAAATCAAATATGCATGTAAATGCAAATTATAAGTCGTGACCGATTGTATGAGTTATAACAGTAACAGCATTTTAAAATAATTCATCCGGATATTTTATTTGGTAGTCGTCTAACTTAATATTTGTTACTTTTCAGTCACATGATCATGATTACATCTTTCTATCAGTTGTCATATTTCTTTAAAAAAATTTTATTTCTTATACAGTAAAATTTAACTTAATTTTTTTGTAAGTAAAAAATAAGTAAATGAGAAATTTGTCATCTTATGCATATTATTTTTAAGCAATTTGAGGACGCAACTTACTTTAACGTAAAAAACTAAAAAAAAATTAATTATTGTAATAAAATAAAAAATTTAATCTTAATTATTTAATTGTTTTAAAAATGGTTTTCATATACAGTTGTTATTATATTGATTAGTAATAAATCACGAAAATATTGTTTTAATTCTTACTTACGTTTTCATATTATTAGAGAATTGTATTTTTATTTATTATTTCTAATGTCACAAGACACCTTTTACTTATTTTTTATGAAGCCTGTGTGTTATCGGGAATTCAAATTTTCTCCAATTTTTTCTGGGAATTTTCAAATCCATCGTTTGTTCCAATTTTAAGTTTATAAAGAAAAATTAAAATATTTTTCATTGAAAAAAATATTTATTTTGGTTTATAAATTATGAAAATTAATAAACTATTATTAATAAAAATTAATAATAATTTATATATCATTATAATTTATTAATATATAATTAGTTTAATATAATTTATAAAAATTTGTAAAACTGATTGATAATGCTATTCAGTTTTCTACGTAAATTTTAAAAAAAAAAAAAAAATTTACTTGATTAAAAAATTTTTATTATTCTTTTTTTTTAATAGTGATTTAAAATTAGTTGTTATCTGTGCTGCACTTTGTGTGTTTTGCAAGAACAGGAAGCTATTTATAATTAGTGGAGTTGAGTTGCACGGCTGCCACGGATTTTCCACAAAATTATTGAAAAAGAGATCAAATGTGCATATGATTAATTTATATAGTAACATAAATATGCTTGTTACTTTAGGAATGATGAACTGTTCACCTCTTACAAACTAACAGACTGCCTTTTGAAATTTTTCAAAATATTTGTTTTTTTTAATTATTAAAATAACTCTTTATATAAAATTAATTTTTTTTAATTTAGACATTGCGAATAATCGATAGTTTAGTATTTAATCTTAATCATATATATATTGATTAATCTTATTGTTATACTGAACTTTGAGGAACTAAAGAATTTGCAAAGTTAGTTATTAATATCTGCAATATCTATAATCAATCAAAATCTTTATATAATCTTATCATGTTATTGTTATCTGCATGTAATTTTACTAGATAAATTTCAATTTAACTAATGCCATAACTGGAGAAACAATGTTCATCTAACAAAGCATCGGTAAAACTTCCTTTCTTACACTCTATTGGATTTCTGATGTACATGAGCGGATTTCGGTGAATCAAGCCAGAAGCTTAACGCACTAAAGAAAAGAAAATTTCACTTGAATGGTGGTACAATAATGATAAAAATAAATTTACTTTGGTTTATATATATATATACATATATATATAATCACTTTTTTACTCATCACCATCTTAATGCTGCATGGGTGAAAAATTCAAAGACGTTTATTTCAAATTGAATCAAGAAGCTATTGCTTAATTGTTTTTCTGGCTACCGTCGCCAAATAATTTTCGAAATCTATCTGAATAGGAAAAGCTATTATTTGCTGCATGGTTAGATAGAAGTTTGCAGGTATGTTTTGTAAATAGCATCCATAATTTAGATTCGAGAAAGGCTCGAAACCTTGCAGATTTGTTTTCCTGATGAATGTATCTCTATCCTTTTTTTATAAGTCGAACAACAAATATTAAGCTTTGATTGCTGTCTGATAAATTGAAGCAAGCCAATCCAGTACAAGTGTTGCTTGATTCTTCGTAGTCTTTCATTAATTCTTTTCACTGTTATTGAAATTATTCCAAAGCGTGCAAGCAATTCAAAGATCTGCGATTATGATTTATGACTTCTGTGGAAAATCGTTCCATTCCTGCGGACGGTAAGTTGGATTAAAAAAAATTTCTATGTGTGTAATATGTATAATTCATATACTATTTGTTAACTGTTTCTGCTTCCATTATTCGTGAAAAGTTATGCAGTGAAAGATTATATGTTTTTGATTATCACGAGTTTGAGCTCTTTTATTCAAGTAATTCAAAGATGCATAATTAATGTGGTGTTGCCAACATGTCAACTGAAAGAGGCCGTGGTGGTGTGATTGGTTAAAGCGTCATTCTCATGATCGGAAGGCAGTGAGTTCGAATTCTGGCTTAAATTAAGATCTGTCGTGGTCGCTAAAAGGCGATAAGGCATGTTAAATATGTGGAGATCGCAATGTCTTCCAAATGAAATGATACCTCTGACAGTACAAGGGCAGGTATTGGGAATCTTCTGCTTGGTCCCTGCTTCAAAATCACGAAGACTTCACCCATCTGCTTCTATCTAATCGATAGAGCGCAACTCAGAGGTAGGCACACGAAAGCATATTGGTGCAATAACAACATGTCGGCTGGAAGGCGTGGTTGTGGTTACGGCGCCATTCTCACTATCGGAGGGTATTAGTCTGAATTCTTACTTAACCAAAAATCTTTTGTATTTCTAAAAGGTGGATGAAGTTTTCCCATTATAACTTCGGAAGGTTTTCCTTAATGAAATTTGCTGCAGATCGTACTAACAATAAAGAGAAATATTTTTTGCCAAGGGAGAATTTGCAGTAATGTGTAAGCTCTATTTTTCAGTTCAAAATAGTTTTTATTTTAAGTTGAAATCTATTTTATGCGTTTATCCACATTCGAATTATCTTTTTCCTCAAAAATAGTGACTATTGAATTAAAAAAACACTTATTTACTTTGTTCTTTCCTTTAAAGAAGCATTTCAAAATATATAGTGTGAGACCCATTTTATTTTCCTTCAAATTATAACAATAATTCATTTAGGCGTTTTAAATTTACAATTTAAAAAAAATGTCCAAACCCTTTATTAACAAACTAATTCCAGTCAAGAATTAAAGGAATTTTACTAATAAATTCATCGTTTATTGAGACAACAATCTTCATTTTAAGTAATTACGTATAAGTATTTAGGAAAGTGTTCACGAGAAATTATTGCCAACACAACTGGAACCATCATTTTGTAACTTTCCTAAGATAATTCAATGCATTAAATTTGGTGGGAGAAAAGTGGGTATTAACCTGTTGATTCTAATGATATAAATGCATTGGAATTGCTAATTCGATTCACTTATTAAATTCAACCATAAAGTGTATCGATTCTGAGCACTGTTCGGAATAAATTAATTTGGATCATTAATTATAACTATTGATTTCTCACATGGTTGAATAAATACTTAAGTTTATTGATTCAGATCACCGTTCGTGATATTTAATCACAACTTTGAGCTGCTAGTTATTAACTGGATTCGTGGGTTAAATTTGTCGAGACAAAATGGCTTATACTTAGAAATAGTGTAAAACAGGCGATGATATAGTGCATATCATCTACTAGTTGTAAATTATTAGACGTTATATGTTTGTTTAATTTAATAATTGGTACGTTTTAAATTTGCTATACTTATATATTCAGAGTTTGATTTAATTTGGTAAAGTTTAAAGGGCTACTTCATTATTAATTATCTTTATTTAAACTCAAATTAAATTCAGTATAAAATGTCATC
Source organism: Latrodectus elegans (assembly GCA_030067965.1). Lineage (NCBI taxonomy): Eukaryota > Metazoa > Arthropoda > Arachnida > Araneae > Theridiidae > Latrodectus > Latrodectus elegans. The sequence continues at coordinate 71,658,377 of CM057822.1, forward strand.
TCAAATTTTGCTATTATCAATTTTTAATTGTATTTAATTTGAGATCTTTCATATATGTAGTTTCTTTAAATTATCATATGCATATTGCCTTTACCTTTTTTTGTATAGCCAAATCGTAAATTTTCATTTTTTTTTGTTTTTTTCTGCTTTTTTGGGTTTATGGTTATTCATTAAATTAATAATAGCTTGCTCATACAATAAATTAATATATGAGTTACTAAATTTCTGTATCGTGTAATCAAATGTTCTATATTATGCGTAGATCATATATATTTTTCAAACTGCGCTCATAATAATCGAACAATTTAAGTTATAAAATTTATTATTAAATACGCAGAATATTTGTAAGCAATGTTCATAAAGAAAATATTAATAAAAAGGATAATTTTGAAATGTATTAAATTATTTATGCGATTATAAATTGCTTGAAAAATTCCCAAAATAATTATTTAATTTTTAAAAATTTATGTAAATATATTATATGTAAATTACAGTAACTGTTTCTGTAACTTTTTTGACTAGTCTTTCTATTTAAATAATAAATTATAAGACATTCGTCACCAAAATTTAATACATTCAATTTCTGGTCTATGGAAACAATCTGATAAAATTAATCGCATTAAATTTATTGATGCTTCTTTTTACAGTTTAGCCAGATTATTTCGATTAAACTTTATTTGACTTGATAAAATAATTATTATTCATTACATGGAGGGATTTTATATCTGAATTATATCTAAACTCATCATTTGCTAATATATATTGAATTTAATAAATATGAGGTTATATGAAATATTTAAATTGATATATCTCTTTAAGATTATCATTCGTTTATTAAGTGAAAAGAATGTGTTTATCTCACTAATTTGGATCGATTACAGTTTTTTTTTATTTTTATTGTTTTATTTTCCATTTTTTTCCTTAATACTTCCTATGCGCTTTGTAAATTTAGAAAACGCCTGCTGGAATTTCACGGGGGTGATTTTTTTTTTCCTTCCCTCTCATTAAAGTTATTCTGTTCATTCCCCGCAAACAAAAATTTTCGTTTCGCATTTTTTGGAAAGTTTTAGCCGCTTTATATAAATTTTTTTCTTCCTTCTTCTGTTCGTTATACTCCGTCATTTTTCTTAATTATCTCAATTTTAAATTTAAAGCTGGCGAGATTCTTTAAGGCTATTAGTGGACTTAAAAGAAAAGCCGTCCTCCAACAAAACCTTCGATAGAACATAACAGACGATAGTATAAAAAAAAAGTTATTTCGAAAATAAAAATAATCCAGACGATAACAAAAATCTGACGCTTAAAACATTTATATTTATTGATTAAAATTACTTAAACGAAGCCAGAGCTTTATTAGTTTTTTAATTACGCCTTGAATATTAATGTCAGACGCATGAAAATATTTTAATTATGCATACCATTAAAAAGTTCGAAAGGCTTTTTGGCTTTTTTTTTTATTCATTCTGAAATTTTTTTTTTCGTAACTGCTTCATTTCGTTGCCGAAGATAGGTTCGTCGGATGCTTTTGCACTAAATAAAAAGATTAAAAAATAACTGTATCTCAATAAGTAAAAAGCAAAATGCTGCATAAGCTGCTAGTTTTTAGCTTTTATAATTAATTTTATTTTTAACGTTTAACATTCCTTAACGTCCGATAATTGTTAAAGTCGATATTGAATTTTTTATCATTTGCACAGTCACCTATATCAGTTCATTTTTTCTGCCCTTTTTCCATAATAAGATATATCTCGCAAGCAAAATCAAATTTTATATTTGTCGTGAAAAGTGCATGGGTTAATTTAGTTTTCTTTTGATGAAGTTTTGAATTTTGTTCCTCTTCACATATTCCTAAATTCCTCGGGCGGAGGATTTGCTTGCTGTTAATATTTCATATTTTTATCTCCATTAACCTCGTTACAGGTTAATTATTTTATGCAAATAATTATTCGATGTAGAATTTTAACATTTTAATATATTTCTCCGACTTTATTAAATTTATGCAAATTATTCGAATTAAAATTGACACGCCGTCAGTATCTTGCAATTAAGGAAAATTAGATTTATTTAAAATATTTAATAAAGTCTACTTTTTTTCTTAATTAATTTCGGTCCAATGTTTCAAGGAACATTTTCTTCTTTTTTTTAAATGGCTTTAGATATTATTTTTGAAATAACGTTCGGACAATTTTTCATTTTTTAAATATTTTTTTCAAAACTTTTATTTATAAATTGCTTTTTATTTTTAAATGACAAAGTATCAAGTCAAATATCTGTTACAGATTATGAATTTTTAATATCTTCCATTAGATTCGTTACTTGAAACTAGTGGATACGAAAAATAATATTGTTTTTTTTTAACCTAGTTTATGAATGAATATCCAAATTAATTGTCACTATGATTATTTACTTTTTTTGAAGTACTACATTCTTTCATGCCATAATTTGAAATTTATTATTTACGCATTCAAGCTTTGACGTTTATTTATGTTGATGTGATAAGAAATTAAATTAATAGAAATATTAGAATTATATAGGCAAGGCAAAAATCACAAATCCAAAAGCTATGAAGATCAGCTTTCAAAGGATTTTAAAACTAAACATATAAAATCGGAATTTTTAATCTGATTTTGGGGTATAATCCAACATTATATGTAATCTAGCCAGACTCTGCTCTGTCTTCTGAATTTCATTATAATTCCTTGTTAATTAGATACATTCGAATTAGGTGATATTATCTTTAGTTAAATAAAATTTATAAAAGGATTGTTTAATTTGTTATTCCTAAAAATGTAATAACTCTATAAATATACTATACTAATCTTCTAATTTAATGACATTGTTAAACTAAATATTAAGCATAAAAACAACAATAGTACTTATACTTGGAAAGCGCATTATTTGTAGCATGAATTAATTTTATTTAGCCCCATTTTATTTGCATTTATTATTTATATCTTATTAGACCTGTGTGAAAGACAATAGGCTATGCTCGGGATACAGTTTTGTTACATTTGAAAAGTAACTCTTTATAATTTTGAGCCATAGTCAGATGGAGATGTTGTCAACCCTTGAGCTTATACCCTTCTTTATACTTATTATACTAGACATGATATCGCTACAAATTTTTAAGGATCATAGGACCTATCAGTCTATTGTTTGGCTAAGATAAATTAATATGCTTCATTTAGGTCACTCGAGTAAATGTTTTGAAACGGTATTATCATGGTCTTTGCATATCTTCAGAAAATGAAGTTTTATCTTTTTAAGAAAAAGACACTAAATTCATCTATTTCGAAAGTAAATGTTATTAATATTAAATAAACTGCTTTTTTTGTTTAATAATAATAGTAAAATTTCATTTCAATTCCACACAAAATACTGAAGCGCATTTCACTTTCGCTTGTGCTGAAGAATCCTACATATTAAAATTAAATCTTCAGCTTATCCTCATTTTGTAGAAAACACTCATCCATCCCATTAAGGACACTGGCTATGAATATTTAACGTCAATAAGTTTCGATAAGCCTTATTATTATATTCGAAAGGTTTGATAAGCCTTATGTTATATTAAAAAGGTTAAACATGCCTTATGGTATATTCGAAAGATTCAAGAGATAAGACTATCGAATTCATATGCTTCAGTGCGATGAAGCTTCTCTTTATATTAACCATTATGCTCTTTTACCATGCTTCAGTTATGATGCAAATCTTAACCAACCTTGCATATTAAAATCATAAGTTAATTGCAACAATAAGACATCTCAAGATTGATAATGGTTTTATGTGGTGAAATATTGTATAAAAATTTCACGCTTTATGAAAGAACAATGAGTTGAATGCCTTTAAATTTTGCTTGTTAATTATGAAGTTGCATTACAAAATATTTATCATAATTATAAATAGCAAGAAAAAGTGGTAGCGCTTCGCATTTCCAATGCACCTAGGATGGAACTTTCGGCTGAGTAAGGTCAACTTAGCTTTTTATCCATTCTATCGTCGATTGCATTCCAATAAGTACCAAGTTTGCTTGGGAACTAAACACTGGGGGTTTCGCAATAAGCTGGCCACCTAATCCTTCGTTATCGAGGGCTTGGGGACATATGGCTCGCACTCCAAGCCCTCGATCACGAAAACAGATTTAGACACTGTAAACCGTGGCCCCCATATGTGCTGTAGTGCCACTGAGTTTAGCTTAGTTTCTCTTGATAATTCAATTAAAAGGAAACTATTAGGAAAATATCTCCTTCAAAATAATTATTTCGCTTCACTATCTAAAACATCTTTTTTTTTGGAACAAAATGCGATATAGTTTTCCTCGTGATTCTTAAGTTCACAAAAAATGATAGATACACTTTTATTTTGTTTTATGTTTCATGAATAAAATATTAAAGCAAATCGATATATTCGCTTCAAAAATATTTAAGATCGATGCCTTGTAAAAACCTGAATTCATGTTATTTAGTATATCCATTGATTACTTATATTTATCAAAATCAATTTTTTTTCTAGAAAATAATCTTGTCTTAATGACACGTGCTTTTGTAAATTTTTTTTTACCTTGAAAATTACATATAATGCCGTGAAAATGTTTTACACAATCTTCCCTTTCCTGTCTGTAAAGTTGTGAGAGTTAAAATGGAATTCATTCGTTAAATATGTTGAATATTACTTTCCATGTGATAATTATAATTCTTCATTATGTTTAATATTAGATTACAGTTATTATGAATTTTCTAGAAATTTTCTGTAATTGGTATTAAAATGATTTTTCTTTAATGATTCCCTATTAAGCTCCACTCTACCATTAGATTGATAAAATGTTTGTTTTGAGTTTTATTTCACGCTTATCAGATTAATGTATGACAATTTTTGGGAAATTTCAATTTATGGGAAGTATGTCGTGAGTTACGCATCAGAGGATTAGGCATTTACTTCATACCACGAGGTATCTGTGGAGATTTCCGAGAAAATATCTTTCCTCAATATACTTCTGGACATCGAGTGCTTGAGTCATGGATAAGAAGATATAATTTATAACTCTAAAAGAGGTTTGTAATCTGTTTAATGCAGTAAAATTCATCCAGTTTCAAACTTGAATTTAATGAACATGTGATTAACTCATTTGATGATAAGACGACTATTGACTATTTGCGCTGGTCACCGGACTAAATAAGAATATTTTTCTTGTAAAGAACATGGTAATATATACTTCAATGCACACCATCTCTAAAACGGATTGATTTTGTTGAAAAGGATTTATAAATATTTTAAAAGATAGGGATTGTAAAACGTCACCAAAGACAGAGATTCTTGGAGAAGACTTAAGATGATGGCAGAATCCACCCATGGATGTTGAGACGACGGGGAAGAAAAGAATGATATCATTGAAAGAACGATGATAGCAATTTATTTACTAACATTTACAAGCATTCATAGTAAGGATTTCTTTTCCATCTCTCAACATCTGATCAAGATGTATAAATATTAGTTAATTCTTTAAAGAAAATTATTTATCATTAAAAGGTTAATATTCATCAAAAAAACGTTTTTTTTTTTACTAAAAGAAAAAAATATATATAACTATCACTTTAAAGTTGTAAGATTTAAAATGTCGAAAATCAAATTAATTATAAAAGGTAAATAAACTATAATTACTGTACTTTCAGCTTGATATAAATTATATAGTAAAGAATTGTTACAAATTGTTAAACAGAGATATATGTTTTTATTAAAAAAAATACGAGGAAGAATGTTATAATAATATGTACAAATCTATTAATTAAATTGAAATATATAGAGATTATCTTGCAAAAGTATAAATTAATTGCTTTTTGATATAGTTTGATATTTTCAACTAAATCCCGATTCAAATATTTGTTATAAAGTTGCCTTTATTTAATGATAATTTAGAAGAATCTCTGATTATGATTTTGCCGAGCTGGCAGCCGAATGGTTAGCGCTCTTGCCTTCAGTTCAACAGCTCGTGGGTTCGAATCCCACCTAGGGCATGGATGTTTGTAGTGGTTCGGAATCCACTTTAAACCGTAGGTCCCGGTCTAGTTAGCCCTCGTGTGCAAAAAATGACCGTTGAGTGACAAACAAACCAACCAACCGATTATGATTTTACTTGATTTTTGTTAACATTTTATTTATAATTTAGTAGTCTCTTACCTTAAATTTAAAAAGTATATTCAAATTGAAAAAAAAAAGTACCTTGCTACTTTTTTTTTCTGAACAACTTACGAAAATAGTATTTTAATTTAGTTTTACAAAAATGAAAAGAAATTAAATATTGATGTTCATATATGTAAAATCAATTAAAGTACATATTTGTTGTTTAAACAGAAATTAATGTTGTTAATTTAGAAATATTTTAGAAACACGTAGGCTATGCAATAAATCTTTTCACAGAATTATGAAATCTAATTAAATTTAGACATTGAATATCTTGTAAATAATATAACTAGTTTGCTTGTAATTGTTTATTTTTGAACATTTGAGAATCCAAATTGTAACACTGTTAAAACATGTGATGATATAAATTATCCAATTTGGATACCATGCAACCGGTTTCGATGGAAACCATAATTTTATTTTTGTACGTGGATTAGCATTTTTAAACAAAAAGCTTCTGATTTTAATATTGTTTTGCTTTGTTGTATTGTTTTATTAACATTTTTAATTTACCAAGTTCATACAAAATCTATATAAACTCTTTTTAACACTAAGTTTTATCAATATCAAAAACCAATATGAAGATAAAACATTATATTTACAAATATGACACTAAGATTTACACAATTTAAAAAAAAATAATCACAAAACCTAAAATAAGTTGCATTTTGTTGAGCTCATTTTTTAAATTAAAAGATAGCATTTTAATATCTGTTGAACAAAAATGAATTTGATAAATTACTAGATGATTAATTTATTTTCAAACAGAAAATTACTTCGCGTGAGCTTACCCTATTTGTCATCGCTTTCAGAAATCATTTTTTTGTCACGAAAAGAAAATTTTAATTTTTAATTAAACTTTAAATTAATAATGTATTTTAAAAGACTACATAATCAAAATAGGGTATTAAGTCTAATGCTGTAACACCATATATATTACTGAAGCTTTTATACAGTTAAGAAAAACGGATGACATAAATAATATATAGGGTAAAACGCATGAGAAACGACACTAAAGTTGCGAAAACATGCAGTTTATTTAATTTACTTTGTCTGTATTATTTTTAAATTGTTATCTTTGTGTAGCTGACTATTATATCTTGGTAAATCAAATACTTCTTTAAGTATTTGATTTAGTTGGATGCAATATTTTTTTTTGCATTTATATTATTTTAAAAGGTTGACAATTGGACTTATTCAAATTTGAAAGCTTTGTCCATTTCAAATATAAAAAAAAAAAAAATTCTGTTTATTCTATCATCTTCTTTTTATTTTTCCAAAATAACAATATGCTTCGAATTACTCTGCAAAACAAATAAGACTTTTCAAGACATAACTTTTAAATTTTTTTCTTTCGTTTTCCATATCACTGCACCCTTTAATAAACCTGAAGTAAATGGAGTAGGTCCGCTTTGATTGGTTTTTTTTCCCTATCTCATGGAATAAAGCATATTGTTTTTAAACTGAGTTACTTTGAAAATGTTTTTCTAATAAAGTGTTTGAGTAAAAGCGAAAATATTTGTTCTTTGAAAGGGAAATCAATATTTTTATGATGTTTTGTTTATAGATGGTATGATTCATGGAATCTTTTTCATTTTTTTTTTTTAAACTTCTTTTAAATTCAAGCATTGATTTTTGCATTAGATGTTTTCCTTGATGAGGAAATAATATTTTTCGACGTGCTTTTTCTTATTTTTTTATCCATAACGTTCTCAGAATCGTTTTGTTATTAGAAATGATATCGTTTTGAAGCATTTTATTTTTCAACGTTGTTCTTATTTTGATTTAAAATTTTTGTTGTTTTTATATGTTTATTTGATCTTTTCTATAGACTTTAAAATAAATCAGAGAAAAAAAAAAAGGAAGAACAATAGCACGATTTCCCGTCAAGCTGTTTTTTACTCCTAAGTTCATACGCTAATTATTTGTTTTTCAGTAACATTATCGCATTTGTGCTTTACATGTATTGGGGTTATACATATAGTATAATGAGTACAAACTTATTTAATGATAAATATCTCATTTGGTGATTTTATCATGCTTCCCGATTTTACCTGTGAAAAACTTTCATTTGGTGCTTTTTAAACGCGTTGAGAAACTTAATATTTGCAAGATAATACAGAAATTTCACTCCCTTTGTAGACTTTTCCCCCTCTAGATTAGTTTGTGTTGATATTGTGAAAATACTTAAATTTATTATAAATGCTTTCAAATAGCATAATTACTTTCCTCATTGACATACACTACAAATATTTCAATCGGGAAAGTTATAATATCAGTTCTACAATAAGTCTATAAATGTTATATGCATTTAAACATGTGTATTTTTCAAAATGGACCTCAAAACATTTTAGTGCTGGTGTTTATCAAAACAAATTTACATCTACAGTGAAAAATTCGGAAGTGTAGTTTTAATATTAATATGCATATGATATATTTCAATTCATTTAAATTACAAAACTATTGTATTATTATTGTATATTAATTATGTATTATTTTGGAATATTTGTGTAAAAATTCATAATCTTCTAATATAAACAATAGTTTTTTTCCTAAATATAATAAAAATGTGTATGCCAAAATGTAAAAAATATTTTATTATGTATTATCATTACCTTATTAATCTATCATTATTTTATTAAATATATAATCTTTGATATATTTTATTATATATCCAACCCTTTTACTTTAATTCAATGAATATTTTCCTTAGTGAAATGAAATTGGTTGCATTTTTGACTATTGTTTGAAGCAATAAAATTTATTTGAATTCATTTTGAGATATTTAAGAGATGAAAGTGTTTATACTAAAATTAAAAGCCACGAATATTCACAACAGAATGCAAAAAGATAAATAAATCATTTTCATAATATGTACGTATTTATTTGAAAATAACCATTGTCTTTAATAATTTGAAATTAATTTTGTAAATTCATTTTATTTTTGCACTATTGTGACTCTACATTTTCATATTTACATTGTATTCCTTTTATCATTTTGAATGAAAAATGTTTGGCAATTTAACAACCTCAATCGTCCCGCATAAAAATTACCCAAATACCAGTTTTATTTTTGCTTTATCTCAATTTATTTTAAAGCCATTTCTTTTCTTTTTTTCCAACTTTATTAAATAAGTATAGGAAAATAGCTTAAATATTTCCTAATGTAATGAATTTTATACTTTCCTATTATACATATCTATATTCATGCCCTAATAATGAATAATTTTAACTAAAATGCTATCTTTGCTGATGGGAAATGTGTATTTACAAGTCTTCTAACAGAGAGTATTTAAACATTATACCAACTGCTTTCTAGCAATCTGCCTAATGAAGACCAACAATAACCTTAATGTTAAGGGGTGTTTTTGCATACAGATGATCCCATGTAGTGTATTAAGTTCCCGAGTATGTTACTTTGTGTCGCATTTTAAGGGTACCGTTTTGTCTCGAAGGACTTAGCAATCGTGTCATTCCCGCCTGGGGTGTTAATTGTAGATGAATGCGCATTATCGTATGATTTAATGGCTTTTTATTTGATCCTTTTTCAATTGTCTAAGCTCTAATAAACGTTTCATCTGCTTTAAATTTTTTATAGCAATTCGAGGGCGGTGTTGATAGTCTAGGTTAAAAATAAGAGTTTCTTGCTAATGAGTTGTAACATATGTCTGGCGACAAAAAAATAAACCAAGTAAGGGTGTGTTGAAATAGTCATGGGGTGGTTCTCGGAGTCTCATTTCTACCTCACAAAACGTGATGTTGTCAAAATTTGATGAAAATTATATGAATTGGGACTAATGTGACCTGAGGTAGAAAAAATTTGTATATTTCGTATAGTATGCGGTCACCTACACATTCAATATAATTTTCTAAGTTAACGAGGTAAAACCTGGGAAAATTGTGTAGATCTCTGAAATTAAAAAATGATAAAATTACCCTAAATTATTTCTGAATAGAATAAAATTGTATCATGATTTTATCCTTATGCCGAGTTAGAAAAGGTTTAAAGTTCTAAATCCAATGGTCTTTCTATGGCCATTCAATTTATGTGGTTGCTATATCAACACATTTTTATGGCTCATCCATTTCTACAACATCATCAGAATATCCATAATTGTGACTTAGTCATCAGACAAATTAATTTTTACATAAGGTTACTGAAGAAATGAAAGTATGAGTCGACCTTGCACAGTCCGAAGATCGAGCCTTGAACTTGTGCCTCAAGACGTGAAACGATATCATCAAAACCACCGGGCATCTTGAGATTATTTTACTGAATTAAAATTATTACACTCAGTGTGAAGATGTAAATTGATTTGACTCTGTTCTGGCAACTATCTTCTTAAATTCGCCATAAAATTTTAACCCCATGAAAATATATTAATATATAGGGATAAACACATATTTTTATTTCATTGTAAAATAGCACTACGTCCGTTTGTGGTATTTTTCATGAAAAGCCATTCTGAAGAAATTGTCAACAATGTTAAGTTTCTTAATATTGCCATATCTGCGTTTTTATAGCTCGACATTGGTTTCTTTTCTTTTTATAAGATCATTTTACTTTTCCATAATCAAAGATCATTTATGGAAGTTACTGATTAATGTTTGGAAATATTTTGAATTTGAAAAAAAGTTACAAATGTCTGATAAAGTGGATTATGAAAAGAGTTAGCTTTGCAGTGGATAACTGCTCTTTGTGACATCGAGAGAAATGAAAGACTAACATAAATCATGTCAAATTTATTCTGGCAAAGGAAGTAATGACTATTCTATAAAAACCACTCATATATGACTTTGACTTCTAAAAAACTTCTTGTTAAGTTAGATTAGTGTTGCACTAATCTTAACCAGTCATCCCGCCTTTTCCTCATCCAGTAACCGAAGCGTTATTTTGCTTTTGTTTGATTATCTGAATTCACGTTTTTAAAATTAGATTTAATATTTTTGTCTGCACCCTCTATAATTTTGGATGTCCATGGATTGGGAGAATATTGATGAATGCAATACATGTTAGAATTCTAAAATTGATTTTAAGTATTGGGAAGTAAGGTCTGAGCTAATGGATTAAAGGTAAGTATCTGTTATTTGAATAAATAAATAAAATAAACCTTCGTAAGATAAATTTTTATAATCTTATAATAAGTATATATTCTGATTATAAGATGGAATTTATTTTTATTTCATTATTTTTGAAGCAAAGCACGTTCCCAAGGCACAGGTCCGGGGTTTGATCCCCGGGCTGGGTAAGGTTGACTCAGCTTTTCATACCTTCAGTGAATCGATAAACTGAGTACTAAGCATGCTTGGCAATTAAACACTGAGGGTTGCGCGTTAGGCTGACCCCCTAATATGAAATATGCTTCGCACCACAGATCCTTTCGGTCAAGAAAACAGAGATGAACACTGTAGTCCTTGACCCATATGGACTGTTGTGCCACAGAGTAGTAGTTTGACGCAAATTAATAAAAATTCTTTAAATATTATGTAATTATTTAACTATATTTTACATCTTGTCAGTCCAAGAAGTATTTTTGGAAATATGTTTTTGTACCTCTAAATTTTTCCCCTTACTGTGATCAGTATATTTTAATTATTTAAATTGTCTGTTTTTATGTAGATGAATTTTGCAAGAGGATGTTCCATTTCTTTAAGAATAATCTGTAATATATATTTTTTCCTAACCTCTTTTTCTAGAATTTTATTGTTGTTAATATTCTATTGTATTAGTGACATAACTTTAGGCTTAGTCGTGAAAATGTTTGCAGGACTTTGACTTTTATTTCTCCGTATAACGCTGTCACTTTTAAACTTTATTAATACATCTGATTTTTGTTCACCATGTTTTTTCTAAATAAAGATCTATTTCATTGGTGAAGAATGCTATTGAGTAGAGAAATGGAATTACTTTATATTTTTATGAATATAAATAAAGTTCTGCTTTGAAAGTAATTTAAAATCAATTCCAAATTTATTTTCATTTGTTGTTACTGGGAAAAAACTGGTGAAGGAATGCCCTTAATGTGTAAAATTTCGGTTCATTTTATGTCTATTGATTACCATAAAAATTTCATCTGTGAACCTTATAAAAGACAGAAAAATACTGCAAAATGCGTAAAATTTATGTCTTGATAATTCTGTCTAAATTTTACATATGTTCCTAATAAATCTTCGCACTGCATCCTACTCTCAAAAAACGTAAGTTTAATTATCATATCATTGTTGGTGTTTACTTTTAATTTATTTTGCTGAATTAAGAATGCATAAATGTTATTATTAGAAATTTTTTTAATCAAATTCGAATGTTAGTCCATTTTATCTGCATTTATGATATTCAATTCAAAAGCAATCATATAATACGAATTGGATATTTAGTAATGTAAAATTAATTATAAGATATTTTTACCGATTAAATGGCTTTAATAATACATTCTATATGACTAAGTTAATTTTTTTATTTAACTAAATGCTTAAGTTTGTGAGAGTTTAGCGAAAGGACAAATGCATGTTAAAATTTAGCAATTATATATGTATTTCTAATATAAATTGGATGATTACATTAATCTGTTTCCATATTTATATGATTTTTTTTTCAAATTTTGATCAATTGCAATTGAGCATAGAGTTCTACTTCATATTCATCAAATATCTCGATTTTGAACTTAATTCTTCAGGGTGTATTAATTATGTGCAGCTGTTTTCTGACGATACTAAAATTGAAATCAGATAATTCACAAAAACCGGACTTCAATACAAAACGAGTTCTTAATTTCATTAAAATAAGTGCGTACCCATCTCAAAGAAAATAAATAATTATAATTCTTGGTCTAATTGCGAGTAATAATTTTCAGAATAATTATATTTGTGGCAGCAACATTTTTGTTTATTAATTAGATAAGCTGTCCCTTCGAAATTATAAGAATGCATCTTATATGCCAAATAATTACTTTTTAATGAATTTCTCGATCTCGGCAAAGAAAGTCTTGTGACGAAAATTGGAAAATAATGTTTAAATGATACCTTAAATGAGTTTGTTTCTAATTAGTATTAATTTTGTGTATATTATAATTGTTCACCTCATTAATAAAAGAATAATTTCAAATTCTGAGAAAGAATTACTGTTTAACTAATTAACATACTCTACAGTCAGCATCTATTTTTAATCTATTCTAATTGAATAAATGTGTATAATTACTTAAATGGATAAAAAGTTAATATTAAATTGGTTTTCTTTTGACTCTAAACAGAAAGAGAGAAAGAGTAACTCATCTGGAATCCTAGAGTTAAACTCTAAGTGGGAAATAAATATAAAAACTTTTATTCTCATGATGTATTAGACATTGTTCCCTCTTTTCAGTGCTCCACCCGCCCACTCTGCGAGTTGACTCCGGCTAATTCATTAGGCGAATTAGATTTTCTAGGCAATTTTTTAGACTTAATTCAATTGAGTTAAATTCATTATAAGTTTTCTGGAAAATATCTCGTTTACTCTCAAAAGAGTAGGTCCTGTAAAGGCTTTCCGTTTTTTCTTCCCGCCTGTTTGTTGCAGTTTGCAACGTTTTTTTTTATTTAATATTTTTTCGAATGAAAATAATTCTCCTTTTAAAATTTTTGCTAGAATTTAGTTTCCTATTTTGAAGCCGGGTGAAGTGTAATCTTGAAGTTAACGATGTTTATTTCCTGGAAACAATGATCACACTAAAGTATTTAGTAAGAAAACCCCATTATCTTTAATACTTTTTTTTTGTATCCCATCGGTTACGCTAAGTCTTCTTTACTTTGTTTCAAGAATTTAATCTCAATATTTTTAATACTCGGTAGAAGAGCAGCGATAACGTATTATGCATATTTTCTAATGAACGAATAAAATTTACGTTTACAAAATTTAATTATTTGCGAAATCTTAATCAAATATTGTGCTTACATTTATGGGAGAAATTTAAGGTAGACCGAACTCAATTAAATTGCTATAAAATATAAATGATAAATAACCACAAATGTTAAAAATTACCTACATTTTTCTTTTTATCTAACATGAAGTTTAAATTTATTGCAATATGAAAATAACATATTAAGTTTCTGTATAAGTACTGAATGAATTATTTGGTTAAAAATATTCTTAAGTCAATTTCATAAATTTGTTGAAACAATAAAACTTGATATTTCAATGACTTTTTGCAGAGAGAGGTTTTAATTAAAATCCATTTATTTCTTCTTTATAATCAATTTTGTAAATTTCTACTGCATTTTGTTGAACATAGGATTGATATTATTATAACTGTTGCAGTTTTCACTAAGTAAAAATTAATTTCTTGAATTTAAAATGTTGATTATTTTTTTTTTATCGGAGAACTGATTCCGAGTTTTAATATGTTATTGATGCTATGATGCAGCTGAAAATCTGTGTTATATTGAAAATCTGCTTATACTACATCGCAACAAATATTTCAAATTATTTTGCAATTTGTTGTATAATGCTTGGATACCAGTACTTCCGCATTAATACTAAAAGGGACGGAAGTATTGGCACCTTATATGGAGGTCCAACCAGTGAGTATGATGTTGTAGTCCCGAAAGACGGTCTTTGTAATTTAAAAACAGAACTTGGCAGAAGACTCCCATATTTGGCCTGCCACTTTCAGAGGTATCATTTATCATGGAAGACATTGCGACTAAGATCTATTTAACGTGCCAAACCGCCATTGACGAACACGACAAATCTTCTATTGGGTCGGGATTCGAACTCATTATCTTCGATAACGAGAAGGAACGTTTTAACCAACCTGGCCACCGAGGGCTCTTATTTTGCTACGTAACTTTATAACAATTGTATATTAGAAATTAAACTATATGTAAGGTAGATAAGATAAAAATACTATTATGTCAGAAATTATTTAATATTTTAAAGTGAAATCCATTTTAGAAAAACTAAATACAGTAATGTATTTCTTTAAGTAACCTTTACATTTTCAAATTTAACTTCTTTTCTGAAATCCTAATGCATAATTATAATTATGTAGTATATTCCATTAATACTTGTAGTTCCATGAATTATTTTAATGTATTTCAGCAGTTCTATTGCTTAGTATCATTCCAAGCCTTTATATTAAATATTACACGTTCTGAAGCTATTTCCTTAATTATTCTTGAAAAGAATTGTAAAATTGAATATTTACATGTACTTTATTGATGATATTGTATTTATTTTCTTTAACTGTTTCAAAATTAAGTTGTTGTTGTCGTCGTGTGCTAGCTCGGCTGGCATTATGGGGGGTGCTGCTGCACTTTTCCAGCTGAATTATATTTAGGTGTGGAGTCCAACTTCCTCAGTACACACATGACATAGTTTTGGGGTATATACATGTTTATTGTGTAGGCAACCATTCACAATCCATTCATACAAGGAAAGGACAAATACATGATAGATAGAGCGAGAGAGTACATCCATGCCCAAACCGTGATTCGAACCCAGGACTTCCCTATCCGCAGTCAGGCATGCTGACCATCAAAATTAAGTATATTTATTTTTTTATAGTTTTTTCCTTATCTTGTTCCCAGTCCGCTAAAAACAAATTTAGATCTGCTATTGACTAAACTCTTGTACACTAAATCTTTCTCAGTTGTTGGCCGCTATAATTCACAAAATAAGTTGATTTCCATTCCTTCGAATAATATATAATGTGTACTTTAATTTGGTCACATATTTTTGAAAAAATCAAAATATTTTGGTTCCCAACTCTATTTTAGTTTCCTTGCATGCTAGACTCATAAACTGGAATAAATATAAAAACGGTTGCCTAGCCATTCTTAACTTTTGTCTCTCTCTGCTAGACTTTTCTCATGTTTATGTCCGTTATTTATATCGATGGAAAGCTACTATGTAACCATTAAGAGAAATGCCCTCTCAGTTCGCTTAAAAAGATTCTTTTTTCTTTTTCTCTGAATTCTTATCATTTCTAAAGAAATCGATACCAAGAGATCAGCGGCTCTATTGAGATGGGCGATGATTGCTTCCAGTCTACTTCATGTTTGACCATCAAAATAAAAGCGGCTATACACCCCAATCATTATGGCCCATATTTTTTTTTTAATACCAAACAAGCCATAAATAATCCGCCGTAACTGCACCAGTTCAGTCGTTTGTACATATCTCACGATGACTATTTTTACTTCTGGATTTCTTTCTTATTATTTTGGGGAAAAAAAAGACAAAGACTTTTTGTTTGCATCTTGAAAATTAAATACGATTTTTTTTTAGGATTCAAATTAGATTAATGTTTTTTGATTATCTGATCTGCGATATTCTGAAGTCACCGATTTTTACTTTTGATTGTGGAAGAATTTCATTTAAATTTAATCCATAAAATAATATTAATGAAATTATTTATAATAATTTTCTTTAGAGATTTATTCAAAAAAAAAAATTCATTTACCACACAATTATATATTATAGCTAAACACATTATTATTTAAAAAAAGTCGTTTTTAAACTAAGTGTCTCTGTATGATTAGTTTTCGCATGCAAAAAGGGAATCTAGAGGGTCAATCAAAATTATTTTTTTAAATAAATCAAACTGTAAATTTTTATCTATCTAAATATTTCTGGAATGATTACTTATATTAAAACACAATTATGTTTTAGCATCTACCTTATTTGGGTTACTTCGGGAATTATTATCCAATGCTGACAATCAGTAAAGACATATTATCTCTATTGCAAATTGGAAAATATTAATTTTTCAAATATTCAAAACTGACTAATACTATCCTTTGGAAAATCACAAAATATTTCACACAATTTTTTTTTAAATTAAGCATTAATTATCTAAAAATAATATTTTTAAATGAATATTTACTAATTTCTTATAGTTTATAATAATTTTTAATTTGTTAAAAAATATCTTTTTTTTTTATCATTTTCTACATATAAAATGTTTTATGTCATCAATAAAAACCTGGAAGGACAACTTTCAATTAAAAAAACCTATAAGAGGCTTATATAGAAAGATATTTATCAAACGATAATGTTACCTAAGCTTACGTATGAATAGATGAAATTAAATCCAATCTATATGAATTTAAGTTTTGATTTTTAGATCCATAATTCATAGCAACAATTATTATTGGATAATCTTTAAAACAATAGATCTGTGATAGAGGTATGATTTTCTTATTTTAGTGATAATAAATTATTATCCGTTTTTGTAATTATTTATAAATATCATTTTAAAACGTATGCCTTTTTGAAATAAAAATTACTAGTGCTCATTTTTTTTTTATTTCATTTATAATTTATTACTTTATACAGAGAAATTGAAGTCGTGAAATTTAATTTGTATAAGTATGAAAATTGCTCTAATAAGATAAAAAAATTTTTTTATGCAATTTGTGTATACTGTTATATTAAGTAAGCATTTCTTAGAAAAGAATAAATAACATTAAGATGAGAATAAAACAATTTTGAATTTTTTTTTTAAAAAAAACTCGTGTATGCAAAATACATATAATTTTTTAAAATGTATCAATAGAATAAGCTAATATTAATTAATATTAATTTAACTGATATAAAAAAATTCGTTTTTCGTGACAATGTAATTCTTGTCACGTTAAATAATACGTTGTATGTAATTCCAAAGAGCAGGTTTGGTAAAATCAAAATTACATTTGATTTAGTTTGATAAATAATATTGAATGAAGTCTTGCATTTTATTGTTTTGATTATTGATTCGATTTCAATACACATATCTAAACACGTCAAATGTAATGTGACCAAAAACCCTCCACTGTGATATGAGACCAGAAAATCAGTTCGATTTTCAACTTCGTCAGTTGTTCGAATTCGAAAAATGCGAGGCGCAACGTAATGATATTTAGTAGTTTCAGTAAGCGTAAATATGCATTCAAAAACGTATCTTTATAACTTGATTTATCCTTATATATTTGGTAGATTTAAGTTGATAAATTTTCATTAAAATATTGACAATCCTGTCTTAATAAAGCGCAATCATTAATAAATTTAATAATAAAAGGGATTAAATTGAGGATTTGATTGATTGAGATTTGACAGTCAGTAAATGTTTATAATCTGGGCTGATAAACTACGTTTAAATCTATGATTGTCTTTTATTTCGACGTCATCTTTATTCACATATTCTTTTTCCATGCCATTTCTAAATTATTAAGCATATGCAATATAATTATTAAACTTTTGAGGTCCAAACTAATGAATATCTCTTATGAAATTGCAGATTATTACTAAATTATTAAAATTAGCATTTTAATTTATGCAATATGCCGAAAAACTCTGTTAATTCTACAAGATCTGATAAAAGTGAATTTGTGTGTGTGTGTGGGGGGGGGGGAAATTCATCTTTTACAAAAGATTCAAACTCTTATATATATATACAAACAGAGATAAACGATGAGGTTTAAACAACGATTTTCTTTCTTCCGTATGAAGTAAAAATTCACATATTCCTAACAACAGAGAAGAATATATCTGCGAGTTTATTGTGAGATAAGAAAACTAAGAAGATAAATCCTAAAATTCTACACATTTGTACTTATCAGAAATGATTGCGAAGAGTGTTAATTAAGTCTGATGTATGAGAAAAATCTTTTCGAGTCGGTATCTCTAGAAATTTTTAGAAGCACGTGGAAGAAACCAAATCGAAAAGATTTGGTGTTAGTCTTTCTCTTGAACAATATCACTTGTGTCGTGAAAGATACGTTTTGGAAAACAGCTAATAATTAACTTTATCCTAACTTGAATTACACGGTCGCTTTCAAACCACATCCGTAAATAAAATGCATTGTTCCGTGGAGTGAAAGTCAATGGGGTTTAGTTTAGGTTGCTGTCGACTTTATTCAAACCACCCATTCAGATCTTATTACATATTGGAATCGAGAAGGGAAATGGGAACAATCTGATAACAACTACCAACGATTGTTATTTGGCGAACAAATAACCAGTAAGACTGATAACGCCGCCAACTTATACCGAAGGACTTTTGCCATCTTATTTTTAAAACCGAAAGCCTCCCTACTTATACGCGGCCTTCTGCGTACTAGGGGGCAAGATACCTGGGCTGATCTAGTCCTTATTATCCTCAGAGACAAATGCGGATGCTTTACAATGGCAAAAATTCACTTTAAAACAAAGACGGATCTTTTAACTTTCATTGCTCTCTTTCCGTGAATCTGCTCGAGTTGACAGTTTTAATTCAATAACTTTTGCCTCTTCCCACACCTCTTGCACAACACAATACTAGGACCGAGAATGCGGACTAACGGAAAGGCTTATTCATCAAGATATTATTAAAACTCGCACCAGACAAAGGGCGGGGGGGAGTCATGTTGGGGGAGGTAAGTGGGAGCTTTTGTATTAAAACCAACTGCGCCTTTAACTTGAAAAATCTTTCATTTCTATAAAAGCTTCTCTCTTCTTTTAACCCCCTCCCCCTCTCAAAACCCCTTTAAGAAAAGCAGCTCTTTTATTTCAACCCATTGTTTCAATTCAAGAGTGAAAATTGATGAACTGACGTTAATTTTTCGTTTGAGGAGGGAAGGTGCGGCTCGACGCGGGGGAGTTTTAAGATTCTTGGAACGTCAGCTGTTTTTCCCTTCTGATACAACCCCTTTCGTTCCCGAAATGCTGCAGGACAGAGTAGAGTGAGTCCGATATTGAGCCTCGCCCGGGATTTCTCCCCCTTTTCTGTCAGAGATTTTGAAAAGCGATGAAATTTTAAAGTATTTGGATGAAAAGGGTTGCTAATTGATAAATTCGACGCCATATATCACTCGTGAAATCTGTGACGGTTTCTTATTTTTATTTGCGTGATAAAGACATCAGTGATTATTGCATGAAATTATTCAAGAATTTGAATTAATTTTATTTGCTAGAATGAATTATATTTATTAGAATTTCTTCCTGTTCTTAAGTCATTTTTAATAATTTGATTTTTTTTCTGAAATGATTTCTCATTTATTGAATTTGCGTTTTATTTATTTATTGAAAGCAATTTTTATTATTTAGATTTATCAATATAGTTTCGTGTATGTTTAACATTTTTTTTAATCTTTTGTATAAATAAAAGCAAACAATTTTAACTATTGTATCGTTAAAAATGCTTATTTTAAACCTTTAGATTCAAGAATGATTATTTTAATAAAATTTTTAAGCTATTCTAATTTTATTTAATTAATACCGAATAATATGATATGTATATATATATATGTTTTGCTGCAAACTCAAAAGTTTTGTAAAATAATTTAACATTGAATTATTTGGCGAAAAATAAGTTTCTCAACTTTCCTATAGTCGCGATTAATAATAATTTCGAAAACTACAATTCCGAATTTGCATATGAACCGTTTCTTTTAGTACATTTTGTGAAATAAAAGTTCTTATTTTTGTAAATCTATTTCAAATTTTATGTTCAATGTAATGTCACACGTTAATTCAAAGCAAAAAATATCTAATATTAACTGTTTAAATTAAAGCAAAAAATATCAGCTTAAAGAATTATTTCTGATGATGTTTTCAAATCATAAAAATCTTGTTATAAAGAAGTATCAATTTTGAACCGGAAAATGTGTTTACTCAATGTTTGATACTGTCAAATAAAAAGTTTGAAATGTACGTATCATAGTTTTCTAATGGTTTAGCCTATGTTTTTACAAAAATATTTATATTGCTCAGTTCTTGAGTTAGATATAAATTTGTCGCAATTATTTTTTTGTAAAATAATTTTTTGAATATTTTTATAATATAAGTCTACTAATGCGATGCAAAATTTCTAATTATTCTAATGCAATTTATTGCAAGTTCCACATAGAATAATTTTGGATTATTTTAATGAAATAATTTCTTTATATTCATATTTAAGATAAATAAACTTTATGCCAAGTGCTATTTCTATGGTTAAATTTTATATCAACATTTGATGTTAGGTGAGTATAATTCAAAACACAGATTATATATATCCCTCAAGTGAAGCTTTATGTCTCGAGATAATTACTGTATTCAGTATATGCTACTAAAATATTTTAGTTGAAAAATCTTAATATTAAAATTTCATTCAAAAGTACCTTTATAATTAGCCTCATTTTAAATCAAAATAATATATGTATCATTGATCATAATCAATATCGTTTATGGTATAATGCATGCCATGATAATTATAAAGTTTTTTTCTATTTAAAAAAATAACGTATTTCAAATCTGAAGCAATTATTTTAAAATTATGTAAATGAAATCATGCTTTTTTTATTAAGATATTGAACAATTTATAAACAATATAAATAACAATCTATTAAAATTTAGCCATAAGCAAAATTGTTGATATTGCATCTGAAATGCAATATAAATGTTTTCTATAATAATCACATTGCCTGAAAAAATTTTTTCACCTGTTAATGTACTTTATAATGAACACTTCTCATACTAGAAAGTAAATTTTTTATTGATGCTTCTGTACACATTTGTATTCTTTTTTTTTTAAACAAGAACTTTTATTTTAAAATTTTTATTGATTTTGCAGAATTAGAAGGGATGATAATCTTAAGGCGAAATAATCTTATTCAGTTACATTTTATCTAAAATAGAGAGGATTTTCATAAAATATGTATATATGATAATTATTCTCCCATTTAATTCCGCGCCGGCCCCTTAACGACATTTGAGTTTCCAGGGGTCGCACGTGTCTCGCGAGAGGTCACGCGACCATAATCTCGTGTCTTCTCGAGGAAAAAGAGAGAGAGCGACCACTATTAACAAGAGCGTTTCGTCACATAATTTTCATTCATAGGCGTGTTGGATTTAATTTTGCTATTTTCTGCCTCACCTCCCCCCTCTTCGATATATATATATTTTTTTTATCTCGGCCCACCAAGAAAGAAATAACAAAATAAATCCGAATGATTAACGGGAAGACTGGAAATTCCTGGTGTGTGCATATATAGATATATTGCAAAATCCATAAGCTCCTGGAAAGAATTGAAAGTGGGGTGAGGTCGGGTGACGGTGGGGGCCTTTTGCGTTTATCGGGGCAATTATTTCGCACGCAGAGGAGATTTTTCAAAACCTCACCGTTCTTATTGCCTTAATAAGCATTTTAATTTGACTTTAGAAACTGTTAAGTGCACTCGATAAGTACTAAGAAGCCACTCGACTTCATAAAAATAGAATTTCCGGCCTTTTGAGTTTTTTACTATGAATTTTTCAAAGCATGTCTCAAAATCTCTTCTCATTGCATTCAGTACGTCGTCATATGAATATAAATTGAATTTCACTCTTCATTTTATAGAATGATATTTAGCAGGGTAAAAAAATGTATCGTGCGTATTCTGATTTTTACATACTGTATACACGCAGTAGGATTTTAGAGTCGCTATTCTAATTACAGTTCTTGCTCGATATCGCTTTTCTTATTATATATTGCCTGTATAAAAATCGCCGAATTTTTCACAAAATTTATTTTAAACTACACTTTATTCGAACTTATATTACTCTTTAATTATAATGCGTAATTATGTTTGAAACTATTCACTATTGTTGTGTAATAACAATGACAAATTTTCTCATGGAATCGAATGTTTTTGCTTAAAATGTATAGTATAATTATGTGTTAAATTATTAAATTATTGTATTATTAATGCGAATTATAGCTAAACGTATTATTTGATTATCCATTATAGAAATTTTATTCCTCATTGAATTGTATATTAATGAACCATTTAATCCGAGTTACCATTCTTTCTTACAGAAACTATTTTACAAATGCGTCATAAAAATTAAAGTAATACGTGTTCCAACACATATGTTACATTGATTTGTATTTTCTCCTTTCTTATTTTTCTCAGATAATGCCTTAAAACAGATTTTGTGGAGGATTTAATTATGTAACATTCAGTATTTATAGTTATTTTAATTAGTATTTTTTAGATGTTGTTGAGAGTAAGAACATAAACACAAACTTAACTTAAAATTAAGCTTAAAAAGAATCTTTAAGAATACCAATGTTTCTTATAACTTAAGAATCATACATTAATAGAAAACTTTCGTGGAAACGAAACTATTTAATAGAAATGTAAAAGCCATGAAGCTTTAAATTTAAGTGATTTTTTTACAGAATTTATACAAGCTATTACAATTGTAATGAGTAATGAAATGCCGTGTATTTTAAAATTCATTCAGTTATCCAATTTATACAAACTCTGAAGAAATTTCAGTAGGCAAATTTATTTAAATGTTAAAAATTTGTCCTCACATAATAAATAATAGTTTCTGCGATTTTACGAATAGTTAAAGTAATTTTTATTATACACTGGTGGGGAAATGCAATTAAAGACACTAAAAAACTCACTTATTTTTTTTTACAAATGCTCGTGCTATTTTTTTGTAACTAACTTTATTTGAATTACATTTTTTGTCTTCAATCATTTTGTGCAAAAAAACTTGCAAAGAAAAAATAATTTAGTGAGTATTTATATCATTTAGTTTAAAAAATCCAATATTTCGATTGGAAATGCAATTAAAGGCACTTACTTTAAATCTAGAATTTCAGCTATATACCACTTCATTTTTGTTTCTAAAGTGCTTAAAAGGAGCAGTTTGTTGCCTCTGGTGTGTTAAATACTAAATATTTCACAAAATATCTTGGCTCAAACACTAATTATTCAAAGATCACTAATCAGAATGGAACGTCACATCGGGCTTTCGATAGAAGAGCGATCAAAATTTCGAATTTTAAAGGAAGAAAACTAATCAAATAGATCAATTGCAAAGAAAAGTAATCACTCTCCAACTGTTGTGTGCAATTTTTCAAATCTAGGTGATATGTATGGAGTTAAGAAGCGTCAAGGTATTTGCAGTAAATTAAGTTACGGTCAGAAGCGGCAAATAATTCGCGAGGCAATAAGACCTAACGTAAATTTTACTAAAATTAGAAGAGATTATGCCTATCTGTTACAACTCGAAAAATCCGACAAATAATCAGTCAATCTGGAGTTGTTAAATGGGCGAAAATACATCGCAAGCATCGCTTAAGTATTCAGCATAAGCAGGCTCATTTAGAATTTGCAAAATAACATGCAAATTTGGACTGTGAATGGAACAATGTGGTGTCCCGTGATAAGAAAATGTTTAATTTATATGGACCAGATCGGAAGAAATATTACTAGCATCACATAGGTACCAAAAAAGAGATTTCAGTTAGCCACAATTTTGGTGGAGGTACATTGATGATGTATGGAGCTTTCTCGAACTACGGAACAACCCCCATCTGTTGGATCACACCTAAAATGAATTTCTCCTATGATATTGAACTCCTAGATAACGTTCTGTTGAATTATGACGAAGATAAGGATGAAGATTCCAGGATATTTCAACAAGGGAATGCAAGCATTCACAACTCTAAAGCAACAAAATTCTTTTTCATGGAGCGAAACATCAAGGTTATGGACTGGCCAGCTAGAAGTATCGATCTGAACCCTATTGAAAATATCTGGCAATTGATTACACAAAAAGTTTAAGAAAACGGCCACTTTGAGTCACTAATGGACTCAAAAGACAAAATACGTGATGTATGGTCAAATTTGACCTTCAAAATCTTATGAAATCCAAATAGAATGCATGAATCCCAAATAGAATAGAAGAATTATGCCAAATAGAATGCATGAAGTAATTGTAAATAAAAGAGGTGTCACTCATTATTAATTAATAAATTTGATCGTGGCTTTAATTGCATTTCCACTCGAAATTTTTGATTTTTTGATTAAATGATCTAAATTATCACTAAATTAAGTTTTGTTTGCAATATTTTTACACTGAATAATTGAAAACTGAAAATATGATTCAAATAAAGGTAATTCAAAAAAATATCATGCACTTTTATATGAAAAATGAGTGAATTGTTGAGTGTCTTTAATTGCATTTCCACCTGTGTAGTATGATGCATTTCTATGTAGTATGATGCACCAGTGTAGTACGATGCATTAACGCACTGCACGTTTTAGTAATAAATAAAAAAAAATTAATCACACACACACACTTATTATATATATAATTCGTGCATATATGAATAATAAAATGAAGGACCAATAAGTTGTTTAGGTGTTTAACCCCTTGACTGACTTTGACGAGTCTGACTCGTCATTGATTTCCTGGGCCATCACAGACTTTGACGAGTCAGACTCGTCAAGCGCTTCTTTCGGCGGACGCCGTGCAAGTTACAATTAGATTACATAGTTGCTTCACTCGTTCGACGATTCTCATTTAAAAAAGCACACTGAAAGTAAGAGTTCAGTTTAGCAGAAGTCTCGCACGGTGAATGTTATACTAGCCAATATTTGAGTTTAGTAAAGATTATAAATAATCCCCGTAACATGTATAAGCCGGATGCATTATATTAAAGTGGGGATGATGGTGTAAATTGATGGTGTAGTTCAATTAAGCGAAATTAAATAGTTTTTTTTTGTCGCATCAAATTCCATTTAATTCGTCAGTCAAGGGGTTAAATAACAGAATGTTTCATATATTTTCAGACTTGAATCGCGTCTTAACTGATGTAGGATTTTTTTTTCTAGTCCGTATGTAATGAGAGTTTTAAGTTCTAAATAAATGAGTAACTGAAATTGGATTTAATATAAATTATGCATAGAATAACTTTTATTTTACAATCATTTTTAATTGTCTGAGAATTTTTTTTATAAAATTTACTTTGTATGTCACATAATATGAGTAACATTTGAGAATGTCAGAGGGAGAATTGGCAATCACACATTTTTTAAAATTGAATTCATGTATATTTCATGATAACAAAAACGTATATAAAAGTATTTTTTTTACTTTTTTCATAAAAAATTTCACATCATGATATAAAGCACTAAATTTTAAATATTGATGCTTTGTGAAGTAACAAATAACATTAATTTATTATCAGTTGTTAATCTTAGAGTAAAAATGATAAAATTTGTAAATTGATTCTTCAAGAAGTATCTAACTCCGTAGGTTCTATCATAAAAAGAAAAAGAAAAAAAAAAATCTTGCGTATTAATTTTAGTCTTTCTGAAATTTCGTCATTTTGTTTTCAACTTCTCTTTGTTATTATGTGCGTATGTGTTTCTAATTCATTGTAACTTCCAAATCTTTAAAACTTTCTTGTTTTCTCTTTGTCTTTACTCGAGAAATCTATGATGCTCAAAATTTTTAAAAGCTATATTTATAATTGACTTGTATTTGGAATAAGATCATCGTTATACTTTTATATTAAATATTTTGTATGTTATAAATTGAAGAATGCAAAAATTCATAAATTGCTGAAGCAATTTATCCCCAAAAATGCAAAAATCAATGAAAAGTAATATCAAAATAAGTAAAAAAAATAAAGTGGGATTTATGATTTCAAAGCTCGTGGTATTATTCAAGTCTATTTTCTTTTTGTTAACAGTTATTTGGAAGTAACGCAAAATTGTCTTTATTTAAAAATTTCCGTGACTATTGCAAATTCTCATTTCAAACTAAATTTTCAATTTAGGTGTTTCTCTCTCATTGAAGATTAATGTGATCTCTTTAAAAATTACCTAAATGCATTATGTAGCTTTCATCGCAGTTTAACGCCTAACATAATTTTTTCGAAATTCTATTGTCATCATTATGGGTTGCAGTACATTATTCACGGTTACTGCCTGCACATGCATTTTTTATTCCTTAACTAATTTTTATTTTTTAAAAGTGTGCCAAATTTGTAACTGTGATGGTGCGTGACAAAAACATCGCAAGGGATCTGACAGATACTAAATAAGGTGAGCAGAGGGGGTGCGCGTGGGGATGGGACGAGTTCTCCGTCATCCCTTTCCACCTTCCAACTCGTCGTATAATCACCATAGGAAGCAACCCTTTTAAATTTCCGGTTTTGATGCATTTGCATTTAACTTTTAATTAATGAAAATGGCTAAGCGAGGTCTTGGCTTCCCCCTTCGCGAACACGAAGTTTCTAAAAGGATGAGTTGAAGCAGGAGAATGGCAGAAGGTTCGGTGGGGGAGAAAAGCAAAATTTTAATTTGCGAGTCGGTTTTCCTCCCCCCCCCACTTCTCCGTCCCATCCCTTGTCAAAAAATGACATGCCGTGTTCGTATTCCACCTGCGCACTCGTCCAACCCTGCAGAGACGGAAAATTGTTATTAAGTATCCCCAGGTTGACCGCTGCTCGTGTTTTCACATCGTGTGTGACTGCTACTTTTGATTGTCACTTCTTTCTGGCTGTAAATTATTCTTGGGAGTGAAATGCTGGAGGTATGAAATTGTTGAGTCGCTATTCCCTGAGCCCCGTACTGAACATGACATTAGATTTTCGCAACGCAAAAGAGACTTGAAAACAAGATCATGTGCATGCAAAGGAAGATTTTCTCCTTGCGGATTTTTACCGAAAATAAGAAATTTCACTATTTCCTACCTTGGAGATTCTGTTATAGAAAACGTGTGTATTACGAAAATTGTTAGGGAAACCAACTCGATATATCTGGATTAAAATTCTCTTCCAACTCTTATAAAGAAATCTTATTGCCTTAACTTAGATACTTACCGAAATTGAAGAATTTTTCCACCACAGATTCCATGATTATTTTTGTGTAGAAGAGTAAGAAGAAAATGAATTAAGAATATTCTTCAGTATCTTGTTCACGAATGAGTTAGTACATTAATCTGTTGCTTAAAAAAATGTTTCTAAGCATCTTATGACCCTTAAAGACAAAATGTAAATTCTTTAATAAAAGAATAAATTTCTCTCCCGTTTATAGCAGATGGATGCATTTTTAAATAACGTTATGTTAGATGTTTTTAAATTGATTTAACGAATTGAAAATGTAATTAATTATTGTTTTTAAAAATTTGTTTTTTACAGTCTTATTTTTTTTAAATTGTTTACATTCGTTATTTTTGTTTTTTTAAATTATTTTTTATGTTATTTTACTGGATTCATATTTAATATAAAATAATTCATATGCATTTGTCTAATAATTATAAATAATTATTAGAGGCGTTCTAGTGTTTTTAATAGTTTTTAGTTATTAAACCTACTTAGACAGTTAAGTCACATAATTAAATCATTAACATAAATTTAAGAAACAATTCGAATAAATGACTACTATTTTAAAACAGCCAATGTCCTTCTCTTATAAATTTTAGCAGTAACATGGTGGTTGAGTTTATCGAAACAATATTCATCTAAATGACGTTTCCCGGGCATGTGTACTTGAATTTTCAAATTGGCACATGTTATAGTTTTATTATTAATGTTCGATTAATCATTCAGTATCACTGGAATCAAATGATTTATTAAAAAGCTTCAAATCGAATTTTAGTTTTAAATAAAACTTGAAGAAACGATTTTGCATGAGTGCATTTTCGAAGAAATAACAGTCACCGATTGATATATCTAAGGGAGAGTTGCTGCTTTTGAATAGTATACACTATAATTTAATTTGCAAATGATTAAATGCATTTTTAATCAAACAAATATAGCAATATTTCATCTATGAAGTCATTACAAAATGTAAAGTTGGAATTGTGATGATTATTTGAAAGTTATATTTAAAAAAAAATAGTTTAGAATCTTGTTATTATCAAGGCACAGAGGAAGAATTGTATAAACATTTAAAAAAAAGTTCTTTTAATCATTCATTTAACACATTTTCTCTATCACGAATGGAAATCTTACATTTAATTTCTAACCACATATAATCAACAATTAAGTTGTGAAAGGTAGGCAATTTATATGTTTATTTGGCTAAAAGTTATAGAAACTATCCCAAAATAACTAAAATGATCGATTTTTATATTCTTACAAAAGAGGCAACTGATGTCAGGATATTTAATATATATACAGACACCAATATTATTTTCGGCTTAATAACGTAAAATGGACGAACAAGTTGGTGAAAATTCTTCAGATGATGTCGACATAACTTTTTTGCTCAATAAAATTAGATGACAGTTCAGAAAATGGTTACACATTTATTTAACAAGATAGATATAACTCTGGAAAATATTTCTATAGTTTAGAAAATAACCTTATGAACATGGAAATAAATTATAAAAAAAAATGTAGTATTGGAAAATAAATAACTTTCGTGATATTTTGAAAAAAATTTCTATTTTGTTGAGTTAACATGAAAATGTGCTCAAAAAATATTATCCAAATATTGCTTCTTAATTAAGATTATATTACTTTTTAGATTTTAATGTTGTTTAGTTTAGTGAAACTAAACATTTGCATCATTCAAGTAATTGACAATTAAGTAATTTGCTAAGCTCTCTTCGATTTAGTCGCACAAATTATATTTAAAACTGAATTCGATATAAAGAAGTTTTATAAGGTAATTCTCTAAATATAAGTAAAGATAACGACGACTGTTTTCATAAAATAGATTGTGTTAAATAGATAGCATTTTAAATAATATTAAGCTAATAAATTTATGTTGTAGTTAAATCATATCATAGGAAAACTTATATCGATAAAATTCTATGACATGGTTTTAAGACATGTTCATGTACTTAAGATTTTCTGAGCTTCATGCAGTTTAGAAAGAAATGTATTTAACCGAGAAGAGAAATTCTACTTTAAAGCGATAATAATTCCTTATCGAAACGAATTTTCAAGTTGGAAAATGTGTTTGGTAATTTCATTTGGATTCTTGAATCTTAATTTTGTAGACGTGGATGTTATTTGATTCCTCCTCGTCAATGCGATAAGAATAAGTGGACAAATAGTTATAAACATATTTTATGAATTGATGCGATTGCATCAATAAAAGTTAGTGATTGTCAATAATTTTTGTATGTTTGGATTGGTGATCGTTTATTAACAAAATATAACACTTCATAATGGATAATCAAACAATTGATTAGATGTTGTGAAGATCCTTTTTACATAACTCTTCAGAAATATTTTCCTTTTCGACAAACTGAAGAAAAAGGATATTTAATTGATTTTTGGATCTCTTTAAGCACCCATCCTAACAGCTGTTATATAAAAAGCATGAACGTAGCATAAATCTATTATTTAACAGTTGTGGGTAGCAGAATCCAACATGGGACCTACTCTTTGGAAAAACGTTATTTTACCACTACATAATCTTCAGCCAAAACGAAAGCGATTTGTTGTACTTTTATACGATAGTATGTAGCTGTCAAAATAAAAGTGGCTACCTTATAACAGCACGGGAAATTTTATTGATGCATTATGGATTAAGTTTAGGATACATAACTGCCTATATGATTTTCGACATAAATTTAATAAAAATTTTTTTAAATATTAAACTATGCTCAATAGTGACCATGTTCACTGCTAAATCATTTTCAGAGTGCATATTTTGCGTTGAAAGTCTAAATAGTTGTCAAACTAGTGCAAACATTTAAGTGCAAGTATAAAATTTGGTGTGTATATGTGTTTGTTTTCAATAAAATCCTGAAATCTAACCTCATAAAATAGGTTTAAGGACTAGGTAAGTGTCCATGCATTTAAGATGAGGCTATTTGTGTTTCTAAAATTCTCACATTGACTATTCTATTGAAAACTAAACGAGATCCTGAAAGAATTTATTTTAAAGTGTAGACTATTAGTTGGTTTACGCCAAATAGCAGTTTGTGCGCAAATAAAGAAGAATGCGTACAGTCCATTTTAATTTGTTCACGAAATCAAACATTGTTGCTTCATGCAACTTCTCAGAAAAATATAAATTCCCACTTTTCTGTAAGATACTTTCCACGTATCGTTTCTTATTGATACCAAATGCATGATACACATCTGATAACTTTACCGGACCAACAATACCGTGTAACAAAATGGAACATGCTGTGAATGGCAGACTTCAAAATGAGAAGTCTGCGATTCACATCTGAATAAAAATTAAATATTAAGAATAAATTAAAATGATTCACTTCAGAATGTATTCAGGCTAAAATAGTGTAGATTGACCTCTACAATGAATAACATCAACTAATCGTTTCGTTTTGATCATATGGCAATGTAATGTGTTGGTATTTGCACGCAAATATAAGTGCATCATCCAAGCTCCTTTGCATTTCCTTGCAAAGAATGTATATGTATTAAGCCTCCTGCTGCTCTACAATTTTTTTCATCGACTTTCTTTTGTTTTTTGCATGATAGGACGGCAAACATCTACATTTTACAATTGATGGCGTTGCCGATCTCCTCCTGAAGCGCATACTCACTTTTCTAAATCTCGGCACTTTTTTTACGGCATTGCAAAGTGAAGGATGATTCCAACGTTTGAGATAGGGTTATAAATGTATACTTGTTCATACGAGTATGTATCTAATCTGTCGGGGAGAGGGTTGAAATCGAAAATGTGAATTTTTGACTAGACTTCGAACGAACAGGACAGAATAATTGAGTCTTTTAAAAATAAACCGCTGCTATTAAGAGCGTAAGAAATTTTCATTGTTTGTTTATAAATATTGGATGGAACTAATGTGTAACTTTGAATTAATTATAATGATAGACAATTAAGCAGAAACTTGGGTTCATGGTTTAAATGAAAAGCTTATTCTGGATTGATATTACTTAATCATATCAATAATTATTCTTTAATTTTATGTTCTAGCTACTGTCAAGTTTACTTTTGAATGTATTAATATATTTAACTTTAATTAACTAGTTTAATTTGCATTTTGTTTACTGTAGGAATCGCTTTTACAGTTTGAAATAACTCACCATATTATAACGTAGTTTATTTCAGAAATTATTTCATTTTATATTTACATTTGCAAATTTCAGTAGGCATTCGTTAATATAAGTATTTCATTTGAAATTACTATCATGCTGTTTAACATTCCAAATTTCATTTATTAAACAGTTTTCTTCTTTTCTCTGTAAATTGTTAAAAACATAAAGGGTAATATATATATGTCGAAACAATATTCTTTCCTTTTGAAATTATTTCAGATGTAATTCGAATTCCCGACATATTTTTATAAATACAAAATTTATTTGTTGTTTCTATATTTGATGTAATAATTTTTTTTGTATATATGATAAGCTCTTAATTAATATTTAATTAATTTTTTTAACACTTATGTATTCAAATTTTTTAAATAAACATACTTTAACTGGCACTTCATGATATTAATTTATTGTTTATAAATTATATTAAACTTTATTAGTATATTTTTGTTAATTGAAATGCTGGACATCCAGATAGTAACACAAAGAAGAATGGGCATCGAAAACAGATTGTTCTTGGAAATATATATCTTTATGTATTTTTAGGTATAACATTTCCGTATTATTTTTTAGGAAATAGGAGCCTATTGTGCTGTCAAACGATAACAAAATTGGGTTCAGATGCCGTATAACCCAGTATGCTAAATTCTGAGTTTGGTGATTTTTTTAGCGGATTTTCTTCTTCATATGGAAACCTGGTTCTTATTACATCATAGATATGAAGATCTATAAGAATTAAGCAGAGAATTTTTGACAACCCTAGTATTTACGTCATCTCGCACATCACAATACATCATCTTGGCAACATTTCTTTATCGCAAGAAAATTCAGAACTTAGAACCTGGATTATACGGTATCTGTGCCCAAAATTGATATCGTTTTTGAATTATTTCTGGGGTTCAATGGGCATTCAAAGTCTAAATCAATTGTCTAAATCAATTGTTTCCAGTCATTGTTTGATCTAGATTATAAAGTAAATTTATATGAAAAGCTGTTAAAACAAGTAACTTAATTGTTTAATGGAGAAAACCTTGAACATTGCATGTAACAAATGAATTCATTTTGTTAAAATATGAGCGCTGGTATAGCTTTATAGTAAAGGGTAAGATAAGGAACTTGTAAAATCTGAGGTGTATAATATTGGCTGGTTAATGTGTCGATTAAATTTTCTAGTTAAAGATCGGATGTGAATTCCATTATGGCTCCATCATTATAAAAAATGTAAGAACAGCATGGCAATGTTAAAACAGCAATTTAACATCCTCTTTTGTTGTTATGTTGTCATTGTTACATATGCCACTTGAACAAGCCGCGCTCGCTATAACTTTGACTATGCGAATTCAAATCAATTGGGTGCGTCTTTTGTTTAACAAGAGCACCACAAAGAGAAATATACGACTTTGCGCTAAATTTCTCCGATAGATGGCAGCACCAGAGGATCCATTTTTTAGTTTTGAAATTCATCTAAAGAAATAGATTTTTCTCTTTTTTGTATCGAAATTTTAGTTAATTGTTAGGGCTCTCTCTCTCTAATTTGACTCGAACTACATTTGACTATCCATATAAATTTTGTTATATATATCGTTTAATTTACATTGCAGTACTTTTAAAAATAATCAATTTTAATATTCAATTAATATTCATTGAAATTCATTGATTATGTTTTCTATGATTTTTTATTTAACTTCCGGTACTGCATTGGAAATAGTAACTACATGACTAGTAACAACTTCCTCTACATATATGGCAATATTAACCAAGTATAGGTTACAAAAAAAAGGCATGCAATTATTTTATTCAAAATGTATATTTTTTAATACATACATAATATATTCTCAGTGTTTCTGAACTGTAGTAAAATATTAATTAAGAATAGAAACACTAAATTTAATATTTAAATTTTTTAATACATAATCTATACATTTTCTCATGATTTACTTAGTAATTTTACTAAAATATTTTTGTTTCAATTAATATATTTATAATGTTTTATTACAAAAAGCAGATTTTTAGTACTATATTAATTTTAATTACGAATATATTTTTACTGCCACAACTCAAGCTTCCATTATTTATTATATTTGGATGTAATGATATTTGTCTACATTATTTATCATTCTCTCTCGATAACTATTATATTTTTATCTTACACTAGTGTTCGTAGTATTTGTATTATTTTGTATTTTATAGTTAATAAAAAACAGTGTTTAGTGTTTAATGATTCACTTATCTTACCCGAATGTAGTGGGATATGAATAGTAACATTATTGGTTAATATGATTTTTGTACTCATGCTATATTTTCATTAACTATTTTTTAATTCGTTTCAATTTAATAAAAACACATTGTATGACATTTGTATTAACTGGACAAATGTGTTTAATGTCCTGTAATATAATGTATGTCCTTAATGTAATGTAAATGGTTCCTAAAAAAGTCCTATAGTTCTTCCTTAACACATATAAGAAAGATATTTTGATATTACACATAGCATGTTTAATGTAACCTGTAGATATTCAAAATTGTCTTTGTTGAAATATTTGTGGATAGTCTTACAGGCTAAAGCGGTTATTAGGCCTTATAACATCTTTAGCGCATTATTGCCTTCCTGGAGGAAATGTTTCATGCATAGAGATGATCATATTCATTTATTAGAAAGAATGATACCAGGAAACGTAGCATTGCTTATGTCGACAGATGTGCTTTTTGACAGCATAAATGCATTATCGCTTGCACGTTGACGTTGCATAATAACGAGTTTAATCGAACTAAGAATTTTTGGCGGCACTTTCTTGTCTTTAAACAGTACTCATTATAGAATTTTTATTTTTTTTATTTTACAATTAACGAATTGAAATTTTTCCCTTTGGGATAAAACAATGCTACGTGATAAAATATTTCCTCATTCACCTTGTAATTTGCCTTCCAGAAACGTTTGCTTTTGATTGTGGGATGTATTCGCCTGCCACAAGAGAGGCAACCCGGACTACCCTTATATCCACTCTAACAGATGTGGATGCAGAAGCAGAACATGTCCCGTTATTCAACAATGACGAGAATCGAATCTGGGACCTCTCGTTCTGAAGAGTGCTGTCCTACTATGAAACCACGTGGGTCTTTATAGAAAGTTTTGAAAAAAATATAAAATAGAAATTTCATTTATATTTTTCATATACTGTTCTCACAATGGTACTACCTCTTACTGTGTACCCGTCATCAATGCACCAAAATAAAATAATTCGGCTATTCTGTTTTTTGGGAAAAAATGAATGTTCATATATTATTTAAATATAGTTTGCCTCTTGATATATTATAGTTACATTTAAAAAATTTTCGATTTACTATTTTTCCATTTTATTATTCTGAGGGCAATTCCTCTTTTTAATTCTCTAAGTTCATTCATTTAATAATATATCGAAAATGTTTCTGTGTATAGAAATCTCTACTTATATCAATGAATATAAAATATATTATAGAATTTTAGTAATTTTACTTATAATTTATAAGAGAGCTTTAGAGTTTTTTCAAAAAGCGCTCTTGCCAATTTTGGGAAAGAAAATCCCAATATAATAGGGCAGATAATTTTTAAACGAAAAATGACGGTTCTAATTTTTTTTTTTTTACCTCCCAAAACAGGTGGAAGACGTTTCTACAGTTTTACATTGCAGATTTCAAGTACGCGTATTCAACGTACGTGCCCCCCCCCTCCAACATGCATACATATTTGTTCTTTTGGCAATTAACTGAAAACACCTGCTCTTTTTATATATGTTATGAAAAAAGAAAGAATAAAGAGAATAAAAAAGTGTATATATTTTATGTATTAAACATTGCCAGTATAAATAAAGTGAAGTGAAATGACGAGGCCTTTTTTTTCTCTCTTTCCTCCCCCTATGGTGCTGTGACAATAATGAGGGACTGGATCAATAAGATTTTTGCGAAATAAGGGGGAGAAAGTGCAGGTATAAATGAGATGCGGTAGTGGTTGCTAAGGTTTCTTGTGTTTTAATGCATTCGGAAAGTTTTTATTAATGACTAATGCTGAGGGCATTTTTTTCTCGTTTTATTGTTTTATTTTTATCAACTGCTGTCATTTCACAATGTAGGTTGTGAAAAATGCTGTCTATCAATATGACAGCATTTTTTTTGTTTGATTTGAGTGGGCAGCTGTTTGTATGGAACGACTAGTGAATTTATTATTTTAAAGTTAATTAGATATTATTTTTTTGTCGTTATGTAGTATTTTTTGTAAAAATTGTGCAAAAGTAATTCATTTTATAATTTTCTTTCTAAGATAGTATTTTTACATCATTAAAATCCTAAATCTATATAAAGATATATGTAAAAAAACTTTAGTAATTTAAGTTTCTTTAAAAGCTAAATAGTTTTCACGAAACTGTTTTAAAAAAGAACAATAATCCATTTAAAAAAGGAATAAGTGATAATAAAGTAAATATAATTAATCCTTTGTTAAGTAAAATATTTTCAAATCATTGAAGCTCAACAGTTTGTAAAATTATTCATACTTCCTGTGATATAAATAATTTTAACTTATTGTTCTGTGGAAATTATGTATTTTTATTTATGTTTCTTGAAAATATTTTTGTGAAATTATTTTAATTATGTGAATTAAATTCATTTTATATTATTGCTTTGTCTTCTTTTGATGCACGAGTGACGAAATTTTCAGTTAAAACATATTTCTTAGAACAAGTTTTTTTTTTTTTTTAACTATTCTCTAGTAAGAACTCTGATAATATTTTCTTTATTAAAGCTATTATCTCGTTCTGTTCCTCAGACAAGAATAAGGTTGCTAAATTTAATTGGACACCATGTAATACTGTGCTTTTGATTTAATTTTACAACTTTCAATTCCTTCTTCGAAAGTCTTTAGGGGAAAAAAAGTCTCACTCAACAATTTGAGTATTTATTTTTATGCTCCATTAAAGGGCTCTTTCGAATTTTAACTCCATTTAGCAAAGCACTTAATTTTCATCGCTCAAGAAAACTTTTTTATTGAGCATCTCGAGAATTTGGAATTCTTTTCAAGTGCTTGCTAGCTCATAATTAAAACGCTGTCAGTCAATTTATGATTTTAAAAAAGCTCCGAGACTAATTTACATTTTTATTGAATTCAAAAACTTGTTTGCAACTAAAATTGAACTTGTATCAAAAATATGTTGACTCCTGTTTTATCTGTTATTATTTGTTATTATTTTTATTCATATTATTGATATAGTGTTTTATTTGTTATTTATAAATTCACTATTTTTACTCTACAAAATGCTTAGCTATTTTTATGATTAATGGCATTAACTTTCTCATATTACTATATTTAATCACGTAATGTTTGCTTCCTTTATTTTTTGGAATATAATATTTAATATGATAAAATTTATTTTAAAGTTAGAAAATATTTGTAATTAAATTATTTTTACAAATTATGTTTTTTTATTCAATTTCTTCAATTTACGTTAATTAATTCTTCAATTTACGTATACATACATATATATCAATGAAACAATTTTTATAGTAATTAATTTTTGATTTTAATTTTTTAAATGTGTAATTTCTTATTTCAAACATTAAAATTAACTTTAAAAAATAATTCAAATAATTTCTCTATTAGTAATATTTGTCTCATAAAATTTATTTATTAATGATTATAAAATTATTTTTGAAATGGTTTTTTTATATTTGTATATAATTGCATTTAAATTTTTAATTATTGTTATAATTACCGATCTCTGATATGTGTGTGCTGTTACTGAAAATGCTATAAAATAAGTAAATACTCAATATATCCTTTTTCTAACAAATGAAATTTAACGTTAATTTTAATTTTTATTGTCTTTAATGTTGCAGTAGACCAAAAAAAAAAAAAAAAAAAACTATTTACTTATTCTTAAAATAAACATGAATTAATATAATCATTACTCATGAACCATGCCATTTATCTCCTTCGTTTTATCATTAATTTAGTTGATACAATAACGAACTTAACTGTTATATTCAGCAATACTATAAAAAAACTGCTTTTACAATTTTGTAAAAAACTGAGTTTGCTTTTCATATAATAAACACTACAGAAAAAAATTTCCTAAAATTTAATATTTTTTAAAAACATATCTCTTTTTTCTTTCGAAATTTATTTTTCTTGAAAGATTAGGTATTTACTTTAGATGTCAGATACGATTCCCCAGCTGCCGTAATTTATTTCCTCTGGCTTCAACTCTATTTTCGCATCTCAAAATTGGAAGTGTTCTTGAAATGACTTGATACATCACACATCAAATGTATCAGGTACTTTTTTACTTCTTCCTATATCCCAGCTTATCAGAACTGCATAACTGTTTCTTCTGAATCCTTGCAAATATTATCTACTTTTAAATCTTCCTATAAAGTATAAATGCATTTAACTTTCAGCAAAAATCTTTTATAAAATCGTTATTAGAAATATCCGGTTAAAGATTTTGAGATGCAAAGAATTAAAAAACATTCTATTATTTCCAAAGTAAACGGAACTATGTTATGAGCGCATATTTTATTCTTGCTTAATACTGCTCTATTAATATACTTTTTAAATTAGTATACTCCATCTTTATTGCATATACTTTTACCTTTTTTTTTGTACACTATTCAGATTCAATGTGCGTTTACAAATTGGAAAATTTCAACGCCTCAGCGGATTTGATTCATCGCTTTATGAAAATACCTTTTACCCGTAAGCTACATGTGATACCTATTTAAAATGGGTTTTGCTGTTGGAAATTGAGCTGATATATTTCTCAAATGAAAAATGTAGTGCTGTCCATTCAGCTAACAACTTGTCTAGTTGCGACCTCTAATAGATAAAACCTTCATTTATTCCTTTTTCCAGAAAACGGGTCGAGCCCCCGTTTTCTGGAAAAAGGAATAAATGAAGGTTTTATCTATTAGAGGTCTCAACTAGACAAGTTGTTAGCTGAATACCCGTTTTCTGGAAAAAGGAATAGATGAAGGTTTTATCTATTAGAGGTCGCAACTAGACAAGTTGTTAGCTGAATACCCGTTTTCTGGAAAAAGGAATAGATGAAGGTTTTATCTATTAGAGGTCGCAACTAGACAAGTTGTTAGCTGAATACCCGTTTTCTGGAAAAAGGAATTGATGAAGGTTTTATCTATTAGAGGTCGCAACTAGACAAGTTGTTAGCTGAATACCCGTTTTCTGGAAAAAGGAATAAATGAAGGTTTTATCTATTAGAGGTCGCAACTAGACAAGTTGTAAGCTGAATACCCGTTTTCTGGAAAAAGGAATAAATGAAGGTTTTATCTATTAGAGGTCGCAACTAGACAAGTTGTTAGCTGAATACCCGTTTTCTGAAAAAAGGAATAAATGAAGGTTTTATCTATTAGAGGTCGCAACTAGACAAGTTGTTAGCTGAATACCCGTTTTCTGGAAAAAGGAATAGATGAAGGTTTTATTTATTAGAGGTCGCAACTAGACAAGTTGTTAGCTGAATACCCGTTTTCTGGAAAAAGGAATAAATGAAGGTTTTATCTATTAGAGGTCGCAACTAGACAAGTTATTAGCTGAATACCCGTTTTCTGAAAAAAGGAATAAATGAAGGTTTTATCTATTAGAGGTCGCAACTAGACAAGTTGTTAGCTGAATACCCGTTTTCTGGAAAAAGGAATAAATGAAGGTTTTATCTATTAGAGGTCGCAACTAGACAAGTTGTTAGCTGAATACCCGTTTTCTGGAAAAAGGAATAGATGAAGGTTTTATC
Organism: Latrodectus elegans; assembly: GCA_030067965.1. NCBI lineage: Eukaryota > Metazoa > Arthropoda > Arachnida > Araneae > Theridiidae > Latrodectus > Latrodectus elegans. Next base: position 71,698,065 of record CM057822.1, read on the forward strand.
TATTAGAGGTCGCAACTAGACAAGTTGTTAGCTGAATACCCGTTTTCTGGAAAAAGGAATAAATGAAGGTTTTATCTATTAGAGGTCGCAACTAGACAAGTTATTAGCTGAATACCCGTTTTCTGAAAAAAGGAATAAATGAAGGTTTTATCTATTAGAGGTCGCAACTAGACAAGTTGTTAGCTGAATACCCGTTTTCTGGAAAAAGGAATAAATGAAGGTTTTATCTATTAGAGGTCGCAACTAGACAAGTTGTTAGCTGAATGGACAACAACTTGTCTAGTTGAAACCTCTAGTCTAGACAACTTTTCTAAAAACGGGTTGAGCCCCCATTTTCTGTAGAAAATAAAAGATTCATCTGGAGCATGTGAAGGATTAATCTATTTGATGAATTAATTTATAAGCCATTAATACAAATTTATGAATCATCAAACTCTCGTTTTCTGGAATATGTTGCTATTTGATAGATTAATTCATGATTCATCAAATAGTGGAATATTTTTTTTCTTTTTTTTCAGAAAACGGGTCTAGTGTGTATGTGGTCCCTGGAAACACCTTGTTTTGATAAGACATTCCTGTAGAAAATTAAATGAATACTTTGAAATTAATGTGTACATACAATGCAGCATTCGATATTCTGACGGATTGAGAAACAGAGGCATTTTATTTTTAAAAAATATTATTCAACTTGTTATGCAGTGTAAAAAGAATTTTTCTAAATTTTCAAAATTTGCAGCAATGATTCGTATAAAATTTATTCCTATTTTCACATTCTGTGTGAATGAAGCGTTATGAATGTCAATTAATTTTAACGCCTTTGTTGTGAATTTTGTAGCAATTAATTTTAACGCTTTTGTATAAACTTGAAATAATATTTTTATTTTCATATCGGTATAAATTATATATTGTCTACTACCTTGTAAAATATTTTCTAAGCGCGTGATGTTATATATACATATAATTTTGTTAATGACATTTATATTTTTGATAAGTGTATTAATGCTTAAAACATTGGTTTTTGTTGTTGAATCTAGTATTTCTTTATAGAAGGCGTTTTTTCTCACAGAAGTATAAATTTTTAAGTACCGCATTAAGATTATGAGACGGATGTTAGTTTAATGAAATATTTATGACTTTTTACTATTACTTATTATTGTTATTGTAAATCCATGATTCATCTTGTCTCTTCTCAAGTGGATTCCTCATATCATATTAATAAGTGCAAAATCTACCCCATGTCATATCGAAAATCAAATTTTTTATTTGATTTTCAGTTTTATCTTTAAAAAAAAAAAAAAAAAAAAAAAAAAACGGAAGAACGATGTGCCTTAAGTACACAGTACACTTTGCGTGTCAATTTCAATATCGCGTGACAGGCCGCCTGCAGGCCAGGGGCGGCAGCTTTTTATCCAAAGTATAAAGTGAAAAATACGTAAATAAAAAAAAAATCGCGGAAATAGAGTGTGAGTGTGGTGGGAGTTTATTTTTGGTCCTGAAATAAAATGGGGAAAAAATACATTATGTGCAACACAGTTCGTTAGAGGATTCTCCCAAGACCGATTTTTTTTTTCCTACAGTCATTGAAACGCGATACCTGTAGATGGTATAAAATTTTTCCTCTTTTTTATGCTGTGTGTGTATTAATGTTTCCGGTTATGGTGATCTCCAAATAATGCATTTTCTGCTTCTGTATTCTACCGGATGTATTGTTTTATAGTAATGTTGGTCCTTATAATTATGGATATTGCTAGAATTAATACGCTTATACCATTATTGATTTTGCGCAAGCAAAAATTTGAATTACTAAAATGAACGCATGTGGACAAATTTCAGATTATTTTAAGTAATATGTAGCTTTTATAGAGTTAAATATAAATATTTTTTTTTTAATTTTACTTTCAGTGTTTATTTGCTAGTTAAATTAGTTAAATTTTACTTTCAGTTATATTTTTCTCCCAACTTTACACAGCATAAGGTTTTAATCGGTATGGTATTTATGGTAAACATCATTATTTTCATAAAAAGATGTGTTTTATGGTAAACATCATTTAAATTGCTTACAGATTTTAATAATTGTATCATATATTCATATAAAAAAGGTTATTTTGCTATATTGTCTACCTTTCATCTAGTTAAAACACATCCTTTTTCCCCGAAAAAACAAAATTGCTCCGCTACTTGACAGAAAATTACTAAAGAAGTTACAGCTTTTCACATAATATGTTAATACTTCTAGCTTTGATTCAGCTGAAAATAAGTTTTAGAAACTATTGCGTGTAGAGAATACTATATTATGTTAAGGGATTTAATTATGTGGTAAACAGTCTCTACACTCATATAATCAAAGTTTCTCATTCGTATTAACTTTAAATACCCTGATTAACAATAAATTAATAAAAGTAATCATGTGCTAAATTTATTCGTTCTCATATTTGCGTATTTATTGTCCATAACTTGAAATTTCAAATTTTGAAAATTTTATTTCATCATTTTAATTATCATTAGTCTTCACCTTAACTCATTTTAATTAAAATAATTAGCACGTTTATAATGTTTTCTCTACTTCCAAATATGTATATAATATTGAGGAATTTTTATTTTCATTACACCGACGCAATACTTCTATTGAATTATACTGATCTACTTAACACACAAGCGAGAGAAAATTTAGTTCAGAAAACGTCAATATATTATAAATAACATATTGATATAAAAATGATTTAACAAAATATGTACATTAACTTGCCTTTGTAAAATTTAGGTTAAAAAAAAGTAACCTATTTTATATTAATGTTATAAAACTTTTAAAAGAGAGAGAGTCATAATGAGTATATCAAGCGAGTTTGTTTGATTTTTCTTCAAATCCATTAAATATTTTCTTTGATAATGAAAAGGAAAGTTTTGACGCATAATGCCAATTTTAAAAATGGCAGAAAATCTGTCATTCACAGTGAAAAAAATTGTAATATATTCTTAAAACATATGCTAGATGACAGAAAAAGTGTTTTTTGCAGCTCTGTTTGAAAGATTTTTTGAAAGGTAATTTATTTCAGAATTATTAAATGTAAGCTGTGTCATTTATTGACATTTTTATCTATTTTTTGTTTTTAAAAATGATAACTCACTAATATTTCCCTTTTAAAGGTAACTCACCAGTATAAACATTTAATCAGATTACCTATTGAAGGATATATTGACCCTCCGACTATTGAAGCATTTGTTATTAAATTTATAAGTACATCATAATTTTTTTTATAAAAATTAAACGTTGTTTTAAATTTATTTGAAGTTTTTTTGTAATGTAATTCATGTTCTTTGAAAAGTATTTCTATTCTTGTTTAGCGACATTTTTATGTTTAATGTTTGTAAATAATCAGTTTTTGTGATTACAATTGCAATCATTATTCATATAGTCAAGGTTTTTAAATGGTGCTTCCGTTAAAAATGTCGCACTAAGATATCAAAATAACTCAAATAAAGATATGTGAGCAAAACTGACATTTAATTTTTATTTTGAAATACAAACTTAATAGAATTGCTTATGTTTTTTAACCCATAAAAATAAAAATTCCTCGAAAAGTTAGCTTAAAAAAGTATTAAAAATTTGATTCTGTAGCCACAGCTGTTTAAAATAATGCAATTTTAAAAGCGGAGTCATTAATTCAATATCAACGTCATTGGAGTTAAACGTGGATTCTTATAAACGTTATCTGGGGAAATTGCATGATATTTTTTATTACAAATAACGGTGTTTTATTCTTGTGTGTGTGTGTGTTTTTTTTTTATTTAAAAGTTTTGATTTATGGCTGATTCTATAGAATAGCCATTAAATTTAAAACATTTTGTATTATTTGCTTCGGAAAATCTAAAATAAAAATATTTGGTCCTACTTTCTTCTTTATCACGCAGTTTGCCCAGAAAAGCTATTAAATGATTGTTTGTTTTGCTTTTTTAGTTTATTGTGGCAATAAAACGAGAAATGCATTCAATGAAATTTCCTTTAAGTAAATGTTTACATAAATATTATGAAGTATTCATTCGGTTGTTTGCAAAATTTGAGATCAAAAGCCATTTTTAAAATTTAGTTATTTTTCTTTGAGTTATTAGAGTATGATTTTTGTGATGCGTCAATTTTAAATTTATAATTTCAGCTGCCCAAGGAGAATACCATCTATAAATATTGTTTTGCTTTATTCTATTAAGATTAGTTGCATTATTCTGGTTCAAACTGCATTATTCTGAATAAGTTCATAATATACTAAATTTAAAAGTAAGAAATATTTGTAAAAACAGGTTACGTTATGAAAAGCTCCGGTCTTTAAACATATATTATATAACCACATGATAATTTATGTCTATATTTAAAAATGGGATTTATATATGTGAGAAGCTTACGTTAAATGTGAGTCTAAATTCAGGAATTCTCTGAAATAATTCATTGTGAATTCTGTACTTTGAATTAAAAAGAGAGAGTCAAATTTATATTAATTAAATTAACTGCAACTGTCATTTTTTACAACTGCTTTGGTATTTATTGTACTAAAAAAACCTTTCTCCTTAAGAAAAAAGTATTTTATCGTTCTTAATTACATGTGATGACATACATTTAATGATTTATGGATATAAAGAAAAAATTAAAAATACAAAGGAATTAAATTTTATGACAATGTCGTCTAGGAAAATATTTATCTAAAATGTGTGGGCTAAATTAATTATTTCTGTCTCATGAAAGTGTAATTCATGGTAAAAAATCTATCCATAAAATTGCCATCTACCAAATTTACTGATTTCTGATATATATTTTTGATATGTAAATCAATAAAAATAAATTTAGATGATAAATATCTAAAAAAAGTACTGCGTGCATTACTGAAATCCCGAAAAAAAAATCATTATCAGCAAATTAGTAAAATAAAAAATTCCTCCATCGTAAACATAAATTTATACTGTAGCGTGATACAGTTTTAGGGCGTTGCTCCGGTCAACAAAAAAATAAGCATCGTATATTTCTTTTTTTAATCACACAATGGAAATTAAACTACAAAGAAAATGTATACATTACACATTATTGTTTCTTTTCTATTTTTTGCTCGGCTCCTGTCAAAAATCGATTTACAAAGTATCTCATTACCCATGGCCGCACATTGAATTTTCGCTTCGTACACCCCCGCATGTAAGTACACAGATATGTCGTGATCCACTTATTGCTTCTGAATCTTAAACATATGCATATGCGTGATACGGAGCGTCAGTAAGTCACCAAGAGGACCGACTTCCAATCCATGTTAACTGCTGAATATAATTGTGCGATTTAGGGCCTGTTTGGTATACTCGTCTTTCGTTCCATCGCCGGTGCTTTCGCTCTATTTTACATTATTTATTGGGCGTGTTTTATTGACTTCAGCTTTCTTCTTTTCTGATTTCATTTTTTTATGCTGCTACTGAATTTTTTTTTTTACGTACGTTGTGAATAAATTATGATTGGAGTACAAAACTTAATTTATAGCTTTTGTACTTCTTCAAAAATATGAAAAAAATAGGTATGCAACATTTTTGTTTGAAGAGAAGTAATTGAGACATATTGTTATAGTCATTTTTTTTTATAAAATTCTATGCATTGTATAAAAAGTATTGCAATAGTGTATCCTATTGCACCACTTAAATTTTCAATATCGATTTCATTCATAAATATTTATTTATTTAATGAATCTTTTTTTCTTTTCGCGATTGCATTGAACCAAATAACATCAATCTTTTTAAAATAAGTTTTTATAATTTTTTTTTTATTGCTTGAAAATAAAGTAATAAAATGTGCGAAAACTTAATAAATACAAAACTAACTTTTCAATTATCATAAAGTTATATTACTTTCTCAAATTAACTTATTGTTAAATATTCATTTTAAAAACTAGGTGTTATCATGAAATAAGACAAAGAAAATTTTCTTTTAAATATGAAACATTCTTCTAAATTATATAATATATGTTACATTCTATGGAATCTTAATAAAAAAAATATTTTGAATCGCAAGCCAATTTGTATTTGCATATTTCAAATTTATAATTAAATAAATTTTAAATGAATTATTAGTTATATCTGAATATTAATTTTAACTTAATTATTAACTGCCTATTTTGAGATATTCTTTTATATAAATATTTTTTTTACTTTGTTAGTTGTATGATTCGAATATTTTACGCGATATAAATATCTTGATAAAATTTTTTTTATGACCACTTTAAAATTCTAGGCTTGCAAATTATTTAAAAATAATGTTTAACCTAACAAAGCTTTATTAAATTTTAAAATTATATCACAAAAAAAAAAAAATTAATTTTAATGAATATGAAAAAAAAATCATTTTTAGATCTTAGATTTTGTATACAGCAGTGTATTCAAAATGATGCAAATTTCCTGATTAATGATGGCTGATTAAATATTCCATTAACAAACTTTATTTTATATTGCTGATTTAAAAAATATATTATGAATATGCTTGAATTTAAGTCAAGAAAATGCCTGTGTGATCTTGTTGTTGTTACTAATGGCACTTGTACAAGCCATACTCGTTATGCCTCGGCTATGCGAATTTAAGTCAATCGGAGGCCTCTTTCGTTTAATCAGAGCACCATAAAGATGAAAGTACGACTTTTGTTCTTCAAATCCTCCGATAGATGGCAGAACCAGAGGATCTACTCCCTCAATTTTGGCATTGATCTGAAGGGGAAGTAAATTTTCACCAAACCATTGCACCTATGGTAACGACCGACCCAGGACTTTCAATTCCACAGATTTAACGAGCACGTGTATGATCTTGAATCTTATAAATCATTTTACAAAATGTTGAGGGTAGAAAAGAAAGTTAAGATACTTTTATTATTAAATATTTCGTTGATTTTTCGCTTAAAGTTATGGAAAATAAGCAATATAATTAAAAGCAGGTTAATAGTGGATGATAGGTAAAATGTATTTGTGTGACAACTATGTGTTCACGAGGAAGTATTTGTTTTGTTTAAATAAATAAATAATTTTAAATCTATATTTCATTTACAATTGACAATTTGAAGAATAGTGCACATAAGTGAATTTCCTATCAATGTTTGTAATTATTCCGGTAAAAGTTAAAATAAGTTTCTTTTCATATCTTCGTGTCATAATCAAAGGAAAAAATGTAGAAATATAATTTTTATGGTATGATAATAGAATTGATATTTTACTTATTCGTATAGTATTAAAATATCAATTTTATATTAATGTATCATGCACAAAATTAGGTTTCTGCTGTTTAATTACTATTTATATTGTTCTGTGAATATTTGTTCGCATTTATGTGCTGGCACCGTGTATTAATATCATTATTCAATAAGCTGTGATTGGGGATACATTACGAATCCCACACAAAGCTGGAAAATAATTCCCTACCTTGGAATCATATCAGATTATATGTCGATAAAAAGAAGCGTATATTTCGGGTATGTTAGTAAAGATAGCTATGCTGTAAAGATGTTTTGTAAAGATAGCAATGATTTTCAGATATTAACCTGAATGGAAGTGAAATATAACAACTGCGGATTAGAATCATCATATAAAAATATTTAAATTATATCGTTAATTCCAACCTGTTTCTTAGATTAAAATTATAATAATGAAATTTTGAGGTTTTTAATTTTCAGATTTAAATTCCGATTTTCTTTTTATATGAAATTGTTAATTATGATTCAGCTGCTTTTAAATACTGACGTTTTTAAATAAATAAATTTGTTTGAACATCATTGTCCTGAATTAAAATTAAGGCATAATAGACAAATATTTGCTTGTAATTTCTGCTTTTATAAAAGATATATTTACCGGACAGTATTACCCTAGATGTACAGAAAAAAAACTATTCATTATTATAAACGTAAAATCTTCGAATAAATATTTGTATGAAATATAGTTTCTCTGCAAAGATTGTTTTGTTTTCTTATGGTATTGAAATTTGCTGTAACATTTTATTATCGAAAGCTATAAAATTTTTTTTAGGTTATATCATACTGTGTTTGGGCAAAGATTTAATTCGCATCAAAATGTTATTTTTTTTATTTGTAACTGGAACGCTTTTTTAAATGATATATTAAAAGAACAATGCTAATTTTACGCCGATAAAAATATAAATGATTGTAGATTTATGAAATTCTTGAAATTATTACTGTAAATTTAGTAATACTATAATTTCAAATAGAAAACGTATATATAAAATCATTATTTCGAATAATTGTTCAAATTTTTGATGATTATACGAATAAATCACGTGTAATTTGCCTTCGTACGTCTTGAGTTATTTGTTTGATAGTGTTTGCAACTTCAAACTGTAATAAATTTTCTATATATTTGTCAATTTAGTTGCTGTCACTTGCATTACTGTGTTTCCAAGGAATTTCATTCAGATGAAGTATTTAATAATCAAACTCCATAGTTTTGATTAAATCTTTCATCCCAATGGAAATAGTCTGAATCGCTTAAAAAAATTTTTAATTAGATTTAAAAAGTTTATTGTGATTCATATTACCGATAAAATTATTTATAAAAGAATTATTAGATTTCCAGATTATCGATAAAAATTTTGTATAAATTTTTTTTAATTATTTTCAGATTAAAAACATTATCAATTCTTAAAAAAAAATTTTTTTAATGAAATTTTTTTTATATTTCCAAATTATCGATAAAATTATTTTAAAATAATTTTTTTTAGTTATTCAGATTAAAAAGCATTATCAATTCGGATTATTAAAAATATTTTTTAATAAAAGATTTTTAAATTTCAGATTATCGATAAAAATTTTTGCATGAATAAAATTTCTACATCGCGGTTTTTCTCTTGACTTAATACTTGACACAAGATTTATACTTTAAATGAGGATTTACATAAATCTGTAGAATGGTAAGAAACGTTTTAAATTTAACAAGCAAGAAAACAGTTATTGAAGCAAAACTGTGTCCACGTGCTTTGATATAATGGTTATATAAGCTGTATTTCTGTGCAAACGATATTAAAAGATTAAACGACCTTGATATAAATTCCTATCAGAACGACTTAAAACACTTGAGAACTATTATTGTTTTCTTTTATTAAACTTTAACTTTCTTCGTGCTCTGCTGCTTGGGTAAAAGATGTCATGCTGACCAAAAAAAAAAAAAAAGTTTTTAAAAAGGACTGTTTCTAATATTATCTATCTTTATGCATTTGACCAAAATTTACAACATTAGAAATGTATATCAAAATATATGGTTATTGTGGCAATAAGTTCTCTAAAGCTTATATTCAAGTTTAGAATACAAAATATAATAATGTCTTAAAATAATTTATACAAATAATAACAAATAAATATGTCATTAAAGGTAATACTAACATGAGCCTTATTGAGGAAATAGACAATTACAGTTGTTGAACATTTGAATCAAAGTCAATAATCGTATAATAGCACAAATAATGTTATTATTAAATTTGTCTTTAAAGCAGCTGAACAATTATATCGAGACATTTTTGACGATATCCTACATTAGGGGCAAATGTATTTGAAATTATATCCTACATTAATCATTGATTTTGCTTAAATAAATTATTTTTAATTTATTCCAATTTAATCTTATTCTCTAGTTATAATCTCAGAACTATAATTTTGAGTTTATTTCATTTTTTATATATTGTGGAATATACTGATTTTCTTAAGATTAACTTATATTTTAAGTTTTCTTGATTTTTATAAATTTCAAGTTTTTAAAAGAAAATTACGTAATTAATTTTGTATTATAAAATGCAGTTAAGTAAATAATGGAATTTTTTTTCCAAAATATTTCGTGCTGCGAAATATTGGACATTTAAAATTTTTATATCAGGTAGAGATGTAAATAGCAAAATTATATATATTTTATTCAAAATATCAAATGAAAAATTTTCTAAAAAATTTGGAAGCTTCCATACTTAAAAATTAGTATCAAAACAACCACTTCTGGCACATTTAACAGAAGTACAATTTTATACCAAGTCGCTTACCAGTTGCGGTAATATACTTAAGTACAGCTGCTTTAACACGGTACCACAATTAATTATTTGTAATTACTGGCTTATATGATATGATGAAGCAGTTATTCAGCTGCTAATGAGAATACTTTCGTATTGGTACAAAGTCTGCATTACATGCTGGCTGGTAAAGCAAGTATTTTAAGTATCAAGGAAGAATTTCTAGTGGTACACTATCTATGTATTCACTGGCATCTAATAACTCTGGTGATGGATCAGCATGGCTATGTTGAATATACGTGGTCAGTGTGCGTTTTCCAAAATAACGCCAACCGCGGATACGATCATCAAAATGCTTTTATCGGAAGTGGGGAATCCACCAGGTATTTAATATTACTAACTACATAATTTTATCTTTGCATGCAGATTCTTCGTTGATTGTACCATTGAAGACGCTCCAATCTGCGATGTAGTGGGAAAAGTTAGCTAAGCAATGTTTGTCAAAAAAAAAAAAAGTAATTCATGCTATTCCAGACGTCATCTGCAGACATGCAAACATTTGTTAATCGTTGAAAATGGCATCGTGTGATGACAAATGATGGCATTGTCTTGAAAATGATTCCACTTTTTGACTTGAAGCTCATTACGTAAACGTATAACTCTTCAAAACCAAACGCGTAATTTGTATTATTTCTCAGCTGATAGTTATACTGTGCTCAGCGATTTAGCTTGTCTTTCTGTATGACTGTCCTAAACCCATCGATTCCATATATTGTAGACTACCATGAAATATTAGCAGACGCGACCAACAAAAATATAATGCAGTCAATGTAGTTCCATTACATTAACATATAAGCTCTTAAAAAATTACTATTAAGTATTCGTTTTAAATAAAGCATCACAACAACTTTTCGCTAAGAAATGATATTGAAAGGCAATCTGTATACGAGAAACTTCATTTAAATGCATTTTAGGTGTCGCTACTGTCATCAACTTTTTTGATGAGAACTAGGAAAAGTCTGTTGCGCATAATGTTGAATAGAAAACAAAGTTATTATTTCTCTCCGTAATCTGACCCCAAAAGTAATGTAAGGAAAGCATAATCATGACCCAGAAGAACTACTAAATTCTGAAAGTGAAGAAAAATCAGTCTGAGTTAGCCCATCTTAACCGCGATCTTTTCCGCTTTCTAGTTCCAGTAGGACTAAAGTGCAGAACTTTTTTTATGTGTTGCCATCATGCATTCGAAACACATGAGCCACTAAGTTCATTATAATTTCATATATTTAAAATATCGGGTTGCTTTTTATATCCTATATACACTGCTGCCCACACAAATTGCAAAACCAAGAAAGACCAGAGGTATCACAACAAAATTTATGTAGATAACATGTTGACCAAGTATCAAATGATTTAATTTATATACTTATATGAAAGGTGTTCCTCCAAAATCAGTAGCCAGAGTAGCCGCCATTGTCTGAGATCACCGCTGCCACACGCCTCGGCATTGATTTAAAGAGACTTTGGATGCGTTCTTGGAGTACATCAGACTAAGCAGCTTCCATACGCTGCCAAAGTGGATCTAGTGAGGCAGCGGAGGATGTAATCTTAGTCAATCGTTAAACAACCATGAACCACATGTTTTTAATCGGCGAAGGATCCGAAGAGCGAGCTAGACAAGGAAACAATTTAATCTGGCGATAGACGAAAAACCTTTGGACAATGCGTGCCACGTGTGGTCGGTCGCGCATTATCCTGTTGAAATATGGCTGTGGGCCAGCCCTTAAGGTAAGAGAGGATAACTGGCTCCAACACCTTGGGAATGTTGCATGCTCTTCAGTGTTGGCATAAATTTCATAAATCATCAGATTTCTTAGTCTAGAAATAAAAAATTTAACAACAGAAGTATTAAGATTGGGCAAGAAGCTTGTCCCACAAAGATACTTCCGCGGTATGGTATAACTGACTATGGACCTATTTATACACCCATTTTGAAAGAGAAAACGGTGTGCACAGCAGAATAGATAAGTAAGACGATGTTTCATTATCGTGAAACTGTTAAAACGTTAATGTATCCGAGGATGGAGACAAGATCACATCAGGTATAGATTTTAGCATTTTATAGTGTGAATTATAGAAAATCACTAGAAAATAGACTTGATAAAGCTAAATCATGTTTTCAGATATGTTGCAGGCTCAAAACAAAATGCATCATACAAAAGTCAGGATATAGTCCATGAGTTATATAGTGTTTGAGGACGCAGATTTTGGAAGTTGCATCAAAAAGAGTAGATCTACACGGGGAGAGTTTTATTCCAGTATGCAAGAAGTGCAATATCTTAACTAAGCCAACGACAAGCTATTTTAACAACTTTAATTATTGAAACTCGAATAGTTGCAGCAATCGAAGCTGCAAAAGAGTTAATTTGTCTTAAAATACTCATCCAGGTAGTTTCTCCTTTGAAAGACGTGCCAACAATTTCTGTTGATAACACTGAGGGTATCAGGCTGGCTCAGAATCTAGAGTTTCATTGCAAAATAAAGCACATCAGTCTAAAATATTTCTTTATTCCCAAAAGAAGTATTAGAAGATGTGAACTGTGTAAATCAGATAACAGAAATGCAATTTGCGGATATGATGACAAAACCTCAGCAGAAACCAAGGCTGTTAATGTTGTGTAAATAGACAAGACTCATATAAACTGTAATCATAATTTAGAAACATAAGAGTGATTTTTTTTCTTTTTTTAACAAAGTAAAGTGTTGTGTAGATAATGTTAAATGGAATACAAAATTATCATTTCTCAACACAATCTGGCAGCAAATGTAATAACTACATCTGTCACCACGAGCAGATAAAATTCAGCTATGTTCTATTTTTAACCTCAGTTTTGGTTGTTTTATTTTATATTATATTGTATGATGTTTTAATAGTAATTAAACGCACATTTTAATATTAATTCTGAGTATTTCTTCCATTAAAGATAAACTAAAATATTTTTAAAGCCAGTCATATAATATCAAAGCCTCTTTTTTCTGTCATTTCCATTTCTGATACGTTTATTGTTGCTTCTATTACATTTATTTTTAAAGGTCGACATTTAGTAAACTTCGTTGATCTGGACATCTCTATGAAATCAAAGAATAGAATTCTTATCATTTTTGATAATATACACTTTAAGCACATTTATATAGAAACATAATGAAATAATAGATAAGAATGTTATCCATATTTCCGTAGAAGTTTACTAACATATACACTTTGATTTTTTGAAAATTTTTTATCACGAAGATTGGGCCTAAATGTGAGTAACAAAATGGTAATCTTAAAATTAAGTTAAAGTGTTGAAAATACCAGGGTTACCAGAAATAAAATTTTATCACCAAATGTTTTGTCGCCAAACCAAGGGGTACCAGCTTCTACACCGAAACCATTATTTATGCATGGGCACCTGTTAAAGTGAAAGGTAGATGAGAATATTATCTATTATTTACATCGTTTAACAGCGAAAAATTTTCTTGCGTTGAAGTTAATAATTCTTTAATTTCTTAATTGATATAGATAATGAAAGATAGCTTTTAAAATTTTATATTTTCTATTAAAAATTTATTTACACGTGATGGAATTGTAAGGACAAATAGTATTAATTTCTATTTAAGACTGGTTATTTTTTAAAAGAAAGTTATAAAATAGATTTCTATAAAACAATTTTTTCCCCTTAATGCAATAAATTGCTATTTTATTTGAAAATAAATTTCTTCCCATTAAGTTTATAAATAGAATAATAAATTCATATTCCTATCTTTTTGTGTAAGGAAAAGTACATAATATTTATAAAAAAATTATAAGGAACTTTATATGTGTTTTAAAGTATTTTTAAACATAAAATTACGTTTGGGCGTATAACTATTATACGAATGAAATATTACAGTTGGTATTTTGTGTATATGGTATTTATGTTTTAGTGTAATATATAAAAATATGTACTGAGAAACACCTTTTGAAACGCATTATAAAAATCTTTTGTATTGTATAAGCATATATTTTTAAATATATGTTGATTAATACATACATCAGTTATCAAATTTAAAATGTCATTTTTCTAAACTTTATGTAAATAATATAAAAAATATTTTTGAATGTGTGACCTCGAATGCTTCAAATCTCAAAGAAAAAAATATTTGATTCTTTAGATTAAGATTTTTGTAAAATATTTTTATATTTTTAATTTTCATCTCATATGTTAATGTTATAAAAATATTTGTGCAATATAATTGATGATATTGAGGAATTTTCATTAAATATGTGTTATCCTCCTATAGTAATAGGGTGTTACTTCCATTCCTTAAATTTATTTTAAAATTGAAGAATAATATTATGACTTGTTCTTCAAATCTAATAAACTATGTAGGAAAATCATTATAAATATGAAACAATATTTCTTATCCCAGTAGGGAATCTCATAAAGAATAATCCGTAAAATTAGAAAATATATAGTCTACATATTTTGTTTTAATTACTATTTATTACTCAATTTTTAATTTAAAACCTAAAGATTTGCGATGTTTGAAATATAGATAGGAATGTTTGTTCATGGAATATCACATACATCGTTGGAATAAGTTATTTATTGAATCAATGTAAAAAAAGACTTTGGATTATTTGGACGATAAGCATCGTGATTTTTTTTTCAAATTTAATATCAAATTTGCTTTTCTAAATATAATGTACTAGCGAAGAAATATTACATTGACGGCCATTTGTATTTACTTAACTTTTAGCATGTTTTTTACATATGTAGCTTTTCAAATTTGTGATTGATATGATTGGTGATATTTTTTTTATCCATAAGATATCAAAAATTCTCGCGGATTTATAATTTTATAATTCATTTTATTATAATATTCCCTTTAATTATTTAGGACAAGCAGCAATCAAAATGATTGAAAATAATTCCTCATTTGGGAAGGAGTGTATTTATCAAATAAAATCTCCCTTCTCGCGTGAACTATTAGTTGTAAAGTTTCGGGTTTTCACGTGTATCAGTAATTTAAAAAAATACTGACTTGTGCAGTTGCGATCAAAAAAATCTTGCATTCTCAAAGTACTTAATTAACAAAATAATAACTATGAATCATGTTTTGTACACTTTCTGTAGGGATAATTTGTGAGACTTTTAACACACACCTTCTATTACCTTTATAATAATTATTCAAATATATTACAAAAAACTTTTCCCAACACCTTATAGCAATCAATGCTAAATTTAAAATCCTTATATCAATAAAATTTTTTTAAAAAATATAGATAAATAAAGGAAATGCTAGTTTTTAATTTTTTAACAATTCATAAATTTGCATACTATGTGCCTTTTAAAATCAATTTGCTTAAAAAATAGCTTTTTTTGTAAAAATATATCATATTTAACATCATTAGCTCAAGATGAGCTAAATTTGTATATTATGAGTACACGTGTGTTTTCGAAGATTATTTTTTAAATCATTCCTTTTTTTATATATAAATGTTATACTTTTCAAAGTATAAAATCAGTTTTTTGTAACAGAACTTTCGGTTGATATTAAGCAACATGTAGTAATCACCTTTCTTAGAGTACCAATATTTATTTGGCACATTGTTCCTATTTGCGCTAGCTTATAATGGTCGCCTGAAATAAAGGAACACTTAATCATCAAACTGAGGTGAAATGTTATTGACTTATTAGGAATTTAAAAAAAAACTGCTACTTGTTGATGTATTAAATGTTTGCGGAGTTCAGTAATGAATGAATAGTCAATAAAAAACATCCAATTTTGCGAATCAAAATATAAAGAAAAAATTAATATAGAAAATACGATAGCATAAAAGCCACTACTTTTCGCATATTAATGCGTCAAACAGTAGCCAATTCAGTTAAACCGAAATAACTCTAAATCATTTTATTGTAAATGATTAAAATATGTATAACTAAAAAACAAGATTATGAAAAAAAATACCAGACTGAAAAATATGCCCATTATTAGAGGCTGGAAGTTACGTGCTCTATATTATTAGACTTCATTTATCAAGAATGGGTTTTCCAAATAATTATTCAGAGTACTATTCCAATGGGGATTAATGAAATAAAACATAAAAAAATCTCATTTTATAATAAAATATTTGCTGCTTGCAATTTATTTAAAATGTTGAAGTGGACACTTTTTTTTTTTAATGAAAAATAAAATATTATAGATTCATTTAAGTGGCTGTTTTTAAATCTTGTGGCTGTGATTTCTGCTTTTCTTTCCTCTCTTCTTGATCGAAGACATTTTTCAATAATTTATTTTTTATGCTATTTATTTTATATACCTCAGAATAGGTTTTGATCATTATTCGTTTCATGCGCATAGGTTATTAGAGCATTTTATTATTTGGTCACCAATGAAAATCTTGAGGTAAGTATGATGAAGTTCGTTTTTTTTATAATGAAAGTATATGTTGAAATTCTATCGCTTTTTTAATGTGGAAAGGGGGTTGGTTGCTCTAATAATCTAGTCACAGCTTCAGATTTTTGTATTAAGATTTTTTGCACACACACATGGGGTTGTTATTTATTTAAAATTACACGCGCATTTTTGGAATAAAAAGATATCTATTGATTTTCGTTGTTTCTTTAATGTCCGGTGTTCGTCACTAATTTATTTTTAAAGAATAGAATATATATTACCTTCAAAAATTAATATTTTTATTTAATTCAATCTCCGCTTTTTATAATTTACTTTGGATACTTTAAAAAATTCGATAAATGAAAAAAGTACTATACTTTGATATAATGCAAACATCGATGAAAATTAAATAATATTTATTATAAAATGCTGAGAAATCAACTGGATATATTAAAAATTTTCACATTTTTGTTATTTTAAATTTTTGTATCGATAAGTTACAAAGCTACCTGGATCAGCATTATGAAAAAACGAAGAGGAGATAGTTCTATGTAAATACAATTGCGATGAGAAAGTTTTATGTACGATATATTAAGCATTTTTAAATGGTTAAATCTTAAATATGAGTTTAAGGAGGTACTTGCAGTCAGATTTTCATTGTAGTAAACTTGGATCATTTAGAACTAGTTGTGTGACGATGAAAGAGAACTGAATATCTATTTCCATAGTAAATCAGCTATGTACTCTAATTTCTAATCATCGTTGATCTGCTTGATGTTCTAGTGAAGGTAAATCAATTACGGTTCTTTTACAAGCACTTATGTACCACCAATTTAATCCACGTCGTAATAGGGCTGCAATTATCTTAGTTTATATCCGTACTTATTTCTGCTGCAGGAAGAACGATATAACAATATCATTTTAAAGAATTTTTTAATGGAATTTATCTGATTTGTAAAGCGCCAGCATTTTCTGCGTTCCACGTATTTTCTGAAACTAAAAAATGCTTTCGAATGAGTCACGTTTGAATGTAAGCTGGACAGGATATCAGTGGAGAATTGTTCTACTTTCTGATCCATCCCGGTTTCTTTTACCAGAGAATTTTCGAATCAATGAATGGTAAGAAAAGTTCTCTACGTATTTATTTTAATATACTTAAATATCTGTATACTAGTGAAAAACAGTAGTAGTACATTTTAATGTTAGTTTTTGCTGGACATTTGTATTTTACTGGATCCTATTTTGTCTGTGTGCTGACATAACTGATGACGCATTTATTTTGGAGGCAAATAATACTTGACCTTACACTATTTGTCTTACTGTATCTTGAAGAATAGATTATAATGCAAATAACATGATCTTAATATTCCCTTGCTTTGAATCCCACTTGATATATCCGAAGGAAATGATCTCAGTAGGTGTATTGCTGGTTTTTCAACCTATCTATAGTTCCGATTTGGCTTTGAAATGTTATATGTGATTAATATGAATTGCTATTATGCTCCTTGAGACTATCGCAAATAGCATGACAGAGACTGTGCATTCTGTCATGTTTAAAATTCTCTAGTTTAAAAAAATGTTGCCTAGTCAAAACATATTTTATGATCATCTTCTTAGCAAAATAATTTATGATCACTATTATATCACCAAATGTATGTAAGTTGTATAACACACTTTTGTGATTTTAAATTGCGAATATTTTGATAAATCTTATCAACAGGTTTAATTAAATTTTCATCATATTTTTTTCATTTAATATCCAATAACTTTTGGAATTTTCCTTTCTAAACCCGTACAAATATTAGGGTTTAGCTCCTAATACGGTAAAGAAAGGCTTTTATCAGTTAAAACTATTTAAATCCTTCTTAAATGGACAAGTACAAATAGTGTATGGAAATAAGTAAAATATTTATCAATTCCTCAGCAAAATCTGCTTTTGCTCTTGAAAGTAGATGAAGGAGAATATTAGGATCTCGCTCTTTCTTCTAAATTAGACCACAGGGGCACTATGCTGTTTGTGCTGATGACTAGACAAGCCGCGAAAAGATTACAATTGAATCTTCATACTCCCAAAATCATGCTTAAGCAATTTGATTACAGTGAACTATTATCTTAAATACAATTTTTTGTCGAACGCTGATACAGTTGATAGGCCAACAAAATAACATTTTCAGTAGTAGAGACTTATGTGTTTAATGTAGTAAAGTTACCTACTATAAACCACCAGATGAGATTCCTATCCATTATGGAACCAACCCAAAGCTTCAGCTTAAAAAAGATACTGTTTGGTTGTAGACATCTGTGCAGATGTTAAACCATTCTATCGTGAGAAGTGAGGGGAAATTGAATTCATCGTAAAGAAAGACATGTTTCCATTGATACGCAATACAGTTTTTACGGGGCTTGTACCACTGTATTTGTCGATTTACATTTGTCATAAGTGTTTTGCAGTCGCAGCTTCTCCTCAAATATTCTGTTTATGTACTTCTATTTTAGCTTTATTTGTCCGTTCTGTAGATGTTCATTTAACTCAGACATCTCTTTTCTTTGTGGCTTTCCTTTTGGTGGTCACAGTCTTCCTTTATGCTCGTATATTTCTCCCAGTGTGAGTTGGATTTTTTTCTTTAATTCTATGTCGCAGATGTTTTGCCGTATTGTGTATACTATCATGACCTTCGACTCGGTGTTTATTGATATTATCAACAACTGCACCACTGTGGTTATGAATGTCCCGACAAGATAGGCCTTCACTATCTGCTTTCTTTGGAACTCAGAGAGGTTTCTTCTTTTAGCTTCGTTTAAAATGAAATTAATCAAATAATTATGTGCAAAGCTCTCTCTCTCACCCTCCTCTCTCTCAGAGACGGATCTTTGCACATCATTATTTGATCTTTCAGAGAGAGAGAGAGCTTTTCTATTATTTTGGTCAACTCTTTTATATATGAACATTGAGTTAATAATGACTACTTCATCATTTATGAGAGTGATAAAACAATACATCTATAAAAGACTTTAAAAATTTTTGCAATTGATACTCGCAAACTCTCTCATATATACTTTTTATTATCTTCACCAGTTTAATAGAAATTGCAGGAACTTTTATGTAAAGTAATTCGAAAATTTACATAACCTATAAAGTGTATTGTTTTTGAAACATTTTAGGTAAGAACTATGTTTTATTATCTTGTATATTCGACAGTCTCTGTACCTATTATGCTAATACACTGACATTGCCTCGATGGTATGTAAATACTGAAATTAAAAAATACACAATTAAATTTTCATTATTTTTGATTTAACTTTTGCATTTATCAGTGTTTTATTCAGAAATCAGTAATTAATGTGTATTAGATAATTTAGCCTATTTAAAAATACTGTTATTTTAATAAGGAATGTATCATTTTGTTGTACAGATTTTTATCATTTTTCTGTTTCTTAAAAAGGCAAAAATTTCATCGTGCATATTTGTTTGTTTCTTTGCTCATTTTCATTAAAAAGATGAAAGTTATGAACTGCATATATCTAATTCAAAAACACAATATTTTCATTTTTAATGAATAACTGACATACGGAGAACACATATTAAATAAAAAGCAAAATTTGTTGTTAATAATTATTTTATTTAACAAAAGCGATGTTTTCAAACATTTTTTTATTTCTTAAAATTCATCAACTTCTAATATTAATAAATTTGTATTTATTATATTTAAGAAATCATATTTTTTGATTTGCTGTTTGGTTCAGTAATACTGCTAATTTTTCTATTTGAACCCCAACTAAGTTCCAAAAGCTCATTGCTGAACTGTTCAGCTGAAGGCAATTTCAGTTGATCATTTCATGTATTAAAATTTATAAGTGGGTCCAATTTTTAAAATGTTTATTGTGTGGAAAAATTAACCAGGGATTGGCAAAAAATAATCCGAGGTGATCAACTTAATAACTCTTGAAGATTAAAATTAATGTATAATATAAATGGCTTAAAAAAGAATAGCTTTCTTCTTCAATTATCTTCAAACTGAGTTAATGATGTTCCTAAATATAAGTAATATAATTAATTTTAAATTTGGAACAGTAAATTTGAAGATACACTGTTTAATTTAATATTATTTTCTTTATAAATATTCCAAATATTTTTTCAAAAAATATTGTTAGATTTTTTTTATTGCGTTTGTGCTTTTTTTTCTGCTTTATTCAATCTATATTTTTCAGCTGTCTTTTAAATCATGAGTAAAGCGACTTTCAGCATTCAAAAATATTACAGTATTGATAATGAAAGATGTTCACTTTCTTTTATTATTATATTTTAATATAATAGGGCATTTTTTCATATACTTCAAGTATTAAATATCTATATGGTAGCAGAAAATGAACTTCCTTTTTAATATTTTTAGCAATATTGCAGATATCCATTCATTAAGTAAAAAGTTAGTTCTAATAGACTCCTAAATGTAAACTCTGAGCCACATGCCAAAAATATCATGACAAAATTTATTTGACAGATAACATGTTATATATAAAGATCAAATGATTGAGATTACAGCCTCTTGTGATGAATGATATTAAAATGAGTAGTTAGTGTAGCTGGTCCAGAGAGTTGGCTATTACCGATGACGAGTTGCCTAGACAAAATCAAAGAGCGTTTGGATACATCCTTGGATTATAGTAGTCCATGCCGCTTACACATATTGCTAAAATTGATTTCGTGTATCAATTAAATCTTCTTGTTCCAGTTGTTGTGAAAGCATAGACCACACGTTCTTGATAGGATCTAGATCAACAGAACAAGCAAGCTAAGGAAGCAGTTAATATACTAGGTAAAGAACTCTTGAAAATTGTGTGCCACGTGTTGTTACACTGTATCTTGTTAAAATAAAACAAACGGCAAACTGAAGGTATGATTGGATCATGAGCTCCTACATATCACAGATGCAGCACTGGCCTTTCAGTGTACCAGTAGTGTGTACTAGAGAAATGGCAAACTTAGTTCAAACAGTGCTGCTCCATTCCATTATTAATGTTCGTTATTCATCTCGTCATTATCGGCACAAACACCTGTGGTTTTGAGTCAATGATAAACGAACCAATGAATACCTGGCGGACATTACACTCGGCTGAAAAAGATATCGAATAATACTAGTGATCATTTAATGATGTGTAACTTATCTGAGTCTGTTAGGCTATAGCTCATGATATGGCTGAGCTATCCATCACTGCCATTTGATCGCGAGTAATGATGCCACGAGGTTGATATATTTGTTCCCATTGATACATTGTTACTTCCTGCAGATCCATATCAAAGTTGCTTGGTTTCATCCAACACAATTACCGATTTCTCTGAAAAATAATCCACAATCCCTATAGATTTTACTTCTTCGTCAGTTGAATTCAGAAACTTGCTTGAAAGACTCTGGATGCCTTCTAAATTCATAGCTAAACAGCTCAAAAAAAAATCAATTGTTGCAATTTAAATTGGCAATCGCTCTCTTCTCCCTTTATGTAGCGCTTGCAGATGGTAATACAGTCCCCTTTCACCGCCGCAAATGCATGATTTAAATTTCACTTGATTTCCTTACTATTTTTAGGCTGTTTTCATTTGGTTGACTATCTATATTTATATTGATAAATTGCTTAAAGAAGGCTGCAATATGGCACGACTCAGTATCTTCTTGGATGGCGTATTTGTCTGTTCTATAAAATCAGAATGGTGCTGTCTAAGATGTATATTAGGAAACCGGGTTCGATTTATTGAATAGAACAGGTAAAGTTACCAATAATACCAAGAAAAATACTAATCTTGTTCATCTTGTTGTAATATACAAAAGACACGTTCTTCCGTAAAATAGTTAAAAAAAAAAAAAAAAAAGAAAGAAAGAAAAAAAAAAAAACCTGTGCCGCATAGTGTGACGTTGTCAACACTTAGTTAATCAGTCACTTTTTTGTTTGCTTGACTTGTGTGTGGTATTATATTAGTTGATATTAACGTTGTGTATTCTTTCTACAGAGAATGTAGACCTTAAAAGTCACCTGTTTTGTTGGTTTTAATGGCCCCAGGTTCACCAGTTTGGAGTGGTTTCTGTAAGCTCTTATGATTCTTATATACCACCATATTCTATCTACTTAGGGGGTTACAAACCCACTAAATTCGTGTATTAAGTAACTATTCACAACAGTAGCAGGGACGATTTGGCCGTAATTTGTCACTCATAAAAACGAAGTCCACTCCAGTCCAGTGGACTATTGAAACAAGCGCATGAACATGGCCTTACAATAATGATCTCCGATCACAGAATTTCTAAAAGGCGTTGACCTTCAGTCCACAAGTTCAGCTTAATGCTTCTCCAAACGTATCTCCAAATAACGGTATCTTTCTGTGAAGTTACTAGGATAAAACCATACTTCAACTTCATCTTATATCAAGTGACGTTCAGAATTGCTTAGTACACTAAAACGACTCTTAATCTTAAAGAAGAAATGACTTCATTGATGTAATATCCAGTTTTTGTATTCCTTGAACCATGAAGCCGTTGCTTCTATAGCCAACTTTCGAACTGTTGTACTGATCAGGACGATGGGTGACAAGGCAATCTAAAATAGTGACACTTGTCTCCCCACTGCTGTGAGCAACAATGTTTTTTAATTAAAACGTTGTTGTTCATTGGTTTCAGACTCTTCATAATATATCACCAACTCAACTGTTTTTTTTTTGGGGGGTTGGTCACTACCAACATTTCTAACAATTATAGTTTGGAAGATTTTCTTAGCGCGATACTTTGGTATATTCCGAATTCTTCAGGTACATTGGTCATCTATGCCTTTTCATCAATTTACCGATTATTCTTCTACGTGTGAAACCTCATCCAGATAATTTCTTCGATCCATATTTCATTAAAGAATTGACTTGTACTAGTGTTTAGCATCCAATTACGTTTAAATATTTCTTTTTCTTGTAGTTTTGAGCTTGCGTACAGAGACCGCATTTTAACTTTATTGAAAAAAATAACTTATTCAATAAAGTTATTAGTACCATCTACCACATTTGTTATATATATTTTATAAAGCAAAGTTAAATTGTAAATTATTCATATTTTTACGAAACATTTAATTTAAATTTCAAACTTGCTACATAGACTCGAAGAAAACATTTATCAAATTAAAATGTTGGTTAGTTTGTAAATAAAATTTGTTATCCTAATTGAAATAAAACAGATACTGAATACATGACAAATATTTTAATTATTTTTTATCGTAATTTTTTAATTAGCTCTTTCTTGAAAAAAAAAATTCCTACGATTTTTACAAAATTGTCTTTTAAAGTAGAATGTCTATGAGAAAAAAACCAAGTTTTCTAACTGACCACGATTGTTAACCAGAAAAAAAAATATCAGAATTGGATTGTATAAGAAATTATTTATATTTTAATTCCTTATATATATATATATTTATATATAATGAATAAATGTTAAAAATTTGTTTAATTGTTAAAAATAAAATATCAGATTAGCAAATAATAAAAATAAAAAAAACATTTTTCATCTGTTTGCTATTGTTATTGAAAATTTTAAACTTATTATAATTATATACTTAAAAATATTTTTAATATTTTTGCAATACCCAAAGTAAGTAATCCGTTTCCACATAAGAATTTTACATATTTTTGAAAGTATATCATTTCAATAATCGTCCAGAAACTCAACAAATAATTGTTTTATATTTACAAAACTCATAAAAAAATAATCCGTATACTATTTCAAAAGTAAAAGTAGCGAGTTTATTAATAAATAATAAATCAATTAGGAAAATAACTAGCCGTTTATCCAATTCATTTTATCAATTTGGATTTGCTAGCAACTTTTAGATTTGCTTAGTGCAAATTTATAACACGTTTCTTTTCAGCAATCGTATCGAGATTATGTCGCGGTAATGGCTGGTGAGATTTAATCTTCTAGACCGAAAATTAAGTTTCTTCGTTGCTAAATGATTGGTTTGCTATCATTACGAAAATAAAATAAAGTCACAAATAAATTAAGCAGCAAGTTTGATTTCTCTAGATTCTGTCGGGGTAAGAGAAAAATTGGTGATGCAGAAGTATTTGCTGAAATAAATCTTACAAACTAAACGATTCTGAAGGCTAATACTAGAAATTGTATTCGCTTAATTTATTGTGATATACTTCAAATATAACATAAAAGAATCGATTTTTAACTCGAAATCATTCAGAATTAGATATGCGGTCTGAATCATCAGACTTATATAAAAATATGCTTGAGTAAAATGTATTTCCTTCTTCAAAATATAAAGTTGTTATTTTTTTGTTCTTATGCTGTCGAACATATTCTTTATTTGCGTGAAGACCGGCTTATTGACTTTTGCTAATTAGTTACCTAATGTGACTTATGTGATAATGTGTGATTTATACCGTTAGTTATTTAATGATAGTATTATGAAACCTTTAAATTTATTAATAGAAAACAAAGACTCCTCAACTCCGGTGATAAATTCATTATCTTGGCTCTAATAACGTTGCCTGAAAACAGTTCATTTTGTGAACATAATATATTATAAAAATATGCATTTTCCATTCGATATAGAAGCATTACTCTTTCTGACTTTAACGACACAAGATTTAATAAAGAAAATAAAACAGACACTATTAAACAATTCAATCTTACCTAGTAAAGAAACTATTGTATTAACAATTCTTTATATTTTTAATGTAACATCAATAAAATGTGCAATTACGCTGATGTTAGAGCCTTATAATGAATTGTAAAATAAAACAATGCAAATTACAATTACATAAAATTGTTTTTAACTAGATGCGAACATATTTTGAGCGTTCAAAAGGAGTATGGCGTGTGAGAAGCTATATTTTGTTAAGCGATAAACTGCCAAACCAATTCAATCGTTTACTACTTTCATTTTGAACTTCTATTAGTCCTTGGAATATTACATTATTAAAGAGTTTATTTCAAGTATTATAATGGCCGAATTCACAGAAACATTGTTGACGTTCCCTGATTAGATATCCCTCACTCTCCGCCGGGGTAATTGCAGTCCGATGATTGTTCGCAACGGAAGAAAAGAATGTACCTTTATTATAAAATCAGGCCGGGCCAAATTGAACACTGACACGCGATAGGCTAAAACCGATAATTTAAAACTTGATTTATCGGATTTAAAGCAGCAATTTTCCTTTGATCGGAGAAGGTGAAATGAGTGCGTTTATACTCACGTGTCTGTTGCAGAATTTATAATCTCCGGTTTTTCATAATTAATGTTGATTGGGTTTGTTAAACCCTCGGCGAAATTGCTCAAAGGGATTTTTGTCCTTCAACGTTTTTTTGATTTTTTTCGTTCAATGTTCTAATCCAAGATTAGTTTTCTGATTTAAGTGCTTTCTTTATTTTTTTTCATTCGATACATTATATTTTATCTGTTTTTTAATTCGCATACTTCTGTAGGCGTATTCTTAAATTGATAGAAAGTATAAAAAATGACTTGAAAATACCTACCAGCGAGTGTAGGGCAATTAGTTCGCGAACTTTTGATGTGGCGTTTGTTCACCTGAAGACCTTAATTGGTGAAAATGGCTTCAAAATGTCATAGTATTTTTTTCAGTATATCAGAGAATAATAATAATGATATTAATTTCAGAACTGTAAATAAATTATTGCGCAAAACATTCTGATAATCATGTTAATTTGATCACATGATTCATTCCGCTCTGTTTTGTTATGTGGGTATTACCTACTAATAAACAATTTAAGCAGAAAAACCATTAAATGTTTTTTTTTATATTTTTAGCACACTTAAAGTTTAATAATTCAAGAAGTTAAACAACAGCCTTACCGATACATTTTGATAATTTATTATTAGTTTTGTTCTTAAATTTTTTTGTGATTTGATTGAATGGCTTATAAACTATTAATACGTGAAACATTAAAAAATATTTATAAATACAGTTTCAAATAAGTTTTATGTAACAAAACCATACTCAACGTTAATATCTTCTAAAAAAAGATTCAACTTTACATTCCTTATTATTCATCAGCTGAAATCGGAAAAAAAAAAGAAATAGCTTTAACCGTGAGAAAAGTAACGGCACATTTTTCTGGAAAGGATATATTGTTATATACGTTTCTCCATCAAAAAAACTTTTAAAATTCCTTTTGATTTTTTCAGATATTTTATCGCCACTAGTTAAATGTTGCAATAATTTTTAGGTGTTATTTATATTGTGATGTAAACTAACAAATTTTATTTTTAAATAAATTTGAGTTTAAAGAATTTTAGCTGCAACCCATTTAAATTGTTTTACTTTTAATTCTCGGTTGCTGAAAAATGTAATTTAAATTACACTGTTTTTTAAATGTTAAATTTTACTATTGGGGGCAGTTTTGTATACATACATACATACATACATACATACATACATACATACACACATAATATATAAATATATATATATATATATATATATATATATAAGAAAACAGTACATTAAATAAGGATTCTTAAATTGTACTTCATGCATTATACAATTAATACGCAATTACCTGTGTTCATAATGCATATAGTTAATTAAATAAAAAGAAAACTATTTAGTTATTAAATTAAATAGTATTCTGTAAGAGTGAATGAAATCAAATTATAAAAGGCGAATTTATAAATAATAAACTTGACGTTAAAAACACCACTTTTAAATCAAATTTCCTCATAAAAATATGGATTTTCGAAATGTATTACATGATTTGATATTTATTTACGTTTGTGATTACCGATTTTATTATTAGGCTGTTTTTCCTATTTGTTTTTGCTCTGCTGTCAAAAATATTTGCACATTTATTTTTTTGCTTCTGTAATGTATTAAATTTAATATTTAGAAAAAAATATAAAAGGATAAAGGATGCGAAGGCTATTGTTTTTTTTTGAAAAAGAAAATTATTTAAAAAATTATTAATTCAATAAAAAAGAAGAATTTTAATTTGCTCACATTCTACTGAAAAATCTGCAAAAAATAAATTTTTAAATTTTAATAATTTAAAATTTCAAATTTATACATTTAAACATTTGGACCTCGAAATTATTGAAATTCTTTTTGTTTTTATATGTTATTTTTACTTATATACTTAAAAACTCATCTATGCTAATTAAATATTACTAGATATTTAATCATTAGGCATTTACTGCATAAAAATGTCAAGATTTAAATTTTGAAAAAAAGTATAGCATATATAATATTCTGGCAAAAAATATCTAGATAATTTTTTTTAATTTTCTGTTTTAGTATTATTTTAATATGTAGTTTAATTAAAAAAGATTATTAAAGTATTCAGAAGCAAATTTTTTTAACCAAGCATGTTAGGAAAAAAATTGTATTAATATTAGTTTAAAAAAATGCAAAAAACACTTAAATTATTAGTATAAAGATTACATATAATTTTTTTTACTAATTAAACTCTTTGAAACAATTTTAATTAAGTTACAGCTCTATATTTATTTATTTATTGTTATATATGAATACAATCTTTATAAAAATTAACATAGATTCAATGCTCTAAAAATATAACATTTTATGCATTATTTTAAATTTCGCAAATATTAGGTGTAATAATTAAGTTTAAAATGAGGCATATTAAAGCTTCTTTATCATTTAAAAAAATTTAAACTGGCTTAAATATATGCGTATTAAATTGCTGACACACAATTATTCACACCAAAAAATATTTTTAATTATTAATATCACTGATTATTTGTAAATTGTTATAATGAAATAATTTAAATATAAATGCTAAAATTTGTTTTGAATTTTAGCGTTTTAGTCTAAAATAACTAATTTAATATTTTCTTATGTGTAGAAAAAATTATAAGTTATAAAATCTGGAAATCTCTTTTAGGTTACTTACAATTTATTTTTTTACAATGGTTATTTATAAATACATATTACATGTTAATAGTACCACGATGTAGCTACTCTTTTACAAAGATTAAGATTCAGTAATATCTCTCTATTACTGATAATTTCATCATAATCGAAAAGAGAAACGATATCTTGTATGGCTAAAATCCTTTATCTCATATTATGTCTAACAGTTTACGAAGAAAAATTCCAAACAACTATTTATCTTTATTTTCTTCTCAACGGCTACTCTATAAAATAAGCAAAGCTATATTGAAGTATAAACAATTGAACCTTCATTCTAAAAATAATGATGTGTTCACCAATTTTTTTTTTCCATTCACATTTCCAAAGCTGGTTAAAAACATAGAAACACGTAATAATTCTTTAAATGGGGATGATGATATAAAAAAATGTCGATTATTATACGAAACAAACATAAGTCATTTCGTCATTAACTGAGTTGGTAAGGCTTAATCTCTACGTTGTAAAAAAGCAATAAACAGTAGACCAGTAACAATTTATTTTCTAAATTGTTTTATTCTCCCCTTTCTATTCCGCTGAAGTAAACGCGTGCGCTTGAAATAAGCTTCAGAAAAGGGAACCTTTGATACATAAGGTAGCTATTAGTATTTGACTGGACTGAGGTAAGACGGGGGAGAAGATTTGTGAAAGGAAAGCCTGGAAACGCGCAAAAAAATAAGTGGTCGCAAAAGGGCAATTATTAAGCAATTTGTGATTTTACACCATCAATCCAAGCGAACTCCTTTATTCCATCCCTCAATCTTTTTTTTCTCTGTAATAAAAGAAAGAACGGAATTGAAGGAGCAAAAAAGAAGGTTGGAATAAAAGAAGTATTTAGGCAGATAACTCCTCCTTATCTGGGGGAAGTGTAAAGAGGCCCCTCTACTTAATGTTGAAGCTTTTACCACCGGAGAACCTCGTTTGCTGAAAATAATTATTCCGTTTTGTAAATCTAAATAGTACGTTTGATTAAAAGTTGTTGAATAAATCGTTTTATAAAATGGGTTTTGTTAGCTCAAATGGAAGTATTAAAAATGAGATAAACAAAGTGAATCTGATGGGAAAGAATGCTATAGTTCATGCATGTATTAGTAAACTGCTTTGTTTTGTATATAAATATTTCTAAAAATTGTATCGATTCAATTTACAAAATGTTAACAACTGTTTTTTCTATAAATCTTGTTTTATCACAACTAAATATTCAAAATATCTTCATGAACTATCACGATTCATAACAATTTACGAGATTGCGATAAAAAATTTCACGATGTAAAATAGTTAGAAATGGGATTTTCAGTTTAATAACTCATGGGTTCGATTCTGACCTCAAGCACTGATTTTTCCTGAGGTTTGATATTTTTACTGTACAGTTTTATAGCTTAAAGCTATATTAAGACAATGTAATATTTCCCGCGTTAGATGCAGTCAACGAAAAGTCTACTTTTCGTAAAGAGTAAACCTCATTTATGTGTCGCAGGAGAAAAGATCTGTAAAACACCCAAGCACATCAGCTTCAACAGATATTCACAGAGAAGGTAGAATTGCAACATTCACCTGCTTTTGTTCAACATTGGCCAGAATCGAACTTTGGAATTTTCATTCGATAGATTTTCCTACCACTAATTTACGGTTATTCCTCAATATTCACTTAAAACTGCAGAAGACTCGTGTACAAAATTTGTTACAAGAGTTACAACTAATTTGAACCAAACGAAAAATACTTCTTAAATTATGAAAGTACTGAGCTATATAAAGTAATTTGGAAAATCACACGATTAGTATTACTTTTAAAAATATAATTATTTTTCAACTTCTGTCTTAGAAAGGGCTTAAATAATGATAACAGAGTATGTGAATATATATACATATATATATATATATATATATATATATATATATATATATTTATATATATATATATATATATATATATATATATATATATATATATATATATATATATATATATATATATATGTTTGTGTGTGTGTGTGTAACAGTGCCATCTATCGAAAAAATTATAATTATTCGTACTACACAATTTCCTTATTAAGGCCCTATTAAATTATGATGAAACTGAATATACATGTATGAGTATTTTTTGAGAAAAACTTCTCAAAGTGTCAGGCAACTTTAATTATAAATAATCTATATATATTTATAAAAGTTATTCTAATTTGATTGGTTGAGATGTTAAATCCGGAAGGTAAAAGCGACAGTCCTATTGTTAAGCTTAAATGCTTATAACTTTCGCATTTTACAAGTTTTAAATTTAATGAATCACGTAAAATAAGCACGATACATGATTCAAATTTACAGAATTTTTCTTGAGATAAAGTGTCAGCAATATATATCTAATATAGCGGAATATAAATAATTGGAAGTTGAAATATATTTGTACATGTCTTCTTATATTTCCATTTAAATAAAATATTTATGTACTCAGTGCTTATTTTTTGTGCGTTAATTATTTAAATTACTGTGCGAAAATTATTTACTTATTCAGAGTTTGTAATCATAATTTCTATGTTTGTGGTATTTGATGTTTTATTTGTAAGTTAGGAGACTTAAAAAATTATGTAAAATCAAGCTATATGGATATTAAATTCAATGGTTTGTTAATCCGAAGTTATTGATGGTTAATATTCCATTTGATTGACTTCCTTCATACGAGGGTTGCTATTTATATTTCTGGCCTAATAATGATAAAACAAATATGTAGGATCGAAATTGGTTTTATTGTTTTTCAAAATATTCTCCATGATGATCAATACACTTTTGCATGCGTTTGAACCAATTTTCAAAGCACTTTTTCCAGTCCGATTGAGGTAACTCCAAAACATGCGTTTTGAATGCATCAACCGCTTCTTCGGGGGTCGAAAATCGTTGTCCACGTAATTTATTTTTGATGTGTGGGAATAAGAAGAAGTCATTGGGTGCCAAATCAGGACTGTACGGCGGATGACCCATCAGTTCGATCTTTCGCTCCGTCAGAAATGCCTTTGTTTGAGTCGATGTGTGAGAGCTCGCATTGTCATGATGAAGAATGATTCGCCTGTTCTTCTGCTTTTTTC
Organism: Latrodectus elegans; assembly: GCA_030067965.1. Taxonomy (NCBI): domain Eukaryota; kingdom Metazoa; phylum Arthropoda; class Arachnida; order Araneae; family Theridiidae; genus Latrodectus; species Latrodectus elegans. The sequence continues at coordinate 71,729,485 of CM057822.1, forward strand.
GAATTTCTCCGATGACTTCTGGCAAACAAATGGTCGTGTACCATTCAGAATTGACCGTACTGCGTTGCTCTAACGACACTGTTGCCACATGACCGTTAATGCCGAAGAAACAGGCAATCATTTGTTTCGATGTGCTTCTTCCTCGAACAACTTTTGTTGGTTTTGCCTCGTCTTGGAAGACCCATACAGTCGATTGCTGTTTTGTTTCCGGCTCATATGCATAGATCCATGATTCGTCACCTGTGTAGATGTTATACACAGCCTTTGATGTACCTTGAATGTATTTTTCCAACATTTCCTTGCACCAATCGACACGAGCCTTTTTTTGAGCGTTTGTCAGATTATGCGGGATCCAACGCGAACAAATTTTTTTTACGCTCAAATGTTCATGCAATATTTTATTGATGCTAGTCATACTAATGTCCAAAGACGCCTCTATCTCACGGTATGTCACATGACGATCTTGCTTTATCAGTTCACGCACAGCATTGATCTTTTCTGGCACAACAACGGATTTTGGACGACCTGCACGGGATTCGTCCTGGATCGAACATCGACCACGATTAAATTCGTTATACCAATTTTTTACAGTGCTGTAGGATGGCGCTTTATAACTCTGTATAAAGAATTAAGTTCATCGAAGCACTCTTGTCTTGACAATTCACGTCGAAAGTTATGAAAAATAATGGCACGAAAATGTTCACGATTCAATTCCATTTTTTGACAGAGAAGAACTTTTCAATTTACTGTCAACAACACAAATAAAGCTATAATGGTAAATCGTCTGCTGAATTTATGTTTAAAAATATCAAACTTTCGATTAAAATCGTCTTCGGTCGCCTAGCAACACTTACTGTTGCCAAGGCCAGAAATATAAATAGCAACCCTCGTATACACGAAATCTGTAATTGTTTCTGTAATTATGGATTTATAATGCCACAGAATGATTTAAACAACAATACAAATTAAAATCCATTATGCACATTGAAAATGTTATCATTGAAGTAAATTTTTTTTAATTCAGCTGTTCCCTTAGTAGGTATTTAAAATGCGGATAATTTGCTTTTCATATATAAAAATGTTATTTTTTAATCGTTTTTTAAAATACCTAACCCATTAATGTAGCGTTTGGAATATTATGTTGATGTTACGGTACTTTTATAAAACGATTGAAAAGTACTTACATATTTTTATATGTAAAAAAGCAATTGACATTTTAGATATTTGTTAAAGAAAAGGCTAAATTCAAGAATAAACGAATGATTTTTTTCTTCCTTTTGATTTCATTTTTTTTGTATGCACGTTCATATTTCTCCATGTACATTTAATCGAAATAAATCTAATGAATTACACCTTCAATTATATTTCTTTCTTTCTGCTGTATCTCGTATTATTAGCTATATATAATCTATTTTTATAAATTTCATACTATTATTTTCGATGTAAGATTCAAGTCGAAGCTCTATGCTATTGAAATTCTAAACTAGAATTCTTCCTTGCACAACTTTCTCATTAGAAACATTTCGCTTGGTCAATGAAAAAAATCGGCGTAAACTTTAAAAGATTGATGATAATATTTTTTTCTTCACTAAATTGATTGTGATGGAACTGATTACCTCTTAAATACAATTTAAATTTATTACAAATGTCATAATTACAATTTTTATTTTCACAAATTTATTACTCTTAGATCCTATGGACAGCAGCTGAATTTTTGCTTTTAACTGTATAATCCAATATTTAATATGACTGTCCTATTTTTAACAAGGATATTATTCTGTAGTTTTATTTCATTTCGGCCGTTAAATTGAATAATTATATTTGAATTCATCAATTATGTTTTAAATATGTTAAAAAAAAATTTTAATTTATTTTTGTAACGTTTGTAATTTTTAAAAATTAATTTTCTTAAACGTTTTTTTAATTTAATTTCTTATGACTTTGCTAATAATGTGTTTTATTCAAACATTTTTTCCTTCAAAGTTTTCATTTTTTTTAAAGTGCCATTTTGTATTTTTTTTTCACCTTTTATTTGTTGAATTCTATATTTTCCCTATACAGAATTTAAGCAATTATACGAATATACTCAAAGAAACAAAACTGCAATTACATAAATTTTAATTTCTAAATTACCAGTAAATTCTGCCGAATTCTTCACTATGCATATTAAAAGATTACATCACCTTTTAATTTTTTTTTTCGTTTTTCTTCTTCCATGCGTCAGTATCATGTATGTGAGCATGTGAGAGTGTGTGTGGGAAAAAAAGTTGACCTACATTTGAGAATATTTTACGATTCATTGTGATTTATTAAATAGTTATTCAAGATATTGAATAAATTTTTCTCATCATGTAATTCATTAATTTTATCTTAAAAAGTCCTCTCACAATATATAGAGAAGTAAATTGGACTCTTATAAAATTTTTCATTATATCTCCGAAGTTTAAAAATTTTTAATTAAGCGTGTATTAATTTTTCTTTCCATATATTTAAATTATTAAATGTTTATTTGTAAATAAAAGAACTGGTAACGACTGTGTGTTGGTGTTTATCAATAATGATGCAAATTATGTATTTCTTGTTTATGTAGGCGTTAGAGGAAATTAAATGAATATTATTTATTAAATTCATATACGAAACATCAAATATATATGCATACATAACTGCATAAAAATATTAGAATTTATGTGTCTTCATATATTTTATTGAGAATTATTTGGCAATTTGAAAGAAAAGCGTAATCAAATTTTAAAAAATTTAACAATTAAAATTTCGATTGTTTATTTTTCTAAAAATCATTCCTGGAAAAAAAATGTTTTTCCTTTAAATATATTATGAAATATAATGATAAAATAACTTACAAAATTTTAAAAAAAGTATCTGCATATAGATGTATTTTATAGAAATATAAATATTTACTGTGATAAATATTAGTCTTTTTTTACTTCTTTATAACATATATACCTATTTATAGTTTTTCCTCATATCAAAATCACCATTTTCATTTCTAAGGAATATGATTAAGTTATTATGATTAAATTATCTTTAAGAAATTGTCTTTCTTTTAGAAAATTTAATTTGCTATGGAATATAATGATTGCTTCAATGCGATTTAAATTTATCAAATTCATTTAATAAGTTTTATTATTTCATAAGTTATTAAATTAATTTGAATTTTAAATCTAATACATCATTGTGATTTACAAAACTAACTATTAAATATTGCCCTTTTCTTCTGCGAAACACTGTGATGAATAAGTTGATGCCTCCCTTTCCCAACTGCAATATTTCCACGCCCCCTTTGGAGCAAAGAAGAGTCGTCTGCTCTTTGCTGTTTACTTTCTAAGGGGAATTTTTACCTCATATATTTTCCCCCTTTGTCCATTATGACTAAGGCAAACGCGATTATTGGAAATTCAGAAGCCGCTTAATTCAAAATTTAGATTTAATTTTCCCTCTCACATTATTCGTTAGCGTTCAGCCTCTATATCTCTCCAGCTCATTCAATTATTCACTAATTTAACGAGCTTGATTAAAAATTCCAATTATGTACGTGGCTTACGCTGCTGCGTTTAAAGCTCTGATTATTAAAACAGAAGGTAGAACCGTACCGGGAACATAATTAATGTGCAGACATACATTTTTTTCTTCTTTTTTATTCTTTCCACTTTTATTCTGTTCGTCGTCATAATTTAGGGTTTTAGAAAGGAGAACTCTTTTACTTTATGTTCTCCTCCGCTGCTACCTCTCCCTGCCCTCTGAAAAGTCAAGTCATAGTGACTTTGCATGCAAATCAAATCAATTTCGGAAAAATTCTCCCGAAAGTTTAAAATATCTTTTTATAATACTTCATTCTCTCTATTCTTTGCGTGTTGCTCGCTTTGGCATCAAAAATAATTGTAATCTTCTTTTCACTGTAACGATCATACTTGACCTAAAGTTTTGCATATCGTTTATTTTTTAAAACATTGTAAAAGGAAAAATTAATTATAAATTTTTTTCTTGGGGGGGGGGGGTTATAATTTTAATTATTTACAAGTAATTTAGTTACAAATATTTTCTTATCACATGAATAGTTTGTAAATTGTACTCACATAACAAAACGAATTGTATTTTTTTTACAGAATTGAAAATTTTTTTTAGGTTATTTGACATAAGATTATGAAATTGAAAAATTGGTGTAAATCTTATAAATAATTAATATGGCATTAAGATTTCTTGCTATATGAAAGATAATTTTTATATAGTTCCATACTTCGTATTTATAGTTATTCGAAACTTTTCCTCAATTTATCAATAAAACTTGTTGCACCAGTTTGCTTCCTTGTACTTAGCCCGTTGTAAAATTTGTCAAAAAATATCTTTTAAAAGCTCTTTATCAAATAATCTACTTTTAACTGCAGAAGTTTATAGTTTTATTATAGTCGTGACCTTTGTATATTTTTCGTTATTTGGTGATAAAAATAGAGTATTTTTATTTCGTTATATACTTTTATACTTTGATATTTACATGACAGATAAAACTTTTCTTAAAAGTGTCAAAATTTGTTAAAATTATTTCAAATTTAAATGTTGTAAAATTGATTTTATAAACGGGTGTTTCTTGGAAATTCTAAATAATTCACTTTGTATATAAAGAATACCTTATCAACCAGATATTTTTAAAAAAGTGATAAAAGTGACAACAATACTATTATAGATAACTTTCTATACTTTAGTAACATTGAAATGTTCCCTTCAGATATAAGCTTTGCTGTTAAATTTTAAAAGAAAAAGCATCCATAAACACATTCTCAATAAAATTGTCGTTTCATGTATTCATTTCTGGACTGAAACACATTGACTGAAACACATTGTTTCTGTTTTCACTTTTCCAAAGGTTCTTAAGTGACTTTCAAGATTATTATGAAGCTGTGAATACAGTTTATATAAAAATGCATTGAAATTTCCACCATTTTAGGAGCAAATATTTACAAATCTATAAATATAGGTATGATTGTTACACAAAGATATACTGACATTAATGATGTTATGACTCTTTTCATCTACTCATTTGCAGCAATTGAAAATCATCAAGAACTTTCCCTATGAACCTGGTGAGAACAAATATAGTTATTATTATTTTTTTTTTTTATAATTGATGTTAGACATCTTATTACTATTGTGACTAGTATTTGTTGGAAACTATGCAGACAAGTTTCATCTTCACTATACGTGGTTCTAGAATAATTTATTATATATATCTCTGGACACTTGACAAAGATCTAAATTCCGAAACGATGAAATATTTTGAATTGATATGCGCTTTATTACTATGTTACTATACACAGAGCAATCAAATGGTTTCATATTGGTGTTCTGTTTCCCTAACATGTTTAATTGAAGTCATATTTTATATTTACTTATAAATAAAAAGATTGTTGGTAAAAAAAATGTTATGCTATCTATATGATTCCTTATATTGATGTGCATACATACACATAAATAATGAATGCGTAACATAAGAAACTTTTTCTTTTTGTTAGCCCTTTAAATTAAAAACAAATTTCTTGGTATTTGCAGGATATTGTGTTATTAATTTACAGTAATTATTATTTAAGCTTCTTATAATAATTATTGTTATTTAGCTATTTTATTTCAAATTGATATTTATATAAATTTATTCTTCAAAAATTTTGTAGTAATGGAGGATTAATTATTACAGCTACATATTGAATCTTGTTATAACTTTTTTTTGATAATAGCTTATTTCATGAAATAACATGAAATTAAATTATTTTATGTCGTTTTTTTTTTTTTTTTTTTTTTTTTTTTTTTTTTTAAGAAACAATCGAATAAACACACACAAATGTTCATGCATAACATTTATAGAGTCAGAAAACATTGATCAGTGTCCGAAGAATTTGATGAAAATTGTTGGTTAATAGAGAATATGGTCTTTTCTACAAATTTATATATTTCATTTGAAAATAGGCAGTATATACACTACTGGCCACCGTAAATGCAACACCCTGAAGGAAGCATGCAAATGACATGAAATTTGCATACATTAGCGGAGGTGAAGTATGCAAATGGTTGGAATTGCAGCTTACTCGCACATCACGCAAACCTGTGGCTCCACTTCAAAGCTTGGATATTTCGACGATTCCAAGTTTGGCAATTGTGTTTTTCTTGCGGTAAAAGAAAAAAAAATGCCTCGTAGAAAACAGCAGTAATTTTTAATCAAGTATCTGATTTCGATAGAGGAAGGATAGTAGCCTACCGAGATTGTAGATTAATCTTTCAAGAACATCGGTAGTCGTGTCGGACGAAACCAAACAACTATAATAGGGATATGGGATCGTTGGATGTAGGAAGGTACGTTGGACCGAACAATTCGAGTTCTAGTCTGGAGACATCGTGGCGAGCGGATACTGACGTGTTCGATCGCATCCACTTCAGTGCACCACTTCACGTGATGACACACAAATTGTGCGCATGGCAGTGGCGGATGGCTCAGTCACATTACGAACCATAGCACAGCACATTCAGTCTGGAACACATCATCCAGTGTCTGCACGTACCATTTGACGCCGTTTAGCTCAGAGTGGTCTGTTCGCTAGACGTCTATTGCTTCATCTACACTTGACGCATAACCACAGACGTTTCCTCCAAAAATGGTGCAATGAAAGAAGTATGTGGTTGGCAGAATGGAATGAAATTGTCTTTAATGACGAGTCACGCTTCTGTCTGCAACACCACGATGGTCGCATTCGAGTCTGGAGACACTTTGGAGAGCGGATACTGAAAAGCTTTGTTATGCACCGCCACATTGGTCCTGCACCGGGTATTATAGCCTGGAGCGGTGTTACATATCACTCTCGCACTGCTGGTACTTTACATTGGCAGCGTTACATCTCCGAGGTATGTGAGCCAGTTGTCTTTCCTTACCTTCAGAGCTTGCTCACAGCCATATTTCAACAGGATAATGCGCGACTTCATGTGTTACGCATTGTCCAAGGGTTCTTCATCGATTTCCAGATTAAATTGCTTCCCTGGCCGGCTCGCTCACCGAATCTTTCATTAATTGAAAACATGTGGTCCATGGTTGCTCAACGATTAACTCAGATTACATCCCCAGCCGCCCCACTTGATCAAATTTGACAACGTGGTTGGTCTACTGAACCCCAAGAACACACCCAAAGTCTCTTTGAATAAATACCAAGGCGTGTGGGCACGGTGATCTTCAACAATGGCGGCTACTCTAGATACTGATTTTGGCAAGAACGACACTTCACTGAAATCTGTAAATTTAATCATTAGATACTAGGTCAACATGTTATCTAAAAAATAAATTTTGTTGTGATATCTATATATATATATATTTTTTTTTTTTTTTTTTTTTTTTTTGCTGTTGCAATTTAGGTGGACAGCAGTGTATGTTGATACCTTATTACAGCGATATTTTAATCTTCACACCACCATAACAACTTTTTTTAAAATACAGAATGGTGTAGGAATATTGCGCATGTTACTGAATGGATCATGAAATATTCGCCACTGAAGTGGTTGAAGAAAGCACTGACATTGAAGAGCAATCTGAAAGTCCCAATTTCAATCCATATAAACACTCGTTTAGAATCATAGTTAGGCGAATGTGTTTTGTTGATTAAAAAAAGAGAAAAACTAATTGATCCATTTTATAATTTCTACGAATTCCTCAATGTACTAAACAAACTTTCCTTTTCGCTGAAGTGAACTGGGAAAAGCAACATACTTTCTTGCGTGCATCCTTCTCTTAGAAATGATTCTGTAAACAGATAGCTTTAAAATTCGACTCCCTATATGCTCATAAATGTTACGAGAGATTTAAGAAGCTATAACCGGCCTGTTACACTTTGCTGTAGTTGACCGATTTGAATCTGGTTTTATTGTCGTGGCTCTTCAATTGCTTTGGCCTGCCTTTTTAATGTAAGTCTAGTATTTTGAGATTATTTTTATAAATCTGACGCCGCTTGGTGGTTAACCAAATATCCGAGGGCCATTGTGAGACTTTTCACTGTTGGGCTTGAGTATGTCACCGCATAAATCACCTTCCGAAAGGATTTTTTATTGATAATGAGACGTATTTACGTGTCGCAAGAGAGAAACCCCCAAAGACTCTCAAACACCTGACAGACATGCATGCTTAAGTTCAACACCCATCTCTTGTTATTCAGAAACAGCAGGGATCAAATTCGGAACCTCATGCTCTGAAGAGCGCTGTCCTTTTACTAATCCACAATGAGATTTTATTTTTTATAAGCTAGCAGCATCATGATGCTGAATGCTGCTTCGAATTGACTACAAATTTCGATTTGAGATTGGCTTACATTTAGTTTCACTACACGCTACGTGATTCACCAACTCTCATTCACCACTTAAATATAGAGACTTATTTGGAGATTTGTTTTGCAGATATTTTTACTGTTTAAATCTGAATTTTATCAATTGCTACGTAAAACTTAGTGTCTGTTATTCTACTCACATAGATGTTGTACATGTACATAATCATCAAAATAATATTTGTAACTTTGTCTCGAAGCTTGCTTTTTACAATTCTATGTTTATAAAATTCGTTAAAATGTCCGATTCTCTTATTTTTAGAGCACCATGATCAATCTGATGATGATAAGCTCAATTTTTGTGAATTTTTTCGGAAAAATAAATTTTTCAAGTAACTCGAAACGTAAAATCAAATTTCAACTGATTTTGTTTCTGTATAGGAAAATTTAATTATAGGCACGTCATGCTAATAATTCTTTAGAATATTATTTAGCTTCTTTAGAATGTTATTTAACTTATTTTATTTATGCTTAAATAAAATAAGTTTAATCATGAATATAAAGAAAAAAATGTAATTAAAGTTATTAATTGCATTTTTCTCTTTATATTCAGAACTATTTTATTTCATTGTTGAAGATGTTTAAGCTTCGAAATTTTAATTTATAATCTTAAGATTTTAAGAATCTTGAGAATTAAAAAATTTATTTGGTGTAGTGATAAATATTTTATATTGCGTGCTTTTGTTCAAATCTTTCTTGAAGTTAGTCTCTTGCCATTGTGTGATTTTTGCTGTAATATTTTAAAAAGTATCTGAATTTTGATTTTCAGAAACTTTATTATTTCACCTGATTTTTTCTAAAAACACACTATATCGTTTTCCATAATTTAATGTATAAGTCATTGGTATTATCTAGGCTTCGGTAATTGTACTCTTTCAAAGAATGGTTTTATTGTTAAAAAATACTTCATATTTTAAATCTTTTCTGTCTAGGGCAAGTCGAAATATAATACTTAAATCAGTTTAATTAAAATAAAACTTTAATGATTAAATTTTCAGTATGGAAATAAAAACAGGCAGTTGTGCATAGTTTAACACTTAAAAGTGTGCACATTGTAAAGTAATTGAACATACAGCGTTTCAAAACAATGAGTTTTAACACGAAATGAAGCCTCACGGGCAGATTAACAATGGCGGTAAAAGGAATGAAAACTCCATTTAGTTAAGAAATTATTAAATACTGTAGCTATGCATTCGTGCGCGCGCGTTTTCCATGTGCTTTATTACAGTAGCAATACATATTAATTACTTTAGCGAAATGTCGTTATAATAGATACAATTTTGCTCCTATTATCTTACTTTTTTTTCGAAGCCCATATGTTTTCCATAGGATTTATTTTTGGAAAATGTTTGATAACTTAACTCTGTCTCATCTAAATTTGTTCGCGGCTGAATGACATCGCAGTGAATGCAATTCTGTTAGATTCCATATTTTTTGACTTTTGATACAAATTCAGTACACCTCTGTATTAAGGTTTCAAGTCCTTGTCATTTAACCCGCGTTGCATATAATACATATGCAACATTTATTGTTGCAACTTGCTTCATGGTACAGGAATTTTACATTGTGTTGGTGCTAAATACGTAATTTAGTAATACTCTTAATATAAATAAATATTGTAGAAAAATATCAATGCCTATTTTACATTCTTGTTGCGTATTGAATTATTTGTACTAAGTACATTTTTAGTACATGTGAAGAGTCATTTTAAATTAAAAAATTTGTAGTAACCCTCATTGTTATTCATTTGCAATTAAATTGTAACCGTATATAGATTATTGTTCTTTGATCAAAACAAATATTGTTGCATTTTACAATATTTCACCACATATTAACATTCTATTGATAAGTAATTGCTAATTTATGTCTGTTCTCAATAAGATATTTGTGAATGTATAACTTATTGTTGTTCCAAATCATTAATATTAAGTTTTATCTAATGTTTATTGTAAATTTTTATCCCTGAAAAAATGATTCAATATAGACAATTGATATTTTAAGTTAAATATTATAAATGAAGTTTTTTTTATTTACACATAAAAACTTTTACTTAAATTTAAATTAGGTATATTCTGTTAATTTTTTTTATTGTTTTATCTCAATAATGTAGAAAAAAACTTTTTCAAAAAGAAAACAATTACTTCTACTTCAACCATTGTTTTCGTATTATACATAAACATCTTTTGGGTGATCTTCTAATGAATGCTTAATTTAAATAAATATTTTTAGCTGTTGTAAATCATCGTGCATATTTTTATAAATTTTTACTCATCTCTGTATTGATAAACTTCAGAGAGTTAGATTTTTCATATTTTCCTACACTTAATTTGATTATTAAAACTATCACATGTTAATATTGTTTATTAAGTTTTAATTTTACTATTAAAAAATGTGGCAAAATTGTAAGGTTTCAAAGTGATTACAATATTTATCAATTCACTTGAAAATAAAGAACGTTGATACATTTGTGTGTGTGTTTATTTTGATGATATTGAAATTTGATACATTTATTAATTTGACTATTAAAACTATCACAAATCAATAGTGTTTACTAAGTTTTTTTTCTAAGTTATGTTAAAAAATGTCACAAAGTTGATGGATTTAAAGTGATTACGTTGTTTATCTCTATACTCGAAAATAATGAAAGTTGATACATTTGTTTAAAGAAAGAAACAACCTTCTGATATTAAATATTGAAAAATAAAACTAAGACATTTATCAAGATGGAAATCGTCCTTGAACTGTAGCTTATTGGGCAAGGGTTGGTAAACTTTATTTTACGAACATTCTACCTCCTTGGAAGAATTCTAAGAACAAAAAGAAAGGCATGACCTACAGCTGCATATTAAAGTTGCCAATCTTACGCAGAAACAAGTGATTCGTTACTTGGATGATTACAAAGTGATACAAAACTGATGATTACTATACATTTTGTTTCAAAGTTTCAATACAGCATTAAAGCTCAATCCATCTCAGGCTGTCTCTTTCCCATCTGCAGTTGGCTTCGTCTTCGACCCAAACTGCTAATTTAAATCCTGACCTGTGCGGATTTCATAAAAATACCGCCACGCCAGCCTAGAATGAGAAAGGAGCAAAAATATATACATAAATGACATATCGGATACGGCCACGTCTAATTTCAACTTTTACTTTTTTTTAAAAAAGGATTTTCGTGATTATAAGTTATGAGTGAATGTTTAAAAAAATTATAATAATAATCAAGCCGTGGGGGCAAATGAAGAAAAAATTTGAAATGTTAAGATGTCGCACCATATTATTAGAATGTAACACGCGATACTTTGAAGCGAATCATCCCTCATCGCTCATTATTTTATCGTTATTTGATTTCTTTTCCCCTTCAAAACAGAACAGGTTATGCTAAATTTCTTCCAGATAACATTGTTTTTATTTTATTTTATTTTATTTATTTGTTATTATACATTTTTTTTTAGGTATTTCAAACCTCCAATGGTGGTAAACCTCATTATATATCGAGCTGAAAATTTTACTTATACTATACTCATTATTATTAATATATTTTTATGTCGTCTGCGTTTTTTCTCTATCGTAGGAGGAAGTTTTTATTTTATAGTTTCGTTCCAAAAAACAATTTAAAAGCTTTGAGTGAAATCCCTGTAATCGCTCTACGTTTTCTTAGATAAAAATTTATTTGATTTTTTTTTATACTTTAATTAGTAATTTTCATATTATTCTTAATAAGATTTTTTTTATTCATAAGGTTTTTTTAAGAATTCTTTAAGTATGAAATCTTTGTGATTAATCTAAATTTTGACTAGATTTAATGTTTGTTTAACTTTAATCCAATATTTCTTTTAAAATCGCCTATTTTCAATGTTTGTAATTGGTTTCTCTTATGAAAAAATACATTAAAATTAAGAAATGATATTAATTTTATCTTGCATCTTTGGAAAAGAGAATCCTCATAGTTAATTTAAAAAAAATACTACAAATATATACTTAAATTAGTTTCTCTTATCAGTTATTATATGTTATATCAAATTGAAAATTCGTCCACACAGATTCGTCCATTTGCAGATTCATCTAATAATGCTTAAACATTAGAGGTTATTATTCAATGATTTATTAATTCAATTTTCTCTGTAAATCACACCATCAAAAATTTAACAAGGAATTATAGATAATCTTAGAGTTCATGAATACTAGTGTCAAGACAATTGTTACTTTTTGAAAATTCAGAACGGATTGCCAGAGAGAAAAGATTTAGTAGATATTGTGCTGTATTTATGCGTTGAAAAATAGTTTGTACAAAAACTGAAGCGTGTACCAAATATCCAAGTCAAAAGTATATTGCATTCGCATTTGAATCCACTTCTTTAACAGACATGCAATCGGAAGTAACATCCTTCCGTAATTTTTTGTCAATAAGAGGTATTGAATCCGTGGTTTGTCATTCGAAAAAAATGAACTTATTAATTTAACTCGATGAACCAACTACCAATAAAATTCAATAATCATTCATTTGATTAATGTGTTACATTTTGCTAGATGTGACTTAAAATTTCTTTTAGTAAAATTTTGGAAACAAAATAAATGAATTCTTCTTTTGATGTTGAAAATGAAAACAGCTTCAGTTATGACAGAAAATAGTAATTAAATTTTGGAATTTACAAATTGCTTTAATTGTGGAAAGAAAATTCATCTGGTTCATCTGTTATATACTATACAAATCTATAGGATACTATACAAATCTATATGCTATACAAATGTACTATATACTATTACATATACTATTCATATATACTATACAAATCTACAGGATATAAATTAAAACTAAAGAATTGTGAACGAATTTTAAAAATAAAAATTGATCGTAAATTATACTTAGTGATTTTTTTTTACTCTAAATTTATTTTTATTTATTTATTTATTTAATTGCAAATAATAAAAATATCTTTTAGTGATCTGTCTACTCTATTTGTTTCTGCTGTTTTTATATCGCGATATCCTTTTTTTCTTCTTTAACAATTTTCTTTAAGTTACTTTTTGTATACTTCGCTTATTTTTAGCCCTATCATTATTCATACATTTTTTTACAAATGAAGACTGTTACTATAAGGAAAAACAATTCAAAGTAGAATATAAATTAGCATAAACATTTAAACATTGCGTAAGAACCGAACCCACGAGCTAATGAACTGTAGATAAGAATTGTTAACTTTTCAGCGTTGAAATCAGCTTTTGTATATTTTGATGAAACTAACGTTTTTTCGTTAAATACAAATATTTGAAATATTTCTCGTTCTTTAAGATTTGATAGCAAATAATCTATATTATAAAAACGCTAAATAATTAAAATATCAATGCTTTCAAACAGCTTCATCATCTGTAGAAGAAAAATCTTTAGCTTATAAGTTATTCCCACTAGCCAAACTAAAAATGAAATTCTAGAATTAAGTTTTTTTACTCTCTATCCAGTTATTTCTTTTACTCTTAATATCTTCATATATTTTATCAACTAATAAAGAAAATTTAATTAATAACTTAAATCCATTAAAAAGAACGCATTTTCTGAAGTCATATCAACATTTATAATAATTTTTTTCATATTTGCAAACAACCTAAGAGTCCTGTTGAATTCTTTTGTTAATTGTTTCAAATATTAAATTAGCGTTTTTCATCGAATGCATTTCTTTTTCAAATGAAGATTTCTTCCATTCATAAAGCGAGTAATACTTTCTTTTTTTTCATTAATTCTTCAAATAAATGAAATTTTGTTTTGTTTGTCCTAAAACATACAGTCAAATATGTATAGGAAAAAATTATGCATGAGATTTAAATCAAGATGCTTTTTTTATTCTTCGTGCGATTTTTGTCTTCAAATAGTATAAGGTTATAAATATAAGAAGGAATATATATAATTGGGTTTTTTTTCTTTAACTTACGTAATCTGTATTTTTACTTATATTAACACTTATTTAAATTTTATGAAAAAATTTCTATTATCTGCTTTTAATTTCTTTAGGGACGTAATTTTCAATATTTGCCTCTTTTATTTTTCTGTATTTATTATATCTTCAATTATCATTATGGAATATCTTCTGTATTACTATCAAAACTTATATCAAAAATAAAATTTTTTTAAACAAACTCTTCTCGAAATTATTTTCCCAAAATATAGTTTTTAAATGTTTTTTTTAATTATCATATTATTTTTATTAAATCTTTCTATTTGAAGAAATTCATTTACAAGGATAATTAGTTGAAAATTTTTTTTTAGAAAAATAACGCTTTTTAATTGTTTATGTTAATCATAAAATTCCCTTTTCAGTCATAAAATATTTTATTTTAACTATTTTTTTCATTAATTTATATTAAAGAATAATTATATTATGGTAGAGTTGATATTCTAAAATTTCTAATTAATTCTAATATTAATTAAGTAATTAAATATAAATGTAATAAAAGAAAAACTAACTTCAAAAAGTGAAATAAAAAAAAAATATGCTCGTTGCTTTTTCCCAATAATAAACATTTCTTCGTTAAAATGAAGGTTTTCTGTCTAAATACATTAAATTTATTGAGACTGATAAAAATCTGAGATTTTTAAACATTAATTTACCAGGATGTGTAGCTAACTAAGCATACATTAAAAAAAATAATAATAACTATTAAGGATGGAGAAAACTGATATTGCTTGTTTATGGAATGTGTCTAATAGACAATCTTTCTTATCAAGTTAATATACAAACAACTTGATTTTATAAATGCAAATAGCTTTTGTCCTTGTTTTCGATAGTATTTTCTTATTAAAGTAAATATAGATTTTATATTTTTTAGAAAAATCAAAATCTTTTTTGGCGTTATTTATTATCCAAAATGTTAAATTTTAAGAAGTAATCGCTTGATAATTAAACTAACCAAGTCAAATGTATCGCTAAATGTCTCCCGCTTTTTATTCAAAAATCTTGTTTTAAAGTTTGTTTCACTGTTTAAGGAAGAATGTTTCCTAATCGATTCAAATAACCAAGCAATTTAAAGTTCTATTGCCATTTCAAAGCATAATTAATCGATTGGAATACAATCGATTCTTACATTATATCATAGCAATATTTTTTTATCAATTCGTTGCACATCAAAAATTATAAAATATTTTTTAAAAAGTATGAAAAAAGGACATCACAATAAGATGAGATTCCTATAGCAGGCAAATTTTTTGCCATGTGGCTGCTATTTATTTTTTGGCATGCGTTTTTAGAATGCAACAAATAAAATATTTATCCTACTACATGTACTACAGTAACTACATGTATAAACTCTAATTGCAGTTTACAAATAATTTCTTATAGTAATGTATAATGACTTATTGTAACTCACGGGGTGTGATACACAATGTTGCATGTAAAAATTCTAATTGCAGTTTGGCTTATAGTAATACTCGTATATAAAGGATGGCTTATAGTAATTCACGGGGATACACAACGCTAAATGTATCAATTCTAATTGCAGTTTACAAATAATGGCTTATAGTAATGTATAATGGTTTATTGTAATTCACAATGCTACATGCATGAACTCTAATTGCAGTTTACAAATAATGGCTTATAGTAATACTCGTGTATAAAGGATGGCTTATAGTAATTCACGGGGATACACAACGCTAAATGTATCAATTCTAATTGCAGTTTACAAATAATGGCTTATAGTAATACTCGTATATAAAGGATGGCTTATAGTAATTCACGGGGATACACAACGCTAAATGTATCAATTCTAATTGCAGTTTACAAATAATGGCTTATAGTAATGTATAATGGTTTATTGTAATTCACAATGCTACATGCATGAACTCTAATTGCAGTTTACAAATAATGGCTTATAGTAATACTCGTGTATAAAGGATGGCTTATAGTAATTCTCGGGGATACACAACGCTAAATGTATTAATTCTAATTGCAGTTTACAAATAATGGCTTATAGTAATGTATAATGGTTTATTGTAATTCACAATGCTGCATGCATAAACTCTAATTGCAGTTTACAAATAATGGCTTATAGTAATGTAAATTGATTTTTTAGCTGATACTAAATATGTTATCTTTCAATTTCCTTGAGCTAGACAAAATGTTTCAGCATAAATGGAGCATGAAATACATTAATAATAAGCATGACTCTTTTCTATATCCTATTTTGCTTATTTTATGTTACTTATTTTTAGAAAAAGTTTTTCACAATCTTACAATTTATTTGACTCAAACGTTGAACAAATGAATTACTTGTCAAAATACACACCCAACAATAACAGTTGTAAAAGTATTTCATAAATCAATATGTCATGTCTAACTTATACTATATGATTAGCTGAAAAATAATTACTTGGCAACTTCAATATCTCAAAAATCCAATCAACATTTTTTTAAAAAAAATAAAATATTAAATTTCTCAAAAACTGTTATAGTTACATATATTCTTGCGTGATATATAAAGTATAAATTAAAACATCAATCACATAAAATATTAAAACATGAAATTAATGTTAATAATTATAGTGTTAAGGCAAAAATAATGCGTATAAAAAGAAATTTATACTTAAGAGTTTGATGCAGGTTTCGATAAAAAAAAAAAAAGATTAGTTTAAATTTTATTCTCTCACTTAGTATATCGATATTCAAAAGAAAATATTAAAAGGTGCATGTAAGTGCAAACATGCATATAAGAGCAATTTTTATTTTTGGTGTCTAGCATTAATTTATATTGTTTACTAAACTATAACATTTATTTTTAATGTTATTTATAATTTTATAATAAATAAATTGGTTCTGTTGAAAAACAATCAAGATTTGTTTTTTCAATGTTACATGGTATTATTTTTGATATTATTTTTTTAATGTTGCATTGCATTATTGATTGTTAATAAGCAGAGAATCAATTTAATCATCACTACAAAACTGAAAATACCCTTAAAGCAGTGATTCTCAACCTGTGGGGGTGAGCATATCCAAGAGAAAATGTTATTTAAAAAAAATTAAGTGGCTGAAAGGAAAGTACACATATACATACAAAACAAAATACATTTCGACATATTTAATAATTAACTTATTAAATTAAAACAACTTACTAAATAAAAAACAAATTTAATGATTATTAGTGATTTCCTTGGGCCTGTCTTTCAAAGCAAAGTTTTTCGAAGGAGGTTTTAATATTAGAAATAGATACCCTCAGTTCTTTTTCTATATTTAGCAGAGATCTATATTTTGTCTTCAAAGAAGCCACCGCAGAAAATCCAGTTTCACAAAGGTAAGATGTTGAAAATGGTAGTAGAATGTGAAATGCCCTTGTTTTTAGTGCAGAAAACTCATCATCCACTCCTGCCCAAAATTCAAAGAGTAATTTATTACTCAATTGTCTTTTGGTTTTGCCGCTAGCCGTGAAGTTTATGAAGGTTTCTTTCTCT
Organism: Latrodectus elegans; assembly: GCA_030067965.1. Classification (NCBI taxonomy): domain Eukaryota; kingdom Metazoa; phylum Arthropoda; class Arachnida; order Araneae; family Theridiidae; genus Latrodectus; species Latrodectus elegans. The sequence goes on from CM057822.1 coordinate 71,747,281, forward strand.
TCAATTGAGAGTCCTTCGGAAGTATTTTGAAATGGATCCCTCACCCACTTGTGACTTGATATCAGTTTGTCGTCAGCAAGAAAGTACTTTTTAAAATTCTTTGCTAGCACTGCTAAATGATTTTCAGTGTTTACAAAAACAATTTTTATATGTTGTTTTCCAGTCTTGTAAGTTTTAATAAAATCATTCAAATTTGCAAACACTGTTAAGTTTTGTTGCTTTAAATTTCTGCTCCACAATTCTAATTTCCTACAAAAAGCATTAACTTTATCACTCGTATCCAATATATGTGTATTTGCTCCTTGCAGTTGAAGATTCAAGTTGTTTAATTTCTCGAATATATCGACCATGTAGCTCAATTTCATCCCAAATAAACTATCTCGAAAATTCTGTACTTCCAGTCTGGTTTCCTCTTCTCGGAAAACGGCGATTTCTTCTCTAAATTCATAAGCACGTTGAAAAATTCCCCTCGTGATAACCATCTTGCCTCACAGTTAACTAGTAACACTGAATGTACTGCACCCATGTCTTTACAAATTGCGGAAAAGATTCTTGATTTCAGGGGTCTCATTTTTATATAATTTTTTACTACGGTTAAAACCGTAGTTAACACAATGTTCAAACCAGGACTCATTTCTTTGGAAGCCAAAACTTCTCTGTGGATCATGCAATGTGTCCAGACGCACTGTGATTTTTGTTTCACAAGTGCTTGAATACTTATGAATTTTCCGGACATAGAACGAGCACCATCGGTGCATATTCCGACGCAATTTTTACCATTCTGTGTTTGACTCGTTCATAAAATAATTTAAGATAGCAAATAATGTGAGTGCTGTTGCTTTGAGTTCTATTGGTTTGCAGAAAAGTAATTCTTCTACTACTGACAAATCATCACAAAATCTAACATAGGTAATGGAATGAGCATCTTTATTACTATCTGTTGCCTCATCGAGTTGTATTGAAAGCAATTTGTCACGCAACTTCGACAAAAGCTGATACTCTACATCTTCAGCTATATCAGCAATTCGACGGGCAACAGTATCATTTGAAAGAAGTATAGACTGCAACTGTTTTGCAAAATTATCTCCAAACATAATTTTTACAATCCTAATTTCGGCTGGCAAAATAAGCTCTTCACTAATGGTGTGAGGCTTTTTACATCTGGCTATTTTATATGAAACTTTGTAAGAGGCTATTAAAGCTTTTTCATTTACAGACAAAGTTTTTTAAACAATGATTTTTGTCTTTCATATGATTATAATTTTAATTTGAAGAATTCCTTGGGTTTGTTTACGTACTCACTATGAATCGTTTTCAAATGTCGTTTAAGTTTATGAGGTTTCATGCTGTCTGCCACCAACATTTTTGAGCAAATGATACACAGGGGCCTTTCTTCTTTATTTATTTCAGTATTAATGAACCAAAAATTTAAGTGTTCTTGAGAATATTTTCTTGATTTTATTTTCGGAACCAAGCTCGTCTGTGTACTTGTTGATGCTTGTCTATCGTCGCTTACGCCCGCTTAAAAATTTATCTATGATTCTGCATAAGTCTGCTGCCGTGAATATTTAATCTGTTGAATTGCAATTACACTAAAATATATATAACATACACATTCAGAACAGATTCAATAGCGTTAGATGTATTGACTCGAATGAGATTGTCTGAAATTGAAATTGGCGCCATAGAACTTTCTCCTTCTCCCTATGAAAAAACATTTGTTCACATCTGCGCACGCTCCTAACTTAACTTTTAAGCTTATCAGACAAATTCCAGACAAATCGAAACTTCTCGGGAAGCCGTGAGAATGCCCGACATGGCAGCAATAAAAAAAGCATAGGATTCTTGTTTTTTTAGTGCTGAGGATCGGTGTTGCAAAATGTCAATAAATTTCCGTATTCTTGGTAATTTGTAAAGTTTAAAAATTAAGGTTGTAGTGTAGGTTTAGCGCCAAAATACTCCAAATACATTATTATTGTATCATTTTATTGTATGTGGTGGGGAGGGGGGTGGTGCGATTAAAATTATAATTGAAAATTAGGCCATGAATACTAAAAGCTTGAGAAACACTGCCTTAAAGGTTAGTGTTATAGTTTGGTAAATAATTTAAATGAATATCAACATCAAAAATAAGAATTGATGTTTTGCTTTATGTTTTTAATATAAGGCAATGTAACAATGTTATTTCTCTCCGAGTTGCATCGATTTGCATAATATTCAAATGAGAATAAAATTGATGAACGAAATATTTTCTGACGAATTTTGCACACTGCTGAAGACAATTATAAGGCAATGAATTAAATCCACTTACTCTTTATCCTCTTTTTTAAAAAAGTATTCTGAAATTTTTAGTTGAATATGATGTCATTTTCATGCTTGCAGCTGAGTTTGTTAACCCGAAATTTCTTCCAGAAAGCTGTTTTGTTTCCTCAATTAAGAAATCATATCCTAAATATGTCTGCTTAAAAATGCTGCTACATGTATCCGTTTTTTTTTTGGTTAGTTAGATATTCATATCTTTATATCTTAATTAACTAAATAAATGTTGAATTTGAAAAAGTATAATTTAATAAAATTAACCCGTACGAAATTTAAAATAATTGAACACGCATTTAATTCTATGTTTTCAAATTTTAAATAAATAAAATATTTAATTTCTATATTTATAATATAAGAACTTTTATCAAAAATTAAGCTTCAGTTAAAAATTCTGCTTTTAAACAAGCATCTTTTATTAATTTAAGGCACTCCATTAATATACTTTATGTTTCTAATTTATTTCAAAACGTTTCTTTCTTTTTTTAACTTTATTCCAAACAATCAAAAATTATCTTTCTTTGTATTATCCCCTTTTCTCACATTCTGTGAACTTCAAAAAATTTGGAAGCATCAAAAAATTTATCTTTAGATTCATTTTTAATTTTTAAATAACTACTCACTAGAATTTCAATTAAGAAATACATTAACTATTTTACATAAGAACAAATTTCGATATTTTTAAAACGTTAAAATCTGCTATCTAAAAGTTTTCTTGTTTATAAACTTCTCACTGTAGAATTTTTCTGTCGAATTTCCTGTATAAAAGTAAAGAAAAAATATAACTTTTTTCATTTCATTAGAGGAAAACTCCGCCCGAAGCAACAGGTGTTACCGACCTCAAGCTTCATGGTTACATAATGCATAAATTCCAATTTTTTTTCACCCCTCTTATTATTTCTCATTTGTTATTTATCGAACAACTTTAAAAGGTCATTTTTAAGTCTTCGATTATATAATTATAGTTTTGGGAGCGAATTTTGAGCCCGTTTTATTTATCTCATTTTTTTTGTCTTAATTCATTATCGGATGCGAGATTTGGCCTCCAGTCGTAAATTTATGACAAAAAAATTCGTCATAAAGTTAATAGACCACTATGTTATTAACAGACTCTAGAAATTTTTCCCCTCCCTTACGAAGAGATCTCGAGTTTAGATCATTATAACAATTAGCCTTCATGGCTTCGAGCTTCGCTGGAGGTATTAAAAACCCTTTTTTTTTCTTCTTTGCGTCAGTATTCGGAGGCAAAAACGTTGGAATGGTGTGAGGGGGGAGGGCTGTAATAGCTTGCAAGAAAATAAAATAACTACACACTGTCGTGAAATTAATATCACTAGATTCGAATTTGTTATACATTTATGGAAATTCACAAATTTTACTTTCTGGTTCCCTCCCTTTCAACTTTATTACAATGTTCGGAAAAGGACGATCATTCTTTTATCAAATGTATCAACTCTTTATCGAATGTATCTAGATTCTGAAGTTAAAGGATGGGATATTAATGGCAATCAGACCCTAAAGGCATTTGCTTGAAAATATTCAACGCTCAGTGTATATTTTTTTATAATAATGTTTTTCTTATATACTCGCATAATGTAGAACTTACTCTGTCATTATTTGCGACAGATTATACGATAAAAAAAGAAATAAAATGTTTTGTTTGTTATGCCCAAAAGGGTTTGAGTTTTGACCTCCAAGTGACATTTAGGGAGTGAAATTTGCTTCGTATGAGCAGAACTTCAAACGATATTAAAAACTGGTATCGCCTGAAACTTTTATAATCTGTTGATGCCACTTCTATTTTAAAAAAAATGTATCATTAATTTTCGATATTTCAAGCTAATTTGTTATGCATATTGTACTCAATAATGTATTTATTAGGAAGTCATTATGTAAATTATGCTGATAAATAATTTGTATTCATGTCATGTAATTTTTTTGCATTGAACTCTAACATGTGATTAAAATATTGTTTGC